>JAZKJV010001271.1:0-571572 GCA_037367405.1 Ottelia alismoides
TATCCAACATCCTATCTTCTCTTGTACTTCGCGAAGTTGATCCATGGATGGTTTCCGTCGGGGACCATACCGACACCCACATCGATTCCATGGACTCAACCCCGCCAATAACTTCGAGGCGATTCACGAGAACCTGATCCGGACTTTGCGGATCGATCTCTAGACTCCTCGTTTTCTACCTTTCTCTTGACCACCCAATAAACTGGGATCACCTTTGTCCCACTTTCGCCGTTGTGAATAGAAGTCGATTACAGTCTACATCCTTTTCCATTCACAACATGCTGGGTTAACCTGAATTCCAGCTTCATCTCGGCAGCTGAACATTGATTACAAGCAGTCTGATCAGGACTATCTCCTCATGCAGATAGAAGACAGAGCAAGCCCTGGAGACTACTCCGGAGTTCATCTCTTCCGACTCAGACCCTGACATGGCTCCCGGAGGAAAGGGCAAGGGTCAGCAGCCACCCACACCAGAGGGACAGGCGCCAGATCAAAATCAGGTCAATGCACAATTACTGGCATCTATCCAGGCCATCCAGCAGCAGCTGACCGAACAGGCCCTCACTCAGACAGCTTTCCAGGATATGTTGAATGATATGTTGAACCGAGATGATGGAGGAGGAGGCAGAGGCAGAGGAGGCAGGGGAGGAGAAGGTGAAGGTGGAGGAGGTGGTGATGACCACCAATGATGATCTTGAATTACCACCACCGAAACCTACCCTTAAAGAACATACAATCCGGGAGACAGCCAGATGACCGAATGGATCCTCATTCCACCGGTACACGCTCACTTTGAGCTGAAGCCCCAATTCATTGCTCTTCTTCCTGCATTCCATGGAAACACCAGCGAGGAGCCGTACATCCACCTGTAACAATTCTCCCGCATTTGCCGTACTACTCACTATCCCAATGTCCCTCTGGACATTGTCAAGATGACGGCTTTCCCCTTCAGTCTACAGGATAAGGGCCCTTTATTGGGTCAATCATATGGGGAAGGTTGTGACGACTTGGGAGGAGCTAAAGTCCGCCTTCTTGCACAAGTATTACCCTCTGGGTCGGCTCAACCAGATGCGAGCCCGTATCAGTAATTTCTCCAAGGACCCCATGAGTCGATACATGAAGCATGGGAAAGATTCACTGACCTGCAGGAGACGTGTCCCCATCATGATATTCCGAAGACCAGCTTGGTTCAGCATTTCTTTGGGGACTGAACATTGAAAGTCAAAGGCTTGTAGACGCAGCATGTGGGGGCTCACACTTCAATAAGGATGAAGACGTCGTCTGGTGGATCTTTGAAGAAATGGCCGAAGGAGAGGCCACCCTCTCTTCATCCAAGGCTTATCAGAAGCAACCCCAGATCCTTCAAAAACAAGTGCACATGGCAGCGTCTAAGGAATCAGAGAGAGATGAGAGCTCCAACCTCAGCATCATCGGGGGCCATCTCTCTAAAGTTGACATCATCGAGAAGCGATCACAGGATCTCGAAAAACTCGTCGTAATCGAGAAGAGGACCCAGAGTTTGGACAAGCTGGATCATATCACCAAGCAGCTGGAACTGTTGGTAGGTACCATCAATTCTGTTCAGTCGGCAGCATCGCTCGAAGCTCCAGCTGAGAGAAAAGACGAGCAATCACCGCTACACCAGCCTCAGCCAAGCCAACAACCACCGGCAGTTCAGCACGTGTACTACGTGCAGGCACCTGATCAGAGCCAGCCGCAACAGCAGATGGTTGTGTATCAACCAGAGTTCATTTCAGAATCCGATTCAGTGTTCCCACCACCACCCCTGGTCCAGGGAAGTTAATGGGGTTTGGACTCATGACGCACAGCTGACCCGTCCTACGGGACAACCACAGGTTAGCCATTTGCCAACCGGCAATACCACCAACCTCAGGGTGGTCGCTTTTGGGCAATCCTCCCAGCAGCACCATCAATACCAGCAGCCTCCCCAGTTTGGACATCAGTGGGAGGCAGAACCATCCATACCAGCAGCAGCCGCAATACCGTCACCCACAGCCGTATCACCAGTACGCGGCTGCTCCGCCTCAGCAATACCAGCAGTATCCACCTCCGTCTTATCAGCAACTTCAACTTCCTGCCCCGCCTCAGCATCACCAGCAACAGTCTCAGCACCAGCAGATGCAACAACAGCGTGGTCTGCACGCTGACACCACCGAGGCACCTCCAGTGAACCCCTCCATGGATTGTCTAGCCCAGCTTGTCAAAGGGCTAACAGAGATGACCAAGCGGCTTGATGACCTAACTGCCACCCGAACCACCATCCCGGCTCAGGTCGAAGCAAATCCCAATAATTTCAAGAAAAAAGAGCAGGTAGAATGTGATGTCCCTGTCCGTATCTGCTAATGATACTACTGTTTATTCTAATGCTGTAACTCTTAGGAGCGGTAGGGCCTTGCCTCCGCCTGCTACTAAAAGTGGGGAGAATAAAGAAACAGGTGGATCGTCATCTTCCGTATCAGTCGTGCCAGCCACAGGGGCGGGTGAGGAGGAAGAGGAAGGAGAAGCCAGTCCAGCCGTCGTGCCATGCCAGCAACAACCTCAGCCGAAAATACAAAAAAATCAGCAAAAACAAAAACAACAAAAAGAAGCTCGTAGCAGAAGCGAAGCCGTGCCAGCATTGGAGGAGCCGCCAGCAACCGCCGATCCCTCGCCAGCCGATGGAGCAGATGCTACCCTTTTTGATCGCCCAACAACACCAGCATGCCAAGACCTAGCTTGTACCCTTTTCGTAATTCGGGTGTACAACATTCTGTGGGCGATGATTTTGATGTAAATAAGAACTCTGATTTTCCTGCCAGTAGTGTACATATTCCTTTTCCTCATGCAATACAAAAATCCAAAAAAATCGCAAAAACAAAAAAATGCATTGTCTGACCCAGGTGTTGTGGGACATCTTGGACAAATTGACTGTTGAGATTCCCTTGCTAAAGGCCGTGGAATACATGCCAGCCGTGAAGAAAGGACTGAAGGAGGTATGTACTACTAAGCGTCGCCCATCAAGAAAGAACAGACGCCAGCAAGTTGAGAAACATGTCCTCACATTTAGCCACGGTCGCAGCTATCAGCAATCTCCCCCAGAAGAAACAAGACACCGGAGCACCTCTGATCAGTTGTGTGATTTTGACCAGGTCTTCGAGCGCACTCTCTTGGATAGTGGTTCTTCCATCACCTTCTGCCCTCGTCCATAATGCAGGAATTTGGGCTGGGACCGCTCAAGCAGACACGCATGATCCTTCAGTTTGCTGATCGATCCGTCAAGCGGCCCCGAGGTCTCTTAGAAGACGTGATAGTTAAAGTGCAGAAAATGAAATTCCCAGCTGACTTTGTAGTCCTTGAAATGGACTCGCCTGCACCCTTGCTCCAGACCCCTATCATCCTTGGCAGACCATTCCTTCGTACTTCAGGCGCCGTGGTTGATTACGGGTCTGGGAAGATCACTTTCAGCTCGAATTCCCAGCAAATCACGATAAACATGAACAAAGAGCAGAATGCCACAACAGATGAGAGCCAGGCAGCGTCAGAAGCGGACTGTGAATTTATTGCAGAAATCAGAGACTCAGCGTTATCATTAGATGATTCATGCACCCGAGAAATCCTCACTCTCGAGGAGGACTTGGAAAGCGCAATCAGCATATGCTCCGATGATTCTTGGGAGACAAATTCAGATGCAGGCGCATCTTCTTGAGCAATCACTCCGAACCGAACATGATCAGCTTAGCGCAGAACCGTTTGGTGCATCACCGGGATCTCAACAGAATATTGAGGATGGCAGCATCTTCACAGAAGTACTGCCCACCATCAGCATGGTGTCAGAAGTGACAGATAAAGTGGACAGATCAAAACCAGAACTCAAGCCACTTCTGGCAGACCTGAAGTATGCTTTCCTTACGGGTGAAGAACAAATGTATCCGGTCATCATCAGCAGCAGGCTGAGACCAGATCAGGAATCTCGACTTCTCGAGGTTCTAGAGAAGAACCGCAAGGCACTTGGATGGAACGTATCAGATCTCCGAGGGATAAATCCAGCCTTGTGTTTACACCACATCTATTTAGAAGAAGACGCCAAGCCGTCCCGCGAATTTCAGAGAAGGTTGAACCCTAACCTTCGGGACGTCGTCATGAAAGAAATCACGAAGTGGTGTGATGCAGGCTTCATTTATCCCATCTCCGATTCAAAATGGGTAAGCCCATTGCATGTAGTTCCCAAGAAATCAGGGCTTACCGTGGTTACAAATGATAAAGGGGAGGAAATTTCTACTCGGGTACCAACATCCTGGCGGGTTTGTGTTGACTACCGCCGTCTCAATGCAGCAAGTAAGAAGGATCACTTTCCCTTGCCATTCATTGATCAAGTGCTGGAAAGATTAGCAGGCAAGGAGTTCTTCTGCTTTCTGGATGGGTACTCCGGGTACAATCAAGTGGCGATCGCCCCTGAAGACCAAGAAAAGACCACCTTCACTTGCCCGTTCGGCACCTACGCCTTCAAGAGAATGACCTTTGGACTGTGCAATGCACCTGCAACCTTCCAAAGATGCATGTTAGCAGTCTTCGCCGAGATGGTAGGCAGTTTCCTCGAGGGTGTTCATGGACGATTTCTCTGTCTATGGTGATAGTTTCGATTCTTGTCTCGAGCATCTAGACAGAGTGCTTCAGAAGTGCCGGGAAGTCAATTTAGTGCTTTCATGGGAAAAGAGCCACTTTATGGTCACCGAAGGTATTGTGCTGGGCCACGTCGTTTCCAAACGTGGCATGGAAGTCGACCCGGCGAAGGTGGACGTCATTTCAAATCTTCAGCCACCTCAGTCAGTTAAGAATGTGAGGTCATTCCTGGGGCATGTGGGATTCTACAGGCGATTCATCAAGGATTTCAGCCGCATTGCTCGACCTCTGACAGAACTCTTGTGCAAGGAGACTGAGTTCATTGTTGATCAGCCGGTTCTCCTTGCTTTCAATCACTTGAAGGAGCTTATCACTCAGGCTCCAATCTTACAGCCGCCCGACTGGACTCTTCCTTTTGAAATAATGACCGATGCGTCAGATTTTGCAGTTGGAGCTGTTCTTGGGCAAAGAAAAGACAAAGCGCCCTACGCCATTCACTATGCCAGCAGAACATTAGACGAAGCACAGAGAAATTACACTGTGACAGAGAAGGAACTGCTGGCTGTGGTTTTCGCCTTAGAGAAGTTCAGATCCTATTTGTTGGGATCAAAAGTCACCATCTTTATAGACCACTCTGCTATCCGCTACCTACAACAGAAGAAGGATGCCAAGCCAAGACTGATTCGTTGGATCCTTCTCCTCCCAGGAATTCGATTTGGAAATCAAGGACAAGCCTGGAACCCAGAATGTGGTAGCGGATCATCTCTCCAGAATAGAGCAGCATGAACCTCCCCTGAGCAATGCACCTATCACAGAAACCTTCCCTGACGAAGCCATTTTAGCTGTGGATTCTCTTCCTTGGTATGTTGAGATAGTCAATTACCTCGTCTCTGGGGTAATACCGTCGGATTGGACGATGAACCAAAAGAACAAATTCATGTCGACCATCCGTTTCTACCATTGGGAAGATCCTCTTTTATTCAGAGAAGGAGCAGATTGTATTTGGCGCAGGTGCATCCCTCAGACGGAACAATCAAGTGTCCTCGAGCATTGTCACTCGCTCGAATCTGGTGGACACCACTCTAGAGATCGGACGGCAGCCAAAGTACTTCAGTGTGGCCTCTGGTGGCCTACTTTATTCAAGGATGCAACTGAATTTGTTAAACGATGCACTGACTGTCAGAGAATGAAAGGTACACTCACTGCCAAAGATTCAATGCCCCTGAAAATCATTCAGATAGCAGATGTCTTTGATGCATGGGGCATTGATTTCATGGGACCTTTCCCTAACAGTCAAGGATTTGAGCACATCCTTCTCGCCGTCGATTACGTGAGTCGTTGGGTTGAAGCTATCCCTGCTCGAGCTGCCGACAGCAAAACAGTTTGCCAGTTCCTGAAGAAGAACATCATTTCGCGGTTCGGGGTACCGAAAATCCTTATCTCAGACGGGGGTAGTCACTTCATTAACAAAGAGGTCAAGAAGTTAACGAAGGAGTACGACATCGACCATCGGGTTGCCACTCCTTATCACCCTCAGACCAATGGCATGGCAGAGTTATCAAACAGAGAAATCAAGACTATCCTGCAGAAACTTGTTAGGCCAAACAGAAAGGACTGGTCTCAACTCTTGGACTCGGTTCTATGGGCATACCGAACAGCCTACAAGTCTCCCTTGGGCATGTCGCCCTATCGTCTTGTATATGGAAAGCCGTGCCATCTGCCCGTGGAATTAATTCACAAGTCTTTATGGGCAATCAACAGCTGTAATTTGGACTCACACAAAAGTGGTCAGAAGAGAAAAGATGATCTGAACAGACTCTTGGAATTCCGAGACTATGCATACGATAACACCTTGATGTACAAGGAGAAGGTGAAACGTTGGCACGACAGGCACATCAGACGAAAGACCTTTGACGTTTGACAGAGAGTGTGGTTATTTGATGCAAAGTTGCGGATATTCCCAGGTAAATTAAAGAGTAAGTGGACAGGGCCATTTCGAGTTTGTGAAGTGCGTGACAATGGAAGCATTGCTATATCAGAATTGTCCCCTGACGCACAGCTATTCGTCGTCAACGGCCAACTACTGAAGCCTTACCTCGAACCAGATACATTCTTGGCCGTTGTTGACTCCGTTCAGCTCATGCACCATGATGATATCTCGACAGCACCTGCGGCATCGAAAGATTCAGACTATGCAATCCAACAACTATTTATCTGATTTTCTTCTTTTCTTCTTTTCCTTTTCTAGCCTCTTTTTGTATCTAAAAGGTGCCGCCCTCGTGGACAGTTTTCTGTACTTAGGACGTACTTTGTCCTAAGTATAGGGGGGATGTGCACCCAGAGTTTTTCATTTCATTGTGATCCTATCCATTGTCTCCTCTTCTTGTCTATACTTAGGGGTATCTTACCCTAAGTATAGGGGGAGACAATTTGAGTACGATCCGTATACAACCACCCTTGACCCTCCCTGCTTTTTGTACAGTCTGTTATACTTAGGATTACTTGATCCTAAGTATAGGGGGGACGGTCAACTTCTCATTCCTTAATTCCATTTATTTACATTCTTTAGATCTGTCTATACTCAGTACGAGTTATGTCTTTGCTTTTCCTTTCGATCTATGAGGACATAGCTCAAGCTAAGTATAGGGGGGTCGTATATACCATGTATATACTATAAGCCATAACTCATACTGAAAAATAAAATATCACCTTGATATAAAATAGAATATAAAAAGTAGCTTTATAATAATGAAAGATGATTGTGAGTTCCTCAGACTCTTTGTAATTGTACTGATTATTAAGTCAGAAAAGTGTTTTGTGCAAAAAGTTCTTTTTGAAAAATCTTGTGAAAATAGTTTGAAAATAGTGTGTACAAGTATTCAACCTTTGAAAAATCAGTTTGGTGTAAAAAAAATTTATTTTCTTTGAGTGAAATTAAAATGTGTGCAAATGATTGTGAAAATTAATTGTCAAATTGTTTTGAAAAACCTATCTATGTTGTGTAAAACCTTTGCAAAAATCAATTTCAAATGCGTGTAGATATTGCAAAATTATTTTGAACTATAGTTTTCAAAATGCTTGTGAAAATGATTCTCGAATAAGTCTGAGGAGTCTGCACAAAAATCTCTCATTTGTAAATAAGGAATAAGTTCAAATAAAGCCTATAAGAACCAAAACCATATTGTACATAAAATACAGTTTTTCTTCTTTTGTATATACTGACTAATAAATCAGATACCTATACAGTATGATTTGAAAAATAGTGTGACCAGTTTTGAAAGATTTGATGTGAAATGATTTCAAACTGTGTGAAAATTGTTTTGATGGCAAAATTTTTCTTTGTGTGAAAGAAAGGATTTGAAAGACCTGTGTGCAAATGTTTTGAAAAAATGTTTGTCAAAATTATTGTGAAAAATGTACATATAGTGTGAAAATTCTTTGCAAAAATAGTTTTCAAATGTGTGTAAATGATTGCAAAAATTATCGTGTACTATAATTTGCAAAACTATTTTTAAAACAAGAACTGAAAAATAAGATCACTATGACAAATACCTGTAAATCAGAAATAAACTACATAAAATTCTTTCTCAACAACCTAAATAAACTATTCCGTTAACACATGTAAAGTCTGTATAAACTCATACATTTTGTAAATAAAGCAGTACGCCCGTGTAAATAATGGTATATACTTTTTTGTATGTGTCAAGCTCTTATTTTATTTGCAAAAATTCTTTGTGTAAAAACATTCTTTGCTTCTCTTTTAAAATCTTGTGAAAAATTGCATCATTCATTGTGCATAAGCATAAGCATACCATTCATATTCTTTTTGAGTGAGCTTGATGACTGAATCAGTCTAATAAAGTCTCAAAGTAGAGCTCGATTGGACCTTACTGCACCTAACTGCACTAGAACCTTATGGGAACTAGGTTTAAGGTACTTCAGGTCTAGTCAGACTTAATTCTTTGAGAAAGCAGGGCTGGGTTCAAGACACCTCAGTGGACTAACTAGAACTTTTCGAAACACACGCATGACTCTTGTCGGCCGTGACCTAACTTGGACATCTGCACCTTTCACTTGGCTCAACTCAGTTGGAGTGGTGAGGAGGTTGGATTTGCCAGTATGAGACGCACACGGGTGGAAAAATTCGTCCTCGTCTAGGGAGGGAAGTGCGCCCCAACCTGGTCCTGTTTCAATGAAGCTGAATGACGGGAGAGTGTGGGTTGCAATAAAGCTTCAAAAGAGGGATAGTCTACTAGCTCAAGAGGACAATTTCTTGTATATATGCTGCACCATGTAAATATGTTGTACAGATGCTCGTGAAAAAAAAGTAGTAGAAAAATGAGAGCAAAAAGAACTCCAAAAAAAAATGGTGGGTCGGATTGAAAATTTAATAACCCCACCGGAGTGTATATAGTCCAATAAAGCAAAAGCTTATGGTATCACTGTTACATCTCGAGAAGCTTGCAGCGGGAGACTTAGCTACACTGGTTGAGCTCCCAAAAATTCTATACCTCTTATTCCCCCTCTTCTTGAGCTGGTTGCCACTTGAACTTAGAAGGGAATACCCCGCTCCTTGACGGTAGAGGGCTGGATTAGGGAATCATTGGGTTGTCATGCTGGAGAAGCTAGTCTCTTTGTCATTTCAGTTGAGGAGAGCCACTATCACTTACACTGTACAAGTCAGTTTCATAGTCATAAGGGTTTGTGTATGGTGTAGGCTAGTTCTGACCAGGCTATTGAGGTGGGTTGAACAAAGTTCCGTGACTATCAAAGGCTGTTGTATTTTAGAGCTGGTTCCCGACCAGGTTCCACACACATCCACACCCAAGGTCTGACAGGAGCTCCAATCTCGGATTTTGTAAAGACATGCATTGCACTGAAAGCACCCCTATTCACTCTATCTTCCTTTCATTTTCCTTTTTCTTTCCTTCATTCTTTTTGTACTTATTGCATAAGTGTTTGCTAGGGACTAGCAAAGGCAAGTATAGGGGGGTGATGAATCTCCATTTCATCACCTTTATTCTATCATTTTGGCCTCAAAAACCCCAGCAAATGCAGAGAAATAGCATTAATTTGTATAAAATAGCATTCATTATTTATTGTATTTACTGTACATAAAATAAGGTTTTTAATGCCAAAATTGTAGAATAAAGGGAAGAAAAGAAAAAGTAATAAAATATTGCAAATATTTTATGACCCTAACCCCGAGACCAAGGCCAGCATGGAATTGGTCGACAAGAAATAAAGTAGGGGGAGATAAGGGCCAAAATACAATAAATACCTCATTTATTCATTCTTCCATTATTGCATTTTTGACACCTATTTTGTATACAATTATTTATTCATCAAATAAAGAAACTTTGATCATAAAAGTTGTAGATAATAATGTAAATAAAAATACAAAATTGAGTTTGTGCAAAAATAATACACAGTGCACTTTTTATACACAAAATAAAAAGCAAAAATCTCAACTTCATGGACCCATATCTTGCAAATAAAAACTCCAAATCACCCAAACTCACCTTTAATTGTATATAGCATTCCATGAACTATCTTATAAAATTGGTTTCATAATTTTTGGAGTCCATATGTAGAAGCTAGGTTTTTGGCCCACCTTGTATATAGAACCCTATTAAGATATTCATTTTATTCAATATTCATTAATTTTATAAACTCATATTTTTAGAATCTTGTGAATAATGAATATAATGCTTGTACATATTAAAACTAAAAGAAAACAACAAAGAAATTTAAAATAAAATAAAGTAAGTCTATAAAATATATAGGCAAAATACCTATGTGAAGGATGTACATGAATAAAAAGAGATTTTATTCTTTAATCATTGTATTCTGTCATATTTTTATAATATTGTACATATTATATATTATTTATGTAAAGATACAAATCCAAAATAAAAATGAATAAAATAAATAAAATATATATATGATATAGGTAAAATACCTATAAGTATACTTACATATACTCATACATATTTATTTAAAAATGCAAATAAACTCATATTTATACTCACAAAAATAAATTCTAAATTTATAAAATAAGAAAACAAAATAATAAAATAAAATAAACAAATTAAAAATAAAATAAAATACACAAAAATACATGTAAATACATACATATACACATTATTAAAATAAACCCGTAATAAAATACACCAAAAAAATAAATAAAAATCATATTAAAATACTACATAAAATAAGAAACATTTTTTATTTAATATTCAAAAAATAATAAAATCATTTACTAATTTAAATAAATTATTCTTTATTTTTCCAGCCGGTTTTGTCCTTTAGTGGCCTGCGTGGACCAATCGCAGGCCGCCAAGGGTTGACCTCGGTCAACTCCTTGGACCCTAGGACTGGCCCTCTGACAAGTCACGGGAGGCCCTGTTTCCCCGATTTTTCACGCGATTTTGGTAGCTCGAGGGCGATGGGACTGTTCATGAAGATTGTTCCTTGTACATCCGCCAATCACGCCCTAGCCCATGCTCCCTTGTGTACAGCCCAGATTCGTCGTGATTCGCCGGCCAATAAGGGCGCATACCTTGTCTATAAATAAACCTCTCGATCTCCTCCCTCATTTTGGCCTCCCTTTCAGTCGTTTTCCACCATCTCTTCCAGTCCTTCGAGGTTCCTTGTGACAGGAGGGTCCTCCTGGAAGCTTCAGACGGCCGGAGGAGTCGAAGGAGCGCCCACGGCCGCCGCGTCGCCGGAGGTCCTGCTCCCTGGTCGCAAACCTGGTATAAGAGCTGTTTTCTTCTCGTTTTTAGCGTAATCTTAATTGTTAGACCTTAATTTAGCTTTTAGAGTACTTAGAATAGCCTTAGGTATTCGATTAGACCAGATCGAAGTCGCCGGAGTTTCGCTCCGGCGAACCTCTCTACCCTGATCGAGCCGCGTTCCGACCCCTCGCTCTGCCTCATCTGCTTCCCCTACGTATTCTCCACGTACCCACGCTTCAGATCAACCAGAGCTCGCCCAGCTCTACGAATCGAGGTCCTCCCTCCTCCGCTTCGCCGGATCTCGCCGCCCTCCACCTTTCCCTGTTCGTCTACCCCAAACCTCGGGTCGAGGAAGACCCCCTCGAGCCCCTCTTTCATTTGGTGCAGGACTCGAGCTGAAAGGAGCCCTCGGGGGCTCGATTCAAGTCCATTCGAGGTTCCAGGACCCCCTTGTCTTCTCCGAGCTCGTTCAGCCGATCTAGGAGGTCCTGGACCTTCTGGAGTATCTCGAACGGTGCGCGCCGCTTCGCCGGACGCCTGGAGGCCACAAGCAGCAACATCGAGTGCCTGGAGGCGGAGGAATCACCGATCGAAGCCAGGGAAGTCAGCTGTTCTTCCCTGTTCTTCGTGAGCAGCAGCAGCCGTTGGATCAAAGAGACAGCCCCAGTTCTAATCGGGGCCGTCCATCTAGCACCAGCCGTGGCCGTGCGATCAGATCTCAGATGCAATCACAGCCGCAGATTGTCGAAGGGGTATCGAGCGCCGAGGGTTCGACACGTGGATAAGTGGCGCGCTGGAAGCCGTTGGATCGCGCGCCTTTAGGGGGTAAACTTCATATCTAGCCCCCCCCCCCCCGCTTTTTGTATTTATAGTTTAGTCCCAAAAATAAAAAGTTACTTTGTAAATAAATTGTATAATTTACAGAAGACCCCCTGTAGTTATCATATTTGCGTTTTAGTCCCTCTGAGCCTCACGTGTGGTCCCACGTGAGGCGCGTTAAAATTGCAGTCAAACCCCGTCGGGTCCTTGTATTTATTAAATGGTCCTGGAAATAAAAAGTCACGCGTATTTCTATTGTAGTGTTTGCATGAATGCCCCTGCAAACTATTTTATTTGCAAAAATACCCCTGCCAGGCCATTTAATTTTTGAATGCTTTGTCTATTTATTTGGTGCGCCATATTAATTCGAAAAATATTGCAAAAATAGAATTAAGCTACTGATAGGGTGAGACTACATGCCATATTTTTAATTTTTCATTTTGTCTCATTTTTGCATTTATTAAAAATCAAAAACATGTCCTTTATTCACTGTCTAACTGAGAAAATCCCAAAAAAATATCAAAATGCATTGAAAAATTCCAAAAAAAATCCCTATGGTGTATTTTGAACTATGTTAGTGTCAGTCCAAAAATCCCTAAAAATCTCAAAAGGAAAACCTTAAAAACCCAGAAATACCCAAAAACTCCAAAAAAATATAAAAACTCACAGAAAAATCAGAAAAATATAAACTCAGGCCTTATTTATGCTACATTTTATTATATTTATTAGAAAAATAGGGTGGAAAATTTTTTAGGCTTGTAACTATTTTTAAGGTTCATTTTTATTACAGCCAGACCTTATTCCCCTGTTTGCTATTATTTAGCTATTAAAAAAAATACTAAAAATATTCTCAAAAATCCCCCAAAAATCACAAAAACATTAAAATATGATGAAAAACCCAAAAAGACTTCACTCCTTGATTTTTGACTATTTTAAGTATTTTTGTAAATATTATAGTACAACTTTATGTATATATAGGTATTTCCTAAAAAGAAAAAAATACACATATGTGTATATATTATCTAATTATATTATTGATATATATATTTAATCAATTAATTAAAAAAAAAGAAAGAAAAAAAAGAAGAAGAAGAAGAAGAAAAGATCCCACTGCACACAAGGATGACTAATATGCACATATAGGCGCATGCATTTTCGTATTGCTCTCTGTGGTTCGATCTCTGCATACTAGTCACTATACACCATTTGTGCAGAGTTAAAAATAAATTTGACTCCACACTTGTTTTTCATTGTTTGATACTTGATTGTGGGTTCATTGTTGATTAAATTCAGATTTTGATTGGTCGACACTTCGACTGTGTTCCCGCCTTGTGTGGAACACAAGACCGATCTACAATTTGAGTTTATCAATTAGTAATTTCAAAAAAAGTCATATCTTGAGATTTCCACATGGATTTACGTACTATCATGTAATATCAAAAGTTTCACCTGCGTGGACATTTAGTGGAGGTCTAGCATTTCAAATCAGATTCACGATCTGCTCTTATGTTGTTCAACTTGCATTTTATTACTGATCGATAATAGAAATTTAATGCTGATTAAATTGAGATCGATGGACGTAGATATAAAAATAGTGGCCGGATTTGAATGCTGTATTAATATTTCCACTTCGATGTGAAAAATCTGATTTTTTTTCACATGCCTCATTAACAAAAAGGTTATCATATCCTTAATTTAAATTATATATTAAAGCATGCCGCTATAGTTTTGTAATAATGTAATAGGGATATTATACTGAAAACACTTCAAAAATACAAAGGTTAAGATCCTCTAATGGGAGGACTATTAAATGGATTGAGAAATTGATGTCATGATTAGAATTGGTAAGGACGTTGGTGGAGTTTTTAAGACACGTTCCACACAAGATAATCGCTAAATAAATGCACTTAGATAATGGATCACAACGATAGAAAGTATTAAACATGATGTACATACAAGTACACCCGACGAGTAGCTCAATTGATTTAACTCTCCACAGATCATTAGATAATATTTTAATGATTGTGGTTATTATTATTATCACCTCGTAGCTTAAATCCCACTATGATCAGGTACATTGAGTTAGGTGATCAAGCACCGCAAGGGATTTGTCTTACATTTTTTGGGCCTCAGTAGAACCCATGAAGGTTGTGGCCCCGACGGACGAGTTAGGTGAAGTATTGTACATAGTCATCCGATTACGTCCGAAGTTGTTCGACGAAGTTGGCAGGTAGTGTAGTTGATGTTCTTGGCTTTATATTTATACATGATATTTCGACTCGAGTCACACTAGGTGTGGTTGCATCGAGTGTTAGTGTTAGCATTGTGGAAGATGTTATGGGATGAAATTAATGAAGTTGCAGATTTGGGAATGCATTTTCCTATTCAGGATCGAATAGAGGTCCTTGGGGATTTCATTCAAGGAAAACTATAATAGAGTTCCCATGAAACGGAGCCTACGAGTTTCCTATCAGCATGTGTTTGTATCAGAAAAAGATTCATGGTCTTTTATCCGTGATTGCTTTTTACACCATTGTGAACTCTTGCCAATGGAACAAGGGCTTATAATCGATATTATAGTATTTATGAATATAGATGTTAATTAATAAAGATAATTGCCAAACGTGTTATCCAACGCGAGTCAGATTAACCTGGTAAAGGTCAGTTTTCACAATATATGCTTATGCAATGGAAACGAGTTGGAGTACACATTCTTTGTTTATATTACACATTTAGCATGTGTCTCATTTTTGGGTAATTATTCATACTAATTATCCTCATACGATCTCAACAAGTGTGGTTAAACAACAACCACAACAGTAGCAGTACTTGCACCAAGTATGGTGCATATAATCACTCATAATTTAGTTGTTTAAAGTGTAATTTTTGTTTTCTTTGAGAAATATCGTATTGATATACTATTGAGAGACTTGGATATACTTTCATTGTTTACATGAATATCTCACATTGTTGGGCGTGGACTTGATAAATAATTAATGGGAATGTTATATATAATTTCTATTTAATTCCATATTATTTCACCTACTATCATATATTTCAAATGTTAATCTAGTATAAATATTTTTTTATTGAATATCAAAAATCATGGGAAAATTGAAAACAAGATTGATGATAGCAAATTATCCTATGTTAATTTGTCTATGTTGTAGTCGAGCAATCAGATATTAATAAAAAAACTAACCACACAAATAAATTAACCAAGCAATTAAGTAGTGTAGTTTTATGCATTTTGAACCTGGACAACCCCCATGTTGAACTCGAGGAAGTAAATGTATCTCAAGTTCAGTTCAGATCATTAAGTGATTCAGTTTTCAGGAGAGAATAATTTTTTGTGCTTTTGAAAGCAAAGTGCATACGAGATGCAAATGAGCATGATTTTACGACATATAAAATAAATAAGCCAATTTAATTTTGATTCAAATCTAGTTCATAATAGTCAAGTTATAATTTTCCTTGAATTCTAGTTCAATGATGAACACAATACATATTTTTTATATTTTTCAAGGAATAAAATGTATGCATGAGAAACAGATGGATTTTTAGGGTTTTATGCAATTTTTCAAGCAAACAATATGATAACTTCTAAAAGATCCACAAATGCAAATCTCATCAAACCAAAACTATCATGGATGTACCTTTTAATTATGTATCCAGGAGAGTTGGAATTTCAGCATAATACTGGATCAAATTAAAAATCAAATATGAAATTAACTCTATAATTTATTTAAGGCAATAAACATATGCAATGGAGATGAAATTTGGACGTAATGTTAAGCACATCAAAACACACAAATACGATTTTTTTCAGAAATTTATACCATGTAGTAATTTTATACAGTCTGAGTTGCAATTTGACCATCAAATTTTCATATCTTTGGAGATACAAAAATAACAAGATAATCATCGAAATGATCACCATACTATTGTCTATCAATTGAGCTTGGGATTTTAATTTTTTGATTTCGATCGATTTATTAAAATTGAGAGAGTGAAATTCTGAGGTAATTTACTCATTGGAGTATGGCAAAGTACGTGCAATACAAAGTGCTCGCGTCGAAAAAAGACATTTACACTGTAGGTTGTGCATTACCTAACTGTAATTGGAGGTTACATGCTAGCTGCAGCAAGAGGAGTGAAGTTTGGAAGGTTCGAACATATCGTGAGGAGCATACATGTCGTAATCCGATGCTGCTCACTAATAACCGACAGTGCAATGCAAGATTTATTAGTCAGTTTATTTTAAAGACTCTTAGATCCAACCTTACATTGACCCCTAATGTGATTAGGAGTCTTGTTTCAGATACGTACACATCACAATTTCGTACAAAAAAGCTTGGTTAAAAAGGAAGCAGGCATTGACGACAATTTTTGGCGATATGGAGTTGTCCTACGCTGATATCCGGAGATTTATGTGGACGATGAGACAAAACAATCCGGGGTCCTGGTATGAGTTCCAAACCGAGCCTTACATTGATCCCGAGTCTCGCCAAGTAGTACATGGAAAAATTGCTTTCTTTCGATTGTTTTGGGCATTCGGTCCGTTGCTGACAGGCTTCACGTACTGTCGACCAGTTAGGAGTATTGATGCTACATACTTGCATGAAAATTTAAAGGTCACTTGCTCGTAGCCACTTCTATTGATGGGAACGGGCACATATTCCCTGTTGCCTTTGCAATAGTCTAAAAAGAATTGTTAGATGCCTGGGAGTTTTTCCTACATAAATTATCATTTTTAATTCAGCGAGATGGTATCTGTTTTTTGAGAGATCGTTTCAGTGGTTTGAAGAATCTGCTGCCCAAGTATTTTCCAGCTGACCGTGGCTACTGCCATCGATTCTGTCTGAGGCACATACAAGCGAACATGCAAAGGGTGGGTCATGATCGATGGGCGCAAGGAAAATTTTACAGTGCAGGAGTGGTAACGAATACGCATGCCCACAGTCGAATTATGAGACATATCCAAACAAATGATCATGAGGCGTACAAGTGGATTATTCGCCAGGAAGACGGTGATCGGAATTTCTGGGCTTTGTCATACGACCAAGGACGTCGTTATGGGAACACTATGAACAACCTTTCAGAATGCTTCAACAGTGTCTTGAAGGGCATGCGCAGCCTTCCGATCCTGACAATGATTCTTGCTATCTTTTATCGTTTAAATACCTACTTCGTCGCTCGTCGCAGGCAGGGTGCAACTACTACCTCAGAGCTAATGCTGAGATACAACAAGATTATTTATGATAATATTAAGTTAGCTCGCACACACGATGTCGAGCAATTTTCACAGACAGTATTCGAGGTTAAATATCGCGAAGGCAACTACAGTGTTAGACTCAACGGGACTGAATCTGAATGCATATGTGGGTTTATGCAGTGCTTTCATCTGACATGCTCTCATGTAATTGCGGTTTGTGGACATGTTAATGTTGGTATCTATGGGCATCAAACCGTGGTGATGGAAAGACAATCGACTGAATCGAGTGAGCAGCGACTGGAAGCATACATGAGGTGGATTGGAACATTACATGGTGATGGATACATACTTTAATATCGCCACCATGCTTTACATATGAGCCTTACGCTCCCAGGTTCAGACCAAGGGTAAGTGTGTATATTTGCCCTCTTTAATCCGTTAAAACATCAACTCAAACCTGGGTCAAACATTCAAGTGCAAAGTGTGTACGAAGCACGTGGAATCCTGGAAGATTACGAACAGAGCTCGGAGTTGCGGAATGTAATTATCTTACTTGACTCCGCCTTACAAAACTTCGGATTGGCAGATCAAATGAGTCAGTACACCCCGAGGTATTCGTACTCCACTGAGCCTTCCGTTGTCCCATTCCATGTCCCTGAACCACCCCGACCGTCTGAGGCTGCTGCTTGAAGTTATGATTCTCACGTAAATCAACCGTATGCTATGGGCAGAAACGATGACGAAGCAGGACCATCTCAGCTCTAGTTTACGCAACCTTCACAAGCTAGTGATTTCTGAGGTCTACACTAGAGCATTCCTCCCCAGACGCAGACATTCACACAATTCTTAACCAGCGATTTTATTCCACACCAAACGACTGGATTGGCATATTATGCAAATTCCAGCCGTGTACCTCCCTTCCAGAATCTCCGAGGCTCACCACTGCCACAGCAGCCTACACCGCAGCAAGATCAGCCAACATCAGAGCATCGTCAATGACCTACACAGATTGATAGAGCTTCATCAGTCAGGGACACAACACCACAACCACCGCGAGAAACAACTGGTGAGAGTGGGGGTGGTACCGGTGTTGCTAGTAGGGGACGTAGGGCTAATATATCATCGATCTTACGTAGGGCACGTAGAATTTTTAACCTGCAATGATTTGTATGAACAATCTCTTTTTAATTAATAGATTAATGACAATATGATCATTTTTTATTTCAACGTAATCTCATGCTTCCTTCATTATTACAAAGAAATGGCATAAAATTAGTAATGTGCAGATATGTACGAAATGACTTCTCATGGGTCATTTTACACTTCCATCACAACTAAAATATAACTTGTTGGCATGTCGCAAATCCGTAAGTACAATCTCATGTTGTTACATTTTATTTCCATATTGACCAATTCTTTACTGCCTTATGATAATTCGTAATTATTAATTTCTTATGATATTGTCTTGTTGCAGGAGATGGCGAAAACTAGGTTCACAGCACGTAAGTCGGTACATCCTCCAACCAATAGAGTCCTAGCAGTTCGTACACCGCTCAGGGCGAATGCATCACATCAGACTCCACCAGCTTCACCACATCAACCACAAGGTGGACATTCTGCAGTCCCAGGAGAGGGTAGTCCCCTCAACTCGGTGATGGCTCGTGATCCTCGCACTCTATCAGATGCTCCTACGGAGTAACCATTGCTGAATGCTTCAGAGTATCCATTGCATGATACTTCGCTACCTCAGACGCTTCATCCTATAGACTCCCCGTTTACTGACTACTCTCCACAATCCATGCCTCCACCAATGGATGTGAGTTCTCAGAGCGAGAACTCCCCGCTTACTGACGTCTACGACGAGGAGGAGGAGTTGTACGCAGACTTAGGAGATTTATATTATACAATCGCACTTAAGTACGTGCGTCTGAGCGTACTTCGAGGACAGCGAGTACGTCCGAGGACATGATTACTAGTGTTTATGTATTGTACTTTTTTAAAGATGTCTTTATTAAATGTAATGCTAGATGTAATCTTCCCACTTTTCATTTGAAACAATGGATCTTAAATTGTAATGTGAAGTGAGATATTGAATGTAATGTTTCTGTCAGCTACTTTGGAACTTGTTATTTTGCCCTCTTTCCTTCTCTTCTTTGATTTTTAAACTGTTCTCAAGTGAACGGTACAATGCACCCTTATATTTTATATACTTTATGTATTCATTATTATACAATGGCACAATCAATATTAATTAAATTACCCATCATTCTTATATAATATTTCTACATTATCTTATTAAAAAATGTTGTGAATTATTAATATTAGAAGGTTGAGCATGCAAATTAGGTGAATTGTTAATATTAGAGGGAGGTTATTGCAAATTGGGAGGCTGGCAGAGGCGGCTGGGGTGTTGATCAACGAATGGTTCGCTGATCGACAAACCGTTTGTCGATCAATGCCCTGACAGGGAATTTCGTCCCCGCCATGCCCTGACCGGCATTTTGTGGGTATGCATGCCCAATTTGGGAAAAATCTCACTGGAGGATGGGGTGTTCTTCCCCAATTGTACAAACAGACGACGGAATCTTGGGGTGGATCTTTTGCTCTTGCAACAGAGATGATCTCCAGAGGTTGTACAAGACGGAGGTGTTTCCAGGCGTATACATATGAAGGTGTGATTTGAGTCCAAAAGACGGACTTTTTTGATTCTCGAATATTGTGTTGCTTCTCATTTTGATATTCCATCAGATCATGTAGAAGACATGTGTTGTGTGAATGATCTTCGGTTAAAGCTCACGGTCAAGACTTGACCCTGATCTCGGATGGTCAATAGCTCTAGATGATTCTCGTAATGCACAAACGATCTCTGGTTGATGTGCATCAGGTGGATCTCTTTGTTCACAGTCTGACAGAGCTATGTAGATCTATCAATGTTCCTATGTTGTGTGATGCTCCTAAGTTCTGTAATATGAAATTAAGGCTCTAGGTTGCCAATCTCGACCCGAAGTTAAATATGGAAAGGATCGGTGGATGAGAGTGCTTCCAATTGCGGATGGTTGAGCTCTAGAACTCCGGCCATCGTGCATGACTGGAGAATGTCCATATATGTGAGGTAGAATGTGAACTGAAGTTGAATCGAAGGTAGAGGTGATGATCGATTGGGATATCGGTGACGAAATTGAATGGATAATAGAAGAGAATCGGAGGGACAATGGAAAAAGGAGGAATCGGGGAGAGAAGAGAGGGAAAAATAAAAATAAAAGAAGAAGATCTAAGCTAGCCTGGGAGGAAAGCAGACCAAGGTGTTTGCTTGGGCAGCTGGAGCTTCGAGGAGCTCTTGCAGGTCGTGGCCTCAACCATGTCGGAGGGAGGCTGATCTCACGGTGGTGCGGAGTATATGCCGGAGATGATCTTGCTGCACCTAACTCCTTACTTCGATGGAGGAGAAGCTCGATGTCACCGGCTACTCCGAAGCTCACTGGAGGAATGGTGAATAATAGTGGATCTACGCTTCGAGTGGGGTGGTGATCATTATATAGGAATAAGGTCGAATGAGGTATCTTAGAGACGAAGGAAGTTGATGAACAACCTGGGACCACTAGGTCGATAAGGAGGTTAGAAGAGAAGAGGTGTAGTGAACGGAGAAAAGGAGGAGGCGTCGGGGATGAAAGAGGGAGGGTAGAGGAAGAAAGGAGGGAGAAAAGATAAAATAAAATTAATAATTAATTAAATTAAATCTTTAATAAAATAAAGAATAAACAAATAAATATAAATTACAATTAATTTAATTATGAATTTTAATTAATTAAATAATTTTTTAATTAGTTAAAATAAATAAATATATAAATAATATAGGCGCATTATACCTATATAAAAATTAATTGTTTATTATAAATATTATTATTTTTTATTAAATTGTTTTTTATTTTATAATAATAAAAATATAAATTTAATAAATCACTAATAAATTATAGAAATACAATAAATAAGAAAAAATAAGTACATTAAAATTAAAATATATTGTAAAATTATACCAATAGGGCCCCAAAACCTACTTTTTGCGTATTAACTCCGATTTTAATGAAATAAATTTTATTTGATAGGTAATTTTATAGGTCAAACTTTAAAAGTAATTACGCCCAATTCAGAGTTCATATCGCCGAGTTATGAGGCTCGGAAGTTTAGCTTTACAACCTTTTAGTTTTGGGATTTATTGGTATTTATTAATAATTAATTTTAATTTATATGTTATTTTTTCTTGATAATTTTTAATTATTTTGCAAAAAGTGTTAGGATAATTAGAGTTAGAAATAATAAAAAAATGAAGAAGAATTATATATATAATACATATATACACAGGGGTCCAAATGTCAAAACTCATACATTTTATTCGAATAGTTTTTTGGTATTTTTAATAAATAGTATTAGTTGTAAAAAAGAAGTTTAAAAGCAAGTTTGGTCACTTATAAATAGTTATGAACTTGAAAAGTCATCTTTTGTGACTTTTAGGTTCATTATAATTACTATTTTTACATTAAATATTTTTATGATATTTTTATAAATTAATATATATATTATGAACAACTTTCGTGAAGAAAATATTTTAATTTGAAATTTTCTTAATGATAAATAAAATAGTTAAACATCTGTACAAGGTGAAAATATGTAAATGTACATTTGTGCTCTTTATTTTTCTGATATTATTATGTGTTATGATCTTTATCTACCTCTACTTATTTATTTTGTCAACCAAGTCAATATTGACATGGTCTTGGGATTAGGATCAATATGTACATATTTACATATATACATCCTTCTTCTTCTTTTTCTTTTTCTTTATTTTTTTATTTTGGAAAAAAAGTGCTAAATATACAATATTAACAAATGAGGTTAGAATGTTAATTACCAAGAATTAGTGAATATTTACATGTATTTTATAAATGATTTTAGCCAAAATCAAAGAATAAAGGAGATGAATCATGGATCCATCATTCCCTATACTTTACCTTTGCTAGTCCCTTAGCAAACACTTATTCTAAAATAAGTGAAAGATAAAAAGAAAAATAAAAAGGAAAATAAGAGAACTTAGAATACGATTATTTCTTTAAACCAAATTTTACTTCATCTAAATCAAGAACTTGGAATATGCTTCTGGATTAACAGTTTGCCAGGACCTCATAAGAATTAGGATTTAAGTTTCAACAGTCCTCAAATTCCACAAGTCCTTATCCAGGTTAACCTCAACAACAAGCTCAGATCCACCCATCCATCATGCAAATTATTCAACTTGAAGTCAGTTTGTATTGTGTGTGAAAGGTGTTAGCTCTTCTGCTTAATGAAGCGAAGAAACCATCCACCCCAACAATACACTCCCATTACATCCTCATCTAGATACTCAATCCTTGAGGTGGGGGTATTCCCTTCTGAGTTTAGGTCATGCTATTCCACAATCAGAAAGGGGAAGGAAGTAGACGAATGAGAAGAGAATTGGAGTGTGACTGGTGTAGTCACATCTCCTTATGAAGCTTGGCTAGTTTAGCAAATTCTCCACAAAGATATGCATGATATCTGAAGTTTAGACCATTGTGGTCATGTATATATTGGTATTTGGCTTCTTTTTGGTATAAAGTGATTGTTGTTACACTGCATTGATCTTTTTTCCTCGATGAATATAACATCTTTTCTTCCTTCTATTTTTTGGGGTCTTGGAAAAAAATTGTACCAGCAGATCCATCCCTCATCCCAAGCTTTATTTCAACCCCATACTCATGTATTTAGATGTTAATGCCACTAGACAAGGAAGAAAATGCGTCATTAAAATGGATTGCCCTTCACAACCCCATGCAAGTCGAGCTAACTGCAATGTGCATGAGTTCTAAATTGGTTCAAATGATGAAGAGTTATAGATATGACAGAATGTATCCTACATAAGCAAGTTTAAGTTGAATTCTAAACATTGTCTTATGGAACACAAAGAATTAAGTCAAAGATATGAAGAGTCTTGATTACAGTTCCTAATAAAGTCGCTTTAGAATTAAGTGGATTAAGTCCTAAACCAAGCTCCATCCTTCAGATTTATTTCCATTCGGTTCAATCGAATTTGTTCTAATAAATGCTAATGAATGCAATAAATTTTTTTATAAAGTAAACTTTTTCGATTTAAACTTTTTATGAGATTTTTAAAAGAATTTCAATTTTTTAATATATTTTAAAACTTATAAATTTTTATGGTATTTTTGAAAGAGTTGGAGAATTGAATCAATTTACAAATATTATATAAATTTTTAAAAAGAATCTCATACACATTTATATAAAAGTTATACAAATTTTACACAAAATTTACAAAAGAGTTTTATTTACAAATGGTAAATAATAAAGAATTTTATACAAATATTTTACAACATGTTATATATACATATATTAAAGTTCGTTTTTCTTATAACTCATATTTACAATTTTCAATCGAAATTAAAAATTCCAAAATATACATCCATACTTTTAGAGCCATATTATTAAAAATACAATAAATTATGAGTTATGGCTTCTAAAATATATAAGCATATATATATACACACGACACCCCATGTACTTAGCATGAACTATGCCTTCATAATGACCAAGAAATGATAAAGAAAGACATAACTCAAGCTAAGTATAGATAGGTGATAATAATACTATACTACAACGACTCAAAGAAAGAATAAATGAATAGAACTCAATCATCCCCTGTATACTTAGGATCAACTAATTCTAAGTACAGGAGACTCAAAAACGAAGATGATCGAGATCAAGAGAATGTACACAATCAACTGCTCAAATTGTCCCCCCCCTATACTTAGGGTAAAGTATACCAAAGTATAGAAAAGAATATCAATAGTCGAGGGATAAGCAAGAGAGAAGGTGATACACAAATGATAATAATAAAATATAAAAATGTGCGATATTATCCCCCCTATACTTAGGGTAAAGTGCATCCTAAGTATACGCAACAAGGGTAAACAAATAGAATGATATGAATAACGCAGTGTCGACATCCCTAAGGATAAAGTAATTCCTAAGTATAGCAAAAATCCTAAGCTAGACCTGGGGTGTAAAACTAACGAAAGAATGAATGAATAACTTCGAAAACACATTTGTACAAGGTGAAAAGAATGAGAAAATCAAAATAAATTGTACAAGCTCAAGAATGTCAAAGAATGGTCATCTTATGCGTCCGAGGAACATTGGAATGTAGAAGAGAAAGACCGACATCAAGGTCATCCTCAGAGAAATCGATATTTGAATCAGAGGATCCCTAACTTGTGTCAACCGATGAAGAATGACCCAGATGGCTGAAATGATGGACATAACTAACCTCTAAAAGCTACATCACAGACTCTGAATCGCTATCATCATCCGAACTGAAATAGGATGATGAAGAACCATCCTCTAACACTATATCCTCAGCTTTATGTGACTAAAGAGACATCGATGTTGTATCTGAAGTAGATGTAATGAAGAGGTCAAACTCTGCAACAATCTGATCTATCTCATCATCAACACAACTTATCGGAATCTGCATGAAAAGAGGGCTCAACATTCTCACGACTAGAAGGGTTGACTGAAGGATCTACTATTAGATCAAGTTCGGCCTTCGAAGTACATCCCACCAGCGATTTCGTCTCAATGATGTATATACTGCGAATCTCATCAAAACATCTCCAAAATATGTGTATGTGGATCACCAAAGGATATGCTCTCCAAGTTTTCCTCTATGGAGAGGAAATATCGGGTCTCAGTAGAATCAGAAAGGATATGATCGTGTCGAATCTCAGTTGTAATGTCACATGCCCCTGTATCTGATGGGATAGTAGTATACTCATACGATGCATGACTCTCTAATGATTCGGATCTCACCAATGTGCTGCTGGGAGGAAAGTGGCACTACATGTCCCATAATCAATAATGGCCCTGGCTACATGTAGAAAAAGCTGTCAAGAATAAGGATAACATCCTGCGATGGTACTGATGAGTCAACATCTAAGACAACAAAGTCCATAGTAAATTTTGTTCCTTGTACCATCATGACAACATCATAAAGTATACTTCGACCTGTTGACCGATCGTCAAGAAACAAAAGAATCATCCTGGCTCGCTTGAGAGGCCCTAAATGAAGTGTCTCAATCAGATGGAAGGATAAAATGTTCACTGAAAACCCGTTGTCTAACAATGTGTTCTAGAACTCATGATTTGAAAACTGACAACTGAGAAATGGTACCCCCTTATCTTTCATTTTCTTATGGGCTAGCATGAGTATGTGAAGTCTTGTCTTTATTCATTTTTTTGGATTTTCTCCTTTTCCCCATTTTTATGATTTTGTGCCTTCACTACATGGACAATCATGTTGAATCTGTAACTATATGACATTGCCTACTATATACTCCTCACTCCTACATGTCTCAACAATTGGAGGTTGTCTCTGAATATCATGGGAACTGGGAGTACAAGTACTCAACAACTCAGAAGTCAACAGAAAAGTAAAATTTGATCCCTACTCCATGCCAATGTTGGTTATAAAATCTCGGAATGTATCCATCTGCTCCTTAGAAACGACACTCTGCTCATGAATCAAATGGACTAACTGCGCAATTACAAGATCGTCTGTAGCTGTCATATCAAAATGATGTCCCAACTCAAAATCTATCTGTTGAGATGGATAAATATGTCTGAATGAATTTGAGAAGGCATGCTCTTGAGGTGGAAACTACTCATGACATTGGTCATGGTATGGAAATAAAGTATGTTGAAAATACCGCTAACACACTATAGACTCATGCTCTGTAAAGTGTTGAACTGGTCAAATCTCTGATTGGAAAACCAACGGAGACGGGACTGGTAACTAAAGAGTATAACTCTCAACAAATGTCTCAACATCCATTGTATGTACTATATCGGTGTCCATGTCAACTATGTGATGTATGATCCCTAAATCGTCATGAGATGGTTCACATATCGGTGGTTTCGTAACTCTCTCGTGTGTTGTCTCGACGTCATAAATCTCTCCAAAAAGAGTTGAAAGTAAATCCTTGTCAAGACTGTAGTGTGAACCACTATACAAGGTATCGACCATTGCTCCGAGCTCTGAGGTCATCCCTTCCAAAAAAATCTGAACCAGCTATGATTTGGATATTCCATGATTCGGAAATCTCCTCAATAGAATCTGAAAAGGGGACAAATATCTTGTAATGACTTGAGGGGATCATGTGAAAAAGTCTCTAATAATCGACCTCATAAAGTTGGTCGGCTAATGCGGGAAAATTTCCTCAAAATAGTAGCTCGAAGTGTACCCCAACTAGCTCACTCCTCTCCCAAACATCGGAACCATCTTGCGGCTCTGTCCTTGAGTGTCAAGGGTAAAGTCTTCCTCATAGCATCCTCAAGAGAAATATTTGAATAGTGTATGGTGTTACATCGCTCCTCAAATGCAAAAATATGCTCATATGGCTCCTTGTGCGGCTTTCCATGAAATCTCGACAACAATGATACGAAGTCCAAATCAAGAAGAAAATTTGGTAAACTCAATGTAGAATCTGACTTCGCTCCTAAGTCATATATAGGATGTTTAGTCTGCACTCTCATCTCAACATCTCGTGGACTCGTGCATATTGAATGATATAATCTCTGCTCACAATTCCCAAACTTTGCCCAGTACCACGGGTGTAGTAGAAGGTTGACTCAAAGAGAACAAAGAAGGATGGATAGAATGAACGGGAGGAGACAAAGAAACACAAGGAACAAAATGAGACGATTCTCCAAGTTCAAAATCAAACTCGAAGTTGGAGGGGGTCAGGGTTGGGTTTGAAAAGAGAGTTCTCCCGAACCAACCTGAGAGAAATAAACAGAGATAAGAAAGATGACTCTCCAAGATTGGAGTCATACCTTGAGAAGAATAGAGGACTCAACTCGAGTTCAAAACACGTGTTGTCTCGAACTGACCTATATGGATGAGAAGGCACACATGGAAGTGGTTCCATAAGAGGCGGCCTAAGAGTCCAATATAAAATGAAACAAAAAATGAAATAAAGAAGAATGACAAGACTCGGACGACGGGTAACTGCTAGAAACTCAGGATAGAAAATGAACGGACTCACACCAAGCACAAGTAAATGCAAAGGAAACCTCAGATTTGATGATGATCGTGAAAGCTCGATCATTAATATTTTCAATTTTAGAGTTAGGTTATCAAACAGTTATTTTAAGCAAGCTCGCAGGTATAGTCTCCTAGAGTAGACCATAAATAAGTCGATGGATCCCTCAAGTAGAGAACTATCCACATTAGAGCTGGGGACTAGTTCTAAGGAAATCCACCTCCCTACTCACGTGACTACTTCTACTAACATCTGAGGCAAGTGCTTGCAGCAATAACAGGATCCGAGAGTCAAAGTCCAAGTGCTTAGGGAACAAGTACATGACTTTGGGCTCTACTCCTTTTGGATACTTGCTCCACTTTTTCTGGAGAATACCTGCAAACAAGGAGGGTATTGCTCACCCAAATCAAGGAATGATGTTCGTTATGTTTTATTTTAAGGGTCAAAGTAGATTAGCAGTCCTAGTTTTAACATTTCAGTTATCACTTTTTTTGATCTTTGTGATTTGAGAAAACAAATGTCTAATGTATTTTTGGTATTATTTCTTTTAATCCTAAGTAGATAAAAATAAGGGGAGAAGACGAAAATGTAATCAATGAAAATCAATGATGCATGCAGAGATAAAGATGTGTACCTGAGTCCAACACTCTACAAGCAGGGTGATCTACGTAGAAATATAAATCTACCCTAAATACATGAAAAGCGAAAAATAAAACACATAACCTAGAAAGAGTGAATAGTTCTACAGGGGAAGAACCAATTTTATCTGACTAGGTTATGTGGACTTAAGATTAATTAACACATGATGTATAAACAAAAGAAGAAAAATCCTAATCAAGCACCTAACCACTCACAAAAAACTGAGGAAAATAAAGAAAATGTAATGAAAACAAAAACCAAGGTGAGGACCCTCAAGTACATCATCACTTGGCGAAACAGACCCTGAAAAAGAGTAAAGGTCGGGTACAAGTCGGGGTGCCCTTATGTGGCCCCTTATACAAATGTAGAAAAAAGCAAATGCCCTTCCTCTCTCACTAAAGAAAACAGAAAAAGGTAAACAAAAAATGACTATGTGGCTCCTCGTTTCCGTCTCATGTTGCTTCTTAATAACCGGCTCGCTAATAATGCATGTCTCAAAGTACCTCGATTGCTCGGCTCTCAAAGAATTCGACCTCGATATCTAGGACCTAAAACACAAAATAAACACAAAAAGCCATAAAAAGATACAAGATAAAAAAATATGTGAGAGAAATAAAATAAAAGAAACTAGAAACAAAATGCAACAAAAAATGAAACAGATGACAAGTAGAAAAAATTGAACCCTAATCATAAGGCTCTATCTATCTACTCAAGCGTTGCCTCCCCGACAAAGGCATCATTTGATAAACAATCCCGGTCTAATGTTCTAGAAAACAGAACAAATAAAGATCACTGTATCGACCAGGAGGATTTTACTAGAAAAGTTTATTTTTTTTATTTATACTCCTAAACTCAAAGCAATATAGATAAGTACGGGAGTTTCGAACTCGGAAGGCAAACTATAGAAAACTAAGGTAAAATAGGAAGAGTGAACTAAGGTCGGAGGTTTCTGATTTTATTTATTTTATGGGATTTTTTGAATTTTTATTTTATTTTATGAATTTTATATGTGTTTATATTTTAATATACCTAAAAGTCAAGAAATATCAGTTTGATTTTATATTTTTTATTTAGTTTTTATTTTATTATTTTTATGTTTTGAATTTTATTTACTACTTTTGTATATTTTTAATGGTTTTTAGAATTTTTATGGATTTTGAATTATTTGTAAATTTGAAAACTAGATTTTTTATTGAAAATAAGGAATTATTTTTTATTTTTAAAATAGTAAACAAAAAGGAAATAATTTTATTTCACTGAATTTGACTGATAATTGATTTATGTGCTTTAATTTATTATATCAAATTAAAACACTTTATTATGAATAGATGTGTTTTTCCCTTGGAAGAAATAATTATATGAATGCATATTCTTATTTTATATTAAAAATATAGTACTAATAAGTCATTAATAAATTAAAAAAATACAAGAAATAATAAAAATTAAATAGAATAAAAGTAAAATATATTTTACAATTATACCAATATGGTCTAAAAACCAGCTTTGTGCATATTAACTCTGATTTGAGGAAATCACTTTTATTTTATAGATAATTTTATAAAACGAACTTTAAAAGTGAGTATGCCCTATTCGATGTTTATATGGTTGAGTTATGAAGTTCAGAAGTTTAGCTTTATAGCTTTTTAGTTTTAGAATTCATTGGCATTTAACTTTAATTATATTTTTTATTTTTTTCTATTGATTTTTATAACCATTTTAGAAAAAGAATTAGGATAATAGCAAATAGGAATAATTAAATAGAAAATGAAGAAGAACTATAAACATAATGTACATATATACAAAGGGGTCCAAACGTCAAAACTCACACGTTTTATTCTGATATTGTTTGGTATTTTAAATAAATAGCATTAGTTATAAAACAAAGTTTAAAAGTAAGTTTAGTCAATTTAGAGTTTTCTATAAATAGTTATGAACTTGGAAAGTCACCATTTGTGGCTTTTTCACTATAATTATTTATTTTACATTAAATATTTTTTTAAATATTTTTATAAATTAATATATTATTATGAACTACTTTCGTGAAGAAAATATTTTAAATTGAAATTTTTCGTGTGATAAATAATATAAGCAAACATCTGTACAAGGTGAAAAATGTGTAAATGAACATTTGTGCTATTTATTTTCTGTTTTTTATATGTTATGGTCTTTATCTCTCCCTACTTATTTATTTTGTCGATTAAGTCACTATTGACCTAGTCTTGGGGTTAGGATCAGTATGTATATATTTACATATATACGTCCTTGTTCTTTTATTTTTCTTCTTCTCTTTATAATTTTATTTTGGATAAAATAAGTACGAAATATATAATATTCAGAAATGAGGTATATTGTTAATTAATGAGAATTAGTGAATATTTATATGTATTTTACGAAGGATTTTAGCCGAAATGAAAGAATAAAGGGGATGAGTCATGGTTCATCAAATATTAAAAAAATCGATCAATGTCGTTATATTTTTTGGATTCGATTTACAAGAAAAAATGAGCACAATAGACTCTGCTACGAAAATGGTTACAATAGAGGACATGCTCCTTGAATGAGAGAGGGGAAGGAGAATACAAATAGTTGTTGCTGGAGGTGTTTAATTAATTTAGACTATTCACATCTGAATGTGGCACAAATTTGGATTGAGATTAGGTTTGGGCCAGATTATGATTGACTTTTTCGGACCTTGGCTTGACCTGAAGTTCATAATATCAAGTAGGCTTGGGCTTGATTCATGCATGATTCTCAATATCCCAACTCAAAGATCATCCCTAATTACGCCATCTTAGATAATATCTAGTTCAAATACAATAAAAAGTCTGAAACTTTATATGAATTTCAGTTGTATTCAACTATAATTGCTAGATGTTAACTATTGCAAAACACTTGTTATTTGTTTGCCTTTTGTCATTTGTCCTTTATGCAGAGCTTCTTTGTATGTGTTTCAATTGTATTCCATTATAATTGCATGATGCTCATACCGAGTTATGTCAATGATTGCTCAGGGCGGATTTTCGTCAAGAATTTTCCATCACCTGAATAATATTATTCTAGTGAATATTCCTATTTTCGTCCATTAAATAATATTAAGTATTTAGAAAGGTGTCACGTATATATCCATATATATATATATATAAGATGGGGAGTATGCACCCTAGTGCATGTAATTTTACAGGAAAAAGTCTGGGAGCATACTTCATTTTCCACACACACATGTATATGGGAAAAAGTATGCTCCGTTGGATCATGTAACTTACATCTCACACCTTTTTTCCTTATATTTTCTTTAATTTTTTTTGAAATAAAATCCATGGGTATTTAGATCACCATATTGTTATTCAAAATTCAACTTAGTTCAAGACTTATAACCCGTCATCAAGACTGCCAAATTTTAATGGTCTCAGAATTGTTGAAATTGACCCATGCAAGATGGACATGTTAGAAATGCCCGTTTTGTAAATTTGAAATACATATTCTTTATCATTCTAAGTAAATTTTCTAACAGGTTTCATTTGCAAAAAATAAAAATATGGAAACAAAGATGGGAGCATGCTCTTCTATGCCAACAAGAGCATACTCACTTAATATATGTATATTTAAGTATATATAGGGTTTAATAAGGCTTACCTCCATCGGAGCCAACTTGGATACCCAACCCTTAATTTTTTTAAATTTTTATGATATTTTTGATAACACATGGAGGATATAATTCACTCAAAAAGAACATATTTTCATTCAAAATTTGTGTAAAATAAATAATCTTAACACATCCATCAACAAGGGGTCATTTTCAGCAATTCAGAAATCATTAATGTTTGACAGGCTTGATCGATGGGATAGGAATCTCGAATTGAGTTGAAATTTGAATGAGAATATGTTGACATACAATGATCGAATGTCCCTTAGGTGTTATCAGAAAACATCGTAAAAATTTTGAAAATTAAAGATAGGGATAGCTACATTTCACAGACACGTGCTTGCTACCAATGGGGAATTGTTTTTCATCCCAAATTAAGGCGATTGGATTTGTACCAATAGAATTAGGCTTGGTCAATTGGAATGTTTATTATCCATAATGGGGATCCTCAATTGAGAAGGTCCATCCACCTGAGACCGAAAGAAATGTTTTTCTATTTTCTTTAGTTATTCATTTAAACCGATGATTTGTTATTGGAGCAAATAGCAACAACCACTTCATTGGACATGTGTATTTTTATTTTCTGATAGATTTACATGGTTTCACTGCTGGAAATTATTTGATATATCACTTAGGAGCCATGTGATATGAAAGTATCATACGTGGTATTGAATGAGAGAAAGAAGTAAGGAATCCTCTTTTCGAATCTAACTAGCCCACTCCAGTCGTTGCTTTTCAAGTTCCTTTCGTGAAGTTTCCTCATTATTCATATGATTTTGTATCTTTAAAATAAAAAAAAATATTTAAGCACAATAACAATGTCAAGTGCGATTTTTACCCTAGGGTTCACCACTTGTGACTTTTCAACTGGAATGCATTAATACGATATATATATATATATTTGTGTGTGTGGGGGGGGGGGGGGGTAAAATGGGGCTGCCCCCTGGGAGTAGCCAACTTGGCTAGTCCCACCCCTATTTTTCCTTCATTTTTTATTTCTTTGGAAAATAAAAATTTGTATATTCATCACTACATCCCTCTAACATTCTATTAAAATTTCGTTAGAAACAGAAACTCCTAGGCCCTCCATCCAGACGTCATTTTTTTAACGGTCGCATGATTTTTTAAATCGGCCCTGTTTGGATGGAGGTCGTAGGAGTCTCTATTTCTGATGAAATTTTAATAGAATGTTAGAGGGATATAATGATGAATTTACAAATTTTTATTTTCCAAAGAAATAAAAAATAAGGGAAAATAGGGGTGGGAGTAGCCAAGTTGGCAACTCCCAGGGGGAAGCCCCATTTAACCCTATGTGTGTGTGTGTATGTGTGCGCATATATACATACACATGCACACACATACATGTTAAATGAGTATGCTCCCTGGGAGCATATAAGAACATGCTCCCTCATTTTATTCCACAACTTATTTTTTGAAATGAAATCCATTAGATATTTACTAAGAATAATAAGTGGAGTGATGAAACTCGATTTCATCATCTTAGTTTGCCATTCTTAACCCCTGAGAATAAATTAAAAATACAAAAGTAAAAATCATAGTGTTTTTATACCCTTAAAAATACTCACAAAAATACTTCTCCTTCAGTTGACCTCGTTTCCATTTTTGGTCAACTTGAAACTTGTAGCGTGACGAGTCTGAAATTCGCTTGTTAAAAGATGTTTATTTATCATCGTGCGTTAAAATGATTTGTCGTGCGTTGTAGGCGGCAATCGGAATCGGTCAAGAAAGAAACCACAAATAATTTATTCAATTTTCAATCTCGTAGTTTTATGTTTATTTTAGTTGGGCAAGTCCCAAGGTCGAACACAAGGAGCCAAAGGAACAACCTAGAATTATGTCTATCAAAATTTATGCGTGATTTTCGAAGCGGTCTTTTTTGTAATTTTTATTGCCATAAAGGATGCAAAATGCAATTTTGGCCTATTTTAGGGACTAAAATGTAAAAGTCGATCAAACGAGTTCGAAAAATATGAAACTTGGCCACGATGCAAAATATGGTGAAATAAATGCACTGTAACTTTTTTGGAATTTAGGATGCAGTATGAATTTTTATGAATTTTTAAATGCAAACGGAATGAATTTCAATATTTAATTATCATGGATACTAAACCTAATTATTTTCAAGGAATAAAATTATCTAAGATCTATCACTAGGTAATGGATCTGAGAAAAATCCTAAACCTTGAAAATATGAGATCTAATATCTAATAAAAATCAAATACTGAAATATGCAAAATAATTTTTACAGAGGAAACTATGCATGCAAATGCAATTATTTTTTGCACAATGTCAAGCACAATTAATTCTACAATATGTGATTTTTTGGAATTTTTAGAGCAACAGTTAATCAAATATGAATTTCAGAGCAAGAAATAGGCAAATTATGTAATTTTCCACAAAATAAATAATTATTAATTAACCATCAATCACAAAAGTATCCACAATATGTCAAAATATAGAAAATTAATTGAGAAACATCATGCTATTATAAAATAATGTCATGTAGAGGTTCAAAACAGAGGGTGAATACAGGGGTATAACTGCAATAAATAATAAAACTATAAAAAGGCAGAGGAAGGACTTATATGTAATTACTGATAATATAGGCGGCGTCACTGCAAAATTGCTAGAGGGGCACATGCGCAGCACGTGCCCTCTGGTCGGCGAGGGCTGAAGTGCAACAAGGAGAAGGACCGGGGGGCCCCATGCAATTTGCCCGCTCGGCTCACATGCAGACCACGTGCAGGTGCAGGCTCGGGCAAAAGGCTTGGCACGAGCCTCCACGTGTCACTCAGTCGTGCCTCGGGTTGGCCCGAGGCTCAGGTCCGGAGCTCTGGTTCGGGCGTTAGGCTTGGAGTGATTCTGAAGTGTTGATCGCGCTGGTATCCAATAGCTGGGGATCGCGCTGCTTCAACAACCGGATGTGGATGGCATGATGATCGGACGGGTGGTATTGGCCGACACACAGCCGTGGGTCGTCGGAGGAGAGGCGATCGGTAAAGCATTGACCAGCAGTGAGGATGGAAGTCGGAGAAGGTGATGCTTTGATGGACTGCTTGTTGGTGGAGGCACGATCCCGATGGCTGATCCAAGTTGCGGCGGAGGTGTTGGCGTCGTCGAAGTGGTTGAGGTGGTGTAGTAGGCGGAGGCGATGAAGTAAGTGGAGCTCGGAGGCATTGGTCGTAGTCGGTGGCGATGGAGGTCGTTGGTGGAGGCAAGGTCGGAGACGTGCACGCTGGTTGTCATTGTGGTGATGATACGATTGAGAGAGAGAAAGAATGGAGATGGGGAGCTTGACAACGAGAAGGAGGAAGGTGAACCGGAGGAAAGTGAAGCGACGGAGAGGTACCTAGCCGGAGATAGGCTCAACAGTGTGGGCCAGAGCAGGGCTAGCGCAAGGGCGGAGCTGGCGCTGCAACGAGGTGAAAAACCTCGGATCGCGTCATGCGAGAGGAGGCTGGAGAAGTTGAGGGCGTTGTCACCGCCTCAAGGGCTTCTTCCTGTAGATGCTGTTGTGGTCTATGGAGGATGGGTTGTACGAAGGGGGCGATGTCCTGTTTTATAGGCGAGGAGCGGCTCGATCGGAGATGGAATGAAGGGGATATGACGGGATTCGCAGGGAGAGATTTGGCGGAGTGAGATTTTGGAGATCGAGGACGAGTGGTCGGAAATCGCGAGAAGGGCGGCCGGTCGATATTTGCGGGATGTGATTGGAGGTGATGGTCGGCGAGAGATGGCGGAGATTTCGGGGGAAGCGGCGGGGGCGGATTCGAGGTAGGAGATGAACAGTGGTCGTCCGATCGACCACGATCGGACGACCCCTGTAAGGACATGTGGCGAGCGGTTAAAGAGAGGTGTGAGGCACGTGCGATGCGCGTGCCTGGGAGGCACGTGCTTCGCACGTGCGTGGTTACTATATATATTTTTTATTTTATTATTATTATTATTATTTTATTTTTTATAAAACTGAATTAATAATAATTCGAAAAAAGGCTGACACGTGGTGGCTCCAGGAGCTGCCACATGTCAGCACCAGAAAATTTCGAGATGAAATATTTTGTAAAATCCAAAACAAATAGAAAATGACCTCAGATCGAAAAAGTTTCTTCACGAAACTTGCTCCTCTCGATGAGATCTACAAGTTTAATGAAGACATCAAAATCAAAATGGATCAATTGCACAAATTGAATTTTTTGGGTATCACATGTACATAGAACACCTTGATTTTGAGGTTTTGTGATTTTTTTATGTCATTTTTAAACCTGATAAAAATCCGGAAAATATAATAAAATCAGAGATAAATATTTACACATTAATCTAATTTTTGGATTTTTATTAATCGATAAAATATGTACATAAAATATTCGGTCAAAAACCGATAAAATACACAATATACAAAAGAGGCCCAAAACCCAACTTTCACATATGAGCTCCGATTCACTTGAACTTGGTCTTGTTTTGAAGGTAATTGAATGTATATTAGTTCAAAAGTGAGTAGGAATAAAACGGACACTGGATGAGGAAGATATGAGGGTTTTAGTCCGAAAATCCTGCAGTTAGGGCTTGGGTTTTTGGTCCACTTATTTGGGTTAGTTATTTTTTTTGTATTTTTCATTTATTCTTGTTAGTGATATGTACACAGTGGAGGTAGTGTGTCATTCGAAGTTAGAATGAATTAGTTAAAAATTAGGGAAGTTAGGCTATTTACAGGTCAATTTTGGCTGTGATTTTTGGCTTCTTATTTTGTGCAAAAATTAGTGCTCAAATGCAATTCTTATGAAAACATGCATGAATGCTAATTATGCAAAATACATGCAGAAATGCTGTTGATTTTGAGGGATTTGAGCTTAAGAAATGAGATTTAGAGTGATGAATCCGAGATTCATCATCCCCCTATACTTAAAGCATGCTCATCCCTGAGCATAAAAAAATGTCATGAGGTGAAATGAGATTGGGTTCCATACCAAGACCATGAGCTGAAGGTAAAAAAGGAATCTAGACTCGACCTTTGGACTATTAGTGTGGCGGAACTTCTGTGAGACTTAGAATTTCAAAATCAACAACCCTCAAGTTCTATATATCATTGCTACAGTTTCGGCTCAGAAGTCATCTTAGATCAATCCTCTTCCCAAAGCATACCCTATGAATATTGAATAACCGACTCATGTGTGTGAAAGGTTTTAGCTCTTCCCACCCAGAATGTCGGACTACCGTGCAAACCTCCTCTCCAGTAACTCGTCCTCGGGGAGTCAGGTATTTCCTTCTAAGGTCTGTCGCATTGTGTTCACAATCGAATTGGGGAGAGAAGTTAGAAGAAGGAGAAAAGAACTGGAGGGTGGCCAGTGTAGTCACCTCTCCTTGTGATGATGGCCAGTGTAGCCGAGTCTCCACCAAGATCTGTAGGTTTCTTGAAGCTTGGACCTTTTTGGTCAGATTTTATTTGGTAGTTGCTTCTTTGTATTTGGCATTTTTGCTGGTTCTGCTTGGATCTTGTTGTGCCCCTACAGATACAAAATCTTTTGTTTTCGTACATTTTTTTGGGGTCATAGAAAAAATTGTGCCCAGTCGTCCATCCCTTTTCCGAAGCTTTATTTCAACCCGTACTCTGGTCTTTAGATTTCCATGCTACCAGAAAAGAAACTCACACAGTCTTCCAACATCCTGTCTGAGTTGAGCTAAGTGCCTAGTGTGAGAGTACAAATTAATTCCTTATTCCAGAGTTGTACCCAGAATGAAGAGACCAGGTTAGACACTAAGAGTCGAACTCTACACATTGTTATGTGGAATTCAAAGAATTAAGTCAAAGACCTGAAGTTTCTAAAATCCTATTTCACAGTGAAGTTCCTCTGAAAATTAGGTGGATTAAGGTCAAGTCCAGACCAATCTCAGTTTCTGCTCATAACTCGGTTCAGAACCCAAAGACTTTTCACAGATGCAAATGAATGCAATGCGTGGATGAAGTGCAAATGTGTGAAATGCAGACACATTTTTTTGCGAATTTTATTATTATTATTTTTTAATGCAAGGGATTTTTATTGATTTTTTATGCAAAAATGAATAAGGAGCCTTTTTTTCAAAAATTTTGGGCATAGTCAGTGTTAGTAGCAAACTCTTTTTCTTTTTCTTTTATTTTATAGGTTTTTTATTACCTACCCCGTAAATACATATAGACTTACGTGAAAGTACGAGGTATGGCTAAAATATATACACAGTATATATACAAACCCCCCTATACTTAGCGAGTGTTGTGTCCTCAAAGCACAAGAAGCGTAATGAAGACATAGCTCGGGCTAAGCGTAAGAGAGTGAAAAATTTATATACAATGGTCCGCCCCCAATACTTAGACTGTGAATAGTCTAAGTATAGAAGAAGGACGTACAAGAGGCAGTCAAGATATGTAAATGAGGAGAGTATATACAGATGGGCATCGCTCCCCCTATACTTAGGCTCTGGTCAGCCTAAGTATAGGAGAAGGGTGGAAATGGAGTGATCGAGAGATAGGAGAAGAATGGTATATACATATGGCATCGGTCCCCCCTATACTTAGATCTTGGCCTAAGAAGAGGAAGAAGCTATGCAAGGCTGTTGATGTGGTCGGAAGGGAGGGTGGGATTGATCTGATAAATCTTCAATGTCCTCGCTCTGCGTGAAGTAGATGACCTCAACTTGAATTGTCTGATCCTTGGGTGATTCTATGTACGGCTTCAGCAATTGTCCATTCACTGAGAAAGGTTGTGCATCATCTTTGAGTTCGGCAATATCCACACTTCCATTGGTATGCACATCGATGACAATGTAGGGACCCGTCCATTTTGATTTAAGTTCCCCATGAAAAATCTTTAACCGAGCATTAAACAACCATACTTTCTGCCCAGGGACAAAGGTTTTATCTCGAATATGTCTATCTTGCCATCTCTTGACCTTGTCTTTATATATCACACTGTTGTCATATGCCCGGTTTCGGATTTCAATTAGCTCATTCAGATTTAAGTCTCGACATAATTTCCCAAGGTGAAAACTCCAATTCAACTTTTTGATCGCCCATTCAGATTTGTGAATCAATTTTGCAGGTAGATGGCATGGCTTGCCATAGATCATTCTAAAAGGTGAAGTAACGAGTAGAGTCTTATAGGTTGTCCTATAGACCCACAGAACCTTGTCCAACAGTTTCGACCAGTTCTTCCTATCTGGACGAACCAACTTCTGAAGAATATCCTCCACCTCTCTATTAGAAACCTCTGCCATGCCATTAGATTGTGGAAGATATGGGTTGGCTATTCTATGCTCAAATTTATATTCTTTAGCCAAAGATCTCATTTCCTTATTCATGAAGTGGCTACCTCCATCAGAAATCAAAACTTTTGGTATCCCGAACCTTGCAATGATATTATACTTGATAAACTTACAGACGGTTTTGCTATCTGTGGTTTGGGTTGGAATAGCCTATACCCATCTTGATAAATAATCAACCGCTAACAAGATTAAAATCCATTGCTATTGGGAAAGGGGCCTATAAAATCAATCCCCCATGCATAGAAAACATAACAGAAAATCATTGGTTGCATGGGCATTTCATCTTTATAACCAACAGTCCCTCCCATCCTTTGGCAAATAGGGCAAGACCGTACAAATTCATTAGCATCTCGAAATAAGGTCTGTCAGTAGAATCCATATTCGAGTACCTTGTGGGTGGTTCTCTTTCCTGAATGGTGCCCTCAAGCCTCGAGAGAATGACAATGTGTGAGAACACTCTGGTATTCCTCCAGAGGAATACATCTTCGCCAGACACAATCCGCTCCTTCATAGAGAAGGAAAGGATCGTCCCAACGGTATTTTCTCGAATTCGACTTCAGTCGATCAATCATTCTCTTGGTCCAACAACCAAAGGGAACCTTCTTGGAGACAAGAAGTTCACGATGTTGGAATACCATGGGGTTGAATCAATAACGCAAAATGATTCGTCTAGAAAAGTTTCCTTAATTGGTCCAGTGTCAGGATAATCATTTTGCTCAATTCGGGAAAGGTGATCAGCAACAACATTCTTTATTCCAAGTTTATCCTTGATCTCCAAATTAAATTCCTGGATTAGCAAGATCCACCTCAAAAGCCATGCTTTGGCATCTTTCTTATCCATGAGGTATCTAATTGTCGTATGATCAGTGAAAATTGTCACCTTAGAGCCCAATATGTATGATCTGAATTTTTCAAGGGCCCAAACAACCGCGAGCATTTCCTTTTCAGTCACTGTATAATTTCTCTGTGCAGGATCCAATACTTTGCTCGCGTAGTAAATCGCATAAGGTATTCCATCTCGTCTTTGTCCAAGCATAGCTCCGACAGCAAAATCCAATGCATCAGTCATGATCTCAAGGGAAGAGACCAGTTGGGAGCTTGTAATATCGGTGATTCACATATTTTACTTTTCAGGAGCTCGAAGGCCTCACGATACTTGTGATTTACAATAAACTCGGTGTCTTTTCCTAAGAGCTCAGTCAGTGGGCGTGTGACGACACGCCCGAAGGCTCGGGTATAAGGTGCTAAAAATAGGTCGTTGCGACCCAAGCGATCAGACGATGTCGATCAAGAAAAATGAACCACTCAATAAAGATAAAATCGATCAAAATACGAAGTAGCGGTCCTGCTATTGGATTAACCTGATATAGCACCCATGGTCGAACTCAAGGAGCATGGGTTGGCCTCTCGGCCTACGAAGTATTCAAAGAAAGATAAAATAAAAGGAGAACATATTTTTGGTGGTTTTTGAATATTTTATATTTTTTTGGATTTTTTAGTTTATTAAGAAAATGAGAAAAGCAACCAAGCACGCACTTCAACAAATTATTAAATGCACTAAAAGTCAACCAAAAATTCAAACAAAAATGTTTTTATGTGTTTTATATTTTTTTGTGTTTTTGGTGAATTTTTGAGAATTTTCTGAGGTTTATTTAATTTTCTAAAAATCAAACAGTAGCTAAAAGCGATGGTACTGTCCAGCCGAGCCAAAAAGCCCTAGATAAAATATCTAAGAGCTCCAAAATGGCCTGGAGGTAATTTTCCTACAAAGAAGACAAAATGAGGAAAATTTAGGCACCAATTTTATTGTTTTTGGATTTTTAATTTATTTACTGGAATTTTTATGAGGTTTTAGGTGTTTTTCAATTTGTAGTGGTTTTCTGCAGTGAAAAATAGCCAAAATTGGCTAGAAAATCAAACTAAGCAAGACAAACACTATCTAATTTTTGTGGAATTTTTAAGTGAGTTTTAATATTTTTTTGGGGTTTTTGAAGTTAGACAGTGACAAAATTACAGGTTTTTGATTTTTTTTAAAATATCAAATGAAATCAGAAATGTCCTCAAAAATCCACGAAAATTTTACACCATGGCAGGAGCCATGTTCCAATTTTCGTTGGATTTGGAGGTGTTTTGCTATTTTATTCAAAAATAAAGGAAGGGCACTGTGCACAGGGACCAAAGTGCAAATACCCAAAGTTCTGGGGGGGTATGGTGCAATTTTCCCAGCAAAACACGTGCGATGCGTGTGTCTGGGGCACTCAGGGACCCAAATGTAAGAAAAATAAGTTCCGAGGGCTTATTGGTAACATGTACCAAAAGTCTAGGGGCTTATCTGCAAAATACCCAAAATATAACGCACATGCTCAAATAAATCATGCACAGGGGTATAAATGCAAATAGAATAAAACTTTCATTCATTCAAGAACAACCAGAACTACAAGGGCCTCTATTGCAAATAAACCAAATAAACACGTGACGAAGCACGTGGCATACAACGCACAGGGATATAAGAGCAAATAGAATAAAGTACGGGGTCCACTATGCAATTTTCACAAAAACTGAACAGCTACACTACGTAATTACAGGACTAAAGACTAAATGCAGAAAGTAAAAGGGGCCTAAGGATACTTTACCCCTTATTTAATGTCGAAGGCTGGATGTGCGCCACGTCGACGATCTGACGGTGGAGAGAAGCGGGTGCTTAAACTCTGGAATGCAGGCCTGATCGGACAGTTAAGGGCCCACCGCGTGGCAAATCTGACGATCTACGCTCGCTGCAGCGAAACCCTTAGTGGATCGACGGCTGAGAAGAGCACGCGTGGAGATCGGATGGCTGTAAATCACGAGCGCCTCTTCATCTGATCATGCGGCTCAGATCCATCCTCGTAATGATCGGACGATGACGCCGCTCCGCAGATGGATGGACCGGATGCCAACTGGAGCACCGAGGATGATCTGACGGTGCGGAGAGGACCTGGAAGAACTATCGGCCGGCGAACTTCGCCGGCCCGAAACTCGAGTGCGGGGGCCCTTCGTCGACCGCTCGAAGGCTGAGAAGAAACGTGGGATCCTTCCACGTCTGCTGGTAAGCTCCGATGATGGCGGGGAGCTCCGGAGAGCTCCGGCGAAGCAAGGTACCTGGAGCTGCTGTGCTCAAGCGTTCGACCTCCAGATGAGGTCCTTCTGACGATCTAACCTGCACAAGCAAAACACGGGGTCGAGGGCAAACTGCCTCGACCCGTCAGAGCAGCAAAAGAGTGGCTGGTGCGTCGGTATGGTGGGTCTCCGGCGAGCGGCGGAGGTGAAGACCCAAGATCCTGCTCCGGGGCGAGACAGGAGGAATGGCTGGGTGGAGAAGGTGGAGAGATGTCAGGCGAAGGTGGTGGCGGTGTCGGATGGTCACGTGAGTGGACGGAGACGAAGGGTGGAGCTGGCGGAGCTACGGCTACCCAAATCTAAAAATCCTAATTTACGCTAAACTAGAGGCTAAGGAGGTTACCTGGTGAATGCTGCCGACTGTGCTGGAGCTCAGGAAGCTCCTGGTCGTTGCCTGCAAGGGGCCGTCGACTCCCCGAGGCTCGGCGCGCTCGCGGCGGCGCACGGCGGCTGAAGACCACCGGATCAGTGGCTCCCGGCTTCCCGGGCCTCTCTGCAACTCCCAAGACCACGGCTGTCACTCAGGGACTCCGGAGGAGATCACAGGCACCGAGGGGAAGATCCAAAGATGGAAGAATTAGGTCGCCGGAGATGACATTATATATGGTGCGGGATCCGAGAAGAAGGAGGTCGGGCGAGATGCACGGGGCTCGGATCCAGCAAACCCACCCCGGGCGAGGGTCCTGGATGATCGGGGGTTAATCGGAGCCCAGGGTTTGTGGTGCTGGCGGTCGGGTCAGGCGGGCAGAAAGTGGAGAAAACGGGTCTGGCAGGACAGACCCGACTCTGGTGGTCCTGGGGGGAGAGTTGACCGGGGGTCAACAATCCCCCGTGGACCAATCAGAGCCCGCCAAGCACAAATTTCTTATTTATTTATTTTAGGGTAGAAAAGGTCGAATTAATAAAAACTTAAAACATAAAAATATTTATTTTATTTTTCTCTATTTTTTTGTGGTTTTTAATTAATTTTTGGAGATAAAAATAAGGTATATACAATATAGTACTATACATAGGTATATATACAATATATAGGGTTTTGATTTTTGATTTTTAATTGTTATTTTTGTACAATTTTATTCCCCTTTTATATTTTATTTATTTTCACCATAAAATAAGGAATAAAAAGGTATTTTTATTTTATTTTAATTATTTATTTACATAGGTAAAATAAATATGTATGTACATTTATATACATGGTATATGTACAATGTATTTTTGTATTTTTAATTTTGTTATTTTTATTTTGTTTTTGTTTTTATTGTTTTAATTTTATTATCGAATATAGATTATTTACAAAAATTAGAAAAGTTGATTTTATTTATTTACAAGACTAAATAAATATATAAGAGTGGTTTATATACATGGTGAAGGTAGTATTTTTGGTCTTTTTTTATTTTTATCTTTTTCTTTTGTTTTTATACTTATAGATATATACAAGTATTTACAAGCATAATTTAAGCTATTTTTGTTGAGGAAAATATTTTTATTTATTTACATAAATATTTACACACACGAGCCCCTATCTCCCTCTACTTTGGCTTTTATGCGGTCAGGCCCATGTTGAGCCCTCCCTTGGGTTAGGTTGCTCAATATTTATTCTAAATATTTCCCTCTTTTTCTTTTTAATCTTTATTCTTTTATTTTTGCACAAAAACATGCTAATTATAGGTTTTTACACAATGCATGCTTTTGGTAATTATTTCTATTTACACATATCTACATGTATTTGCAAAGGTTTTTATAGCTAAAATATAAGAATAAAGAGTGATGAATGGGTATTCATCAGCGTGCGATCTTTGAAAAATCAGAGATAAACCTTCGATAAAATCCGACATGCCCTAGAAAAGAACTCACTGACTTGACGTTGGTTGGTGGCTCAAGTTTCTTGATCACATCCACCTTGGCAGGGTCGATCTCCATTCCCTTTTTGGAGATGACATGCCCCAACACGATACCCTCAGTCACCATAAAGTGACTCTTTTCTCAGGAGAGTACTAAATTAACCTCGCTGCATCTCTTGAGGACTCGGTCCAAGTGCGCTAAACATGTATCAAATGAATCACCATGAACCGAGAAGTCGTCCATGAAGACTTCCAGGAAATCACCCACCATTTCGGCAAATACGGCAATCATGACCGATGAAATGTGCCCAGAGCATTACAAAGCCCGAATGGCATGCGCTTGAATGCGTAGGTACGGAAGGGACATGTAAATGTGGTCTTTTCCTGATCCTCGAGAGCGATGGCTACTTGATTGTAGCCAGAGTACCCATCAAGAAAATAGAAGAATGCTTTCCCTGCAAGTCTCTTCAAGATTTGATCAATAAATAGCAGAGGAAAGTAATCTTTCTTGGTCGCAGCATTCAAGCACCCGTAATCGACACAGACGCACCACGACGTGGGCACTCGGGTCGCGATCTCTACCCCCTCCTCGTTGGTGACCATTTGGAATCCCGATTTCTTTGGGACGACATGAAGGGGGGCCACCCACTTGGAGTCAGAGATGGGGTATATAAAACCTGCTTTGCACAATTTCTCCATCTCTTTCTTAACTACTTTCTGAAGATTGGGGTTTAATCTTCTCTGAAATTCTTGGGAAGGCATTACGTTATCCTCAACATAAATTTAGTGCGATCAGAGAGAGGGGTTCATTCCTACGAGATCCGACACAGTCCAACCGATGGCTTTTCGATTTCGTTCAAGGACTTTTAGTAGTCTAGATTCTTGATCCATGGTTAATGATGAGCTAATGATCACAGGGAATTTAGCTTTGGGTCCATTAAGAAATGCATACTTCACTGTAGGAGGGAGAGGTTTCAGCTCTGGCAAATCAAAATCATCAATCAAGTACGGATGAATGCCTTTTAAATCTGGCTCGGTGGCGGTTGGCGGTGAATCATTCTGTAATATACTAGCCACTAATCCTGAAGGAATGTGAGTCGGATCGTAAAAGTAGTGCGGTAATTCAGCCAAAATCGCATCCGACTCGTCATTGATATTTATTGATTTTCCCGAAGAAGATGGGATTGACAAATCCAAAAGGATTTCTGTGTCATCAAGGTTATAAACATCCGGGTGTGTAGATTTATCTGGCAACATCTTGCATACTGCACGGTGCACTGTTTCTTCTTCTGATGTGGTGTTATCAATATGAAGGTCTGGCAGTTGGTCCCACGGCCCAGTAGTGCTGATGAGATTACACTCGGATATTTCGGCATCTTCAGTGGTGGATTCGGAATCTGGTCTTTGCCACTTTGTTTGTTTCATCTCCATATCCACTTCTCCATCTGGGGAGCAGAATTTCATCATTTCGGTGTTGTAATCGAATACAGCTTTGGCGGTTCTTAGGAATGGTCTCCCAAGAATGATTTGTGATTCCTTCCAATGGTTCGGGGTCTCCATATCAAGGACAGTGAAGTCCACTTTGTATTCGTATCCTCTACCATGATGATAACATTTTTCACTTCTCCCTTAGGTCTTTTAGTGGATTTATCAGCAAATTGGAGTAAAGATAACGATTTCTGGAGAGGACCAAACTCCAATCTGTAATATAAGGCTAAGGGAAGAAGACTGATGGAAGAACCATTGTCGAGAAGTGTGCGTGTGAATGCAATGTCGTCGATGCGACTCTCCACATAATGAGCACCCATATCTCTTTTCTTTCTTGATAAATGCAGATTTTTGACCTATTTGATAGTGGCAACTGCAAGGATATGAGTCTCCACAAATTGATTTGTTTTCTTTGTACGAGTCCTGGTGGGAATGCATTTCAATTTCAAGTACTTCTGAAATGCTGGATTACTAGTCACATATTGATCAAATGGTACTTTGACTGTGATATTCTGCTGGCAGAACTTTTCCATTACTGGGTCATTCTGAATGTTTTTCTTTTGTTTTCCTTTCTTAAGAGCATAGGGGAAAGGAATGGAAGCATTTGAGACAGGGGAAATAGAGCCAGAATCATAAATAAAAGCATCTTTATTAGATTTGGAGTTCTTATTACAATCATGAGTTTTCTGATAATAATCATGTTGCTGAAATGGTGACAAAGGTATTTTTGTAGCAACTAGAGGTTCAAGGTCCTCTGCAGACTCCATAAATGCTTTTCCTTTATCTAGTGCTGGGATCTTCAGAAATCCTTCTTATTCATCCTCAGAAGCATCCTCTGGCTGATCTTCCGAGTCTTCATGGTCCAATTCCCTAGCCTGGTCAGGTACGACCACGGTCCTTCCGCTCCTGAGTGACATGGCATTGATATTGTCAAACGAAAGGATCTCATATTCAGATGTGGAAAATCTGAATAGTATACCTAGACATTGTGTTGAGATGATTGAGATTTGTTCAAGCTATTGGGGTTAGCTTGAACTTGGGCAGGAATGGTTGTGGCTAGGGCCGTCTGTTCATCCTTACAACGGGATAAACGATTAACATCTACCCGTAGATCGTACAGCTCTTTTCGGAAGATGCGAATTTCCTCCAACATTTGTCTCTGGATATCTACCGGTTCTTCTGGAGGGTTAGATGATTGAGATGCTTGATTTGGAGCTTGATATTGCTGACGATGTTGCTGAGGTTGGTTCTGACGGTTGTATGGCTGCTGCTGCCTCAAGTGCTGGAATGTTGCATTGTTCTGAGTGTGTTGTGGAGCTGTAGGAACTACGGCATTATAGAAGGTGGGTGGACGTTGATATTGCTGACAGTCCCCCATATTACCCTGTCGGGTAGTGTCCTGTGTGTACTTAATGCCATTTATTTCAAATGTCAGAGGTGGGGCTTCTTCGACTGTCTCGGTTGGTGGAGGTGATTGCTGGGAAGGTTGGGCACAAGATTGGTCCTGAGCCCATGGTTGTTGTTGTCCTTATCCTGGCTGCTCCTGGACATGATGCACATGATAGATCGAGGCCGTAGGTGCAGTAGGTATCCCTATCTTGGATACCTTCTCAGTTATCTCCTCCATTTGTTTTGGAAACTAGGAGATCCGATTGTCTATGTCGTTCATCCTCTTATAAATTTGATCCACAACTATTAATTTATCTGCGATGATGTTCATGTTGGGAATCAAATCCTCTGCTATTTCTGCGACAGTTTGCTTCCCTCCTTTGGCTTGAAAGGTGTTCAGGGAATCAGTGTAAGCTCTACTGGCGAATTGTGAACGGCTTGTCTCCGCTATCTGCTCCAGTATTTTCGAGACGGTCTCTGCTCCTCAGGATGTGTAATTACCTCTACAGGCAGCGCTGACTAAACCCTGAGTCTCGTAGTTGAGGCCAGAATAGAGTGACTGTACTAGGAGGTTATTAACCAGGTTATGACAGGGACATTTCTGCAGCAGATCTTTGAATCTATCACATGCATCACAGAGTGGTTCATTAGGCATCTGAGAAAAACAGGTGATGTGAATCCTCATTTGATTGGTTCGACTCAAAGGGTAGAATTTCTTTAAGAATAGGTTTTTGAACCTATCATAAGTAGTCACCGTTACTCCTAAGTTTTTCACCCAGTAATTTGCCTTACCTTTCAAGGCGAAAGGTAATGCAGTGAGACGAATGTAGTATTGGCTGACTTGTGGGTGCCTCTGATTAGAACATACCAAGTCCAAATCTCGCAAAAATTCATATGGTTCTTCATTTGCATTACCATGAAATTGTGGTAATTGACTTAGGAAGTGTGGCTTCAGTTCATGGTGAACCTCTGGCTGAGGTGGCTGTAAGTAATTTCTCACTCTATATTGCCCAGGATTGTATGCGGCTTCCATTGGCTCTTCTCCCCCAGCATTCAAATGTTCTAGCTGCTCTCTTAGTAAAAGTTGTCGCTGCTCAGATGCGGCTAGTCTCGCAAGAACCATTTGCATTGGATCTTCAATGAGTTCATCTTCATGATTGCTCTTCTTTGGAGGCATCTTTTGTGAGTGCTTCTTTTCACCTTTATATTGTGAAAAATCGGAGTCAATAGTTTTGAATGGATCATAAGAGGAGGATTCAAGGGAAGGTGTCCATGAACCCAAGGTGGTTCTGAGTAAGAGTGCCTCTGAACCTTTGAGTCTAGAAAGTTTGTGGCGGTCAGAAAGGGTTTACAGAGTTCGAACAAAAATTACCATAATCTTCCATTCTCGAATTCAAAAGATCAACAAGAGGTGTACGGTTCATGATCTAGGCACAAGTGTGCGATATTCGATGATTAATTAAGTTCTACGCACAAATCAAACACAATTCAAAAATTTGTTCCACCAACTCACTCAGTGAAGGCCGTAAGAGTTCGGCCAGTTATCTTGTCGATTTTTAAGTGGTGAGAATTCAAATATTGCAAACCGTTTAACGAGTTGTTAGGTGCCAAAATTTTCTTAAAGATTGTCATGAGTTCGTATGACTAGTTGCATCTACTTTCAGCCAGTATAGGTATAAGTATGAACCGTAAAACGGTTACCTGTGTTACTTAAGGATGGAGCCTTACGCAGTGTCCTTTAAACCACCCACTCTGCTAAGGAAGTTTGGACCGTTCACCGGCTACCCATATTCCTCACTGAGAAGTACCTAATCATTTTTTTAAAATCAGTAGTCTATATGAAAATCTTGGCTTGACTCTATCCTAGTGTGTGTCTCTCTTCTCACTGCGAGATAAAAATAAATAATGTCGGGGTTGCTCTCCCGCAAGAAATCTTGATTTTATTGGTTCTTAAGATCGACTATATTTAGCAGTCCCAGTTTTAATTAGGTGGTCACTGAAGAATTTAAATGAGTACAAATATATGTCTACCATCCACTCCCAATTTCCTTTTGAGTTATGTGATAAAACAAGAAGGAGGAGTTCGGGAAAAGCCAATGCACGCGAAAAACTATGGTGTATGCTCAGTTAGAAGACTTACAGTGAATCTCTCAATCTCCATGTGGGATGCTAGACATAAATTTAAAGATTATTCTAAATGAATGCAAGCTGATGAAAAACCGCACCTAAGCAGAAAGTTCTATTAGCGGGAAAGACATGAGTTAAATTTTGGCTAAATTGAACGATCTATGTGCGTCTCAATTAATAGCCCAGTGTGGCTTAATCCTACGAGCACAATCAAAAATTAAAATGCTCTGAGAGCCGTATGTGCAAGTCTATTCTAATCGCCACTCAAGTCGGGCCCCACCCTCACCGGAGAGTGAAACAAGCCATGACACACCACAGAATAAAGTTAGAGGTCTTGTTACACACACGAGAGTCCAAACGGACACCGCTGTAAATAAGCAATTAATTACAGAAATTTAAAAATTACAGGAATTAAAAATCCAGACTCTACGCTCTCTCATGAATCGACTCGATCTTAAATTAATTGCGGAATTTTAGGAGGTCAATAAAGATGCTTCAGTTTCTTGAAAAACCGCTCCACATATGCTATTTACCTCACAAAAAAATAAGAGAAATAATGTAAGAGTGACTCAAAAATATATGAAAAATAAATGCTGAAAATTAAATTGCAGAAAAAAATAGAATTTACAATGAAAAATTCGGGGGTCAGACTACCCGAATGCGGAAAACCGAACGAAAATTTTCAAGACAAAAAAACTAAGTTGTTTGCCTCCCCGACAACGACGCCATCTAACGAGTCCGAAATTCGCTTGTTAAAAGATGTTTATTTATTGTCGTGCATAAAAATGATTTATCGTGCTTTGTTGGCGGCAATCGGAATCGGTCAAGAAAATAACCACACATAATTTATTCAATTTTTAATCTCGCGGTTTTATGTTTATTTTACTTGGGCAAGTCCCAAAGTCGAACATAAGGAGGCAAAGGAACAACCTAGAATTATGTCTATCAAAATTTATGCGTGATTTTCGAAGCAGTCTTTTTTTGTAATTTTTAATGCGATAAAGGATCCAAAATACAATTTTAGCCTATTTTAGGGACTAAAATGTAAAAGTCGATCAAACGATGTCTGAAAAAATGAAACTTGGCCTCGATGCAAAATATGGTGAAATTTTTGAAATTTTAGGATGCAATATGAATTTTTTTATGAATTTTTTAATGCAAACAGAATGAATTTCAATATTTAATTATAACAGATATGAAACCTAATTATTTTCAAGGAATAAAACTATCTAAGATCTATCACTAGGTAATGGATCTGAGAAAAATCTTAAACCTCGAAAATATGAGATCTAATACCTGTTAAAAATCAAATACTGAAATATGCAAAATGATTTTTACAGAGAAAACTATGCATGCAAATGCAATTTTTTTTTGCACAATGTCAAGCACAATTAATTCTACAGTATGTGATTTTTTGTAATTTTTAGAGGAACGGTTAATCAAATATGAATTTCAGAGCAAGAAATGGGAAAATTATGCAATTTTCCACAAAATAAATAATTTTTAATTAACCGTCAATCACAAAAATGTCCACAATATGTCAAAATGTAGAAAATTAATAGAGAAACATCATGCTATTTTTGGATAAATAAAATAATGTCACGTAGAGGTTCAAAACAGAGGGGGAACACAGGGGTATAACTGCAATAAATAATATAAATATAAAAAGGCAGAGGAAGGACTTATATGTAATTACCGATAATATGGGGGGTGTCACTGCAAAATTATCAGAGGGGCATGTGCACAGCACGTGCCCTCTGGTCGGCGGGGGCTGAAGTGCAACAAGGATAAGGACCGGGGGCTTGCAATTTGCCCGCTCGGCTCACGTGCAGACCACGTGCAGGTGCAGGCTCGGGCAAGAGGCTTGGCACGAGCCTCCACGTGTCGCTCAGTCGTGCCTCGGGTTGGCCCGAGGCTCAGGTCCGAAGCTCTGGTTCGGGCGTTGGGCTTGGAGTGATTCTGAAGCGTTGATCACGCTGGTATCCAACGGCTGGGGATCGCGCTGCATCAACGGCCCGGATGTGGATGGTGTGATGATCGAATGGGTGGTATTGGCCTACATACGGCCGTGGGTCATCGGAGGAGCGTCGTTCGGCAAAGCGTTGACCAGCGGTGAGGATGGAAGTCGAAGCAGGTGATGCTTTGATGGAATGCTTGCAGGTGGAGGCACGATCCCGATGGCTGATCCAAGTTGCAGCGGAGGTGTTGGCGTCTGATGACCGAATCGAGCTCTCACTATCGGGCCAAGGTATAAAAACACGGGTCGTTGCGACCCGAATAGAGAGACCCAGTCAACAAGAAGATAAGACCACTAAATCAGAAAATAAATCAATAAGCATGAATAGCGGTCTAGTTATTTATTTAACATGGTATAGCGACCAGGGTCGAACTCACGGAGCATTGATTGGCTCAAAAGAGCCTACGAAGTAGTCGAAAAGAAAATAAAATATTTGTAGTGGTTTTATAGATTTTTTAATTTTTTTATGTTTGTAATTATGAAGAAAATGTAAGAAAAGGCTAAAAAGAACACATTCAACAATTTATTTAATGCATCAAAATAACTCAGAAAATTCAAATAAAATTGTTTTTGTGTTTTTTATATTAAGTGTTTTTGGTCATTTTTTCATAATTTTATAATTTTTAATTGATTTTATAAAAATGGAAAAAGGCAAAAACAATGAAGAAATGTGCAGTCAGGTTTGAAAGGCTAATTAAAAATAGATATTTAGCATATAAAAATCTGAAGGCAATTTTTATGATAAGTAGAAATAAAAACTAAACTACAGAAAACAAAATTATATTTTTTTATTTTTATATAATTTTTAACAATTTTTATAATGTTTTTGGTGTTTTGATTTTTTATGGGTTTTGAGAATCCAAATTCAAAAAAAATTGGACAGAAGCAAGGAAACACTAAGACAAACAAGTACTAATTTTTTTATAATTTTTAGATGAGCTTTTATATTTTTAAGCGATTTTTCAATTCAAACAGTAACAAAAATACTTGTTATTGAATTTTTAAAAATATCAAAACAACTCAAAAATGTCCCAAAATGTTAGTGGAATTTTTACACAGTGGCAAGAGCCACCTTTCTAAATTTCACTTGATTTGGAATTTATTTGATATTTTATTCAACCAATGCAAGACACACAGCACATAGGGATCTAAGTGCAAAGAAACAAAGTTCTGGGGCCAAAAATTAACAAGCCTAAAAAGCTCAGGGACCCTTTTGCAAAAATCCCACGACAACACGAGCTCAACACGTGATTCAGGTAAAGAAGGGTATAAGTGTCATTCCTATTTAAAAAGATATAAACAGTAACCACTCAAACCCATAGGGTAAAAGATACAAAAGTTTCCACAGATCACGTGTCGACACACGTGCACTACGTTCACAGGGACGAATTTGCAAATAAAACAAACACAAGGTCCAAGATGCAAAAGTTTCAAAATAAAAACAACTGAAACTAATATTTACAGGACTAAACTATAAATTCAAAAAGAACAGAGGCCTACATGAAATTTACCCCTTTACTAAGATCCACGGCTGAAGTGGTGCCACGTGTAAGATCTGACGGCTGAGAACAGGGGACACCTCTTCGGCGATGAGCGACGTGGATTTGATCCTCAAATGGATCAACGGTCAGACGCAACCCTCAGATGGAGGCATGAGATCAAATCTGACGCAAGGGCTTGATCTGACGGCGCTGGAGGGTCCTCGAAGAACAACTCGCCGACGAGCTTCGCCGGCCCAATGCGTGTGCGGAGGACGTCCTCCGGTGCTGCTCTGAGAGGGGAAATGAAGCCTGAAGTTGTCCGCAGCTCCTGATGATCTCTGATGACGCCAAGGATGCCCGAGGGTCCTCGGCGGCATGAAGCTCCTAGAGCACCTGTGCCCAAGTGGTGGGACCTCCAGACGAGGTCCTTCTTCTATTCTACCTGCACAGGAAGAAAGCCGGGTCGAGGAAAAGTGCCTCGACCCGTTAGATCACGAGGGAAGTGAAGGATGAGGGGGATGCGTTACTCTCCGGTGAGGTGGAGGCGGAGGGGAGTCGTTACCCTACTCCGAGGCGAGCTAGGAGGAGTGAAAGGGATGGAGAAGGTGGAGAGAGGCCTGGAGAAGGTGATGGAATGGTCGATAGGTGAAGTGGATGAACGGAGTAGACTGGGTAGGCTGATGAACAGCGGAGCTAAGAATCTGAAAAAGCGAAAATTAAACGAAACTAGAAGGAATCTAACCTAGTGGGTGGCTGAGATCGTCTAGGCTAGAGGTTGGGGAACTCCGGGATCGTTGCTCGATGGTTCGACGGGTCCAGAGGCTCAGGCTCGCTTGGTGGCGGAGCACGATGGTGAAGACCGCCGGATCGATGGTTCCCGGCTGCTCGTCCCTCTCTTCGACTCTCGCATGCGGATGTCACTCAGGTGAAGGAGAGGAGATCATCAGAGGAGAGGGGGAAGGACAAAGATGGCGTAAAATGTGCGGCGGAGCTGAGATATATACTGGAGAAGGGTCCGATAAGATGGGAGTCAGGAGCGATTCTGGGTGCACGGATCCCTAGGAAGAATAGCGGGCGTGGATCATGGATATGTCGTGAATAATCGGGGCCCGTGGTTTGGGTGGATTACGGTTGGATCGCATCTAAAAAAATCGGGCACTCGAACGCGAATCCGGACGAAGTGGTCCAGGGGGGAGTTGACCGGGGGTCAACAATCCCCCGTGGACCAATGGGAAAAATCCATTTCAAAATGATTTAGAAAATCACAATAAAATAGAAAATGATTTTACTTGAAAATATTTTCAACATGAAAAATGTTTATTTATTTTCAAAGTATTTTTTAGTGATTTTTATTTATTTATTTGAAAAATAAATTATGTATTTACATTATATTATTATTATTATTATTATATACAGGTATATGTACATATGTATTTTTTATTTTTAATTGTTTATTTTTGTACAATTATCCATATTTTATATTTTATTTATTTACACCATAAAATATGGAATATAAAAAGATTTTTATTTGATTTTTATTAATTATTTACAGAGGTGAAATAAATACATCTTTTATTTTATGTACCTGGTATATGTACACTGATGAGAGAGAAAGTATTTATTTTTATTTTTATTTTATTTTTCCTATTTTTATTTTATTTTTATAAATATATACACATTAATCAAAAACACATTTTTATTTTTATTTTGAGGAAAATAAAATTGTTTATATATAGGTGTATGTACAATCGTGATTGTCCCTATCTCCCTCTGCTTGGTTTCTTTTGCGGTCAGGCCAATGCTTGGCCCTCCCTTGGGATCAGGTCACTCAATATTTATTCTAAATATTTCCCTCTCTCTTTTTCTGTGTCTCTTTATTCTTTTATTTATGCACAAAAACATGCTAATTATTCAATATTAACAATTTGATAATTTATATATTTACACATATATACATGGTGTTTTTGCCAAAATAAATAGCTAAAATAAAAGAATAAAGAGTGATGAATGGGTATTCATCAGCGTCATCGAAGTGGTTGAGGTGGTGTCGTGGGCGGAGGCGATGAAATAGGTGGAGCTCGGAGGCGTTGGTCATAGTCGGTGGCGATGGAGGTCGTTGGTGGAGGCGAGGTCGAAGACGTGCACGGTGCTTGTCGTTGTGGTGACGATACGATCGAGAGAGAGAGAGAGAGATAGAACGGATATGGGGAGATTGATGACGAGAAGGAGGAAGGTGAAGCGGAGGAAAGTGAAGCGGGGGAGAGGTACCTAGGCGGAGATAGGCTCAATGGTGTGGGTCGGAGCAAGGCTAGCGCAAGGGCGGAGCTGGCGCTGCAACGAGGTGAAAAACCTCGGATCGCGCTGTGCGAGAGGAGGCCGGAGAAGTCGAGGGCGTTGTCACCACCTCAAGGTCTTCTTCCTGCAGCTGATGATGTGGTCTACGATGGATGGGTTGTACGAAGGGGGCGATGGCCTGTTTTATAGGAGACGAGCGGCTCGGTCGGAGATGGAATGAAGGGGATCCGACGGGATTCACGAGGAGAGATTTGGCGGCGTGAGATTTTGGAGATCGGGGACGAGTGGTCGGAGATCGCGAGAAGGGCGACCGGTCGATATTTGCGGGATGCGATTGGAGGTGATGGTCAGCGAGAGATGGCGGAGACTTCGGGGGAAGCAGCGCCGGGCGGATCCGAGGTAGGAGATGAACAGTGGCCGTCTGATCGGCCACGATCGGACGGCCCATGTAAGGACATGTGGCGAGCGGTTAAAGAGAGGCGCGAGGCACGTACGATGCGCGTGCCTGGGAGGCATGTGCTTCGCACGTGCGTGGTTATTATTTTTTTTATTATCATTATTTTATTTTATTTTATTTTATTTTATAAAACCGAATTAATAATAATTCAAAAAATGGTTGACACGTGGCGACTCCAGGAGCTGCCACGTTTCCGCACCACAAAATTCCGAGATTAAATATTTTGTAAAATCCAAAACAAATAGCAAATGAGCTCGGATCGCAAAAGTTTCTTCATGAAACTTGCTCGACTCGATGAGATATACAACTTTAATGAAGACATTAAAACCAAAATGGATCAATTGCACAAAGTGAATTTTTGGGGTATCCCATGTACATAGAACACCTTGATTTTGGGGTTTTGTGATTTTTTATGTCATTTTTAAACCTGATAAAAATCTGGAAAATATGATAAAATCGGAGATAAATATTTACACATTAATCTAATTTTTTGGGTTTTTATTAATCGATAAAATATGTACATAAAATCTTAGGTCAAAAACGGCTAAAATACACAATATACAAAAGAGGCCCAAAACCCAACTTTCACCTATGAGCTCCGATTCACTTAACTTGGTCTTGTTTTGAAGGTAGTTGAATATATGTTAGTTTAAAAGTGAGTAGGAATAAAACGGACACTGGATGAGGAAGATATGAGGGTTTTAGTCCGAAAATCCTGCAATTAGGGCTTGGGTTTTTGGTCCACTTATTTGGGTAGTTATTTTTTTGTATTTTTCATTTATTTTTGTTAGTGATATGTACACAATGGAGGTGGTTTTGTGTCATTCAGAGTTAGCATGAATTAGTTAAAAATTAGGGAAGTTAGGCTATTTACAGGTCAATTTTGGCTGTGATTTTTGGCTTCTTATTTTGTGCAGAAATTAGTGCTCAAATGCAATTCTTATGAAAACATGCATGAATGCTAATTATGCAAAATAGATGCAGAAATGTTGTTGATTTTGAGGGATTTGAGCTTAATAAATGATATTTAGAGTGACGAATCCGAGATTCATCATAGAGATCATCGAGATCTACAACTTTCATGTTTTGAGTTTCCCAAATTCGGCCTCCTTCTCCCTCGTTTTCATTATTTTTATCTGAATAACCTAATTGGGCCAGTGGTGCTTTCTGGTTGCGCCACGTGGCCAACTTCCTTGCACGCCACACCACCTCCATATGTTGTCGTTCAATCGCCTTCTTCTACTTCCATCCCAACCGTTCCTTCCCGCAACCAATCTCCACCGTTCGATCAACCATCAGATCGAATCTCGCTTGTCTGCCAGCACCTCTTTCTCCTCCCGCCAAGTGGAAACCTCCCAGTCACCTGATCATCTCATGGAGCATCCATCTCCACCGCACATAAGTGCCTCAGTCACAGCCCTTCGATCGTTCTCGAAAGATCATCTCAACCGTCCACCATCGCTCATTTCTCCTTACGACACATGTATCGCCCTCAACCCTCGATCTTGCCCCCATCGATCTAATACGAACCGCATCTGCGTGCCCTCCCCTCGACTATTGGATCGCGAGATCCAACGGTCGAGAGATCGTCTTCTACGTCTGGCGCCTTCTCTCTCCCACATCACCCACCTTACGCACCCGTTATCCCCTTTCTTTTTCTACCACCTCCTCAGCCTTCCTCTCCACTCACTGACCATCCGACGTCCACACATGATCTTCCATGACCCTCGCGGGAACCATTCTCGCCACAATCCCCTCTCCTTCGCTCCACATCTCCCGTGTAAAACACATCGGCCTTCACCAGAACCTCGACTTTCCCCCGTCAAATACACAATATCATCCCATTGTCACGGTCGTCCACTTGTACGTGGGGCTCCGCCCAACCCATCTTTGCCTCCCCGTAACAGTGGGAGGTTGGATTGAAGGAGCGACGAAGGCGGAGCCTCCGGTGAGACCCTAAGTCATGGTAGGCTTAGCCACTCGGTGCTCCGACGTCGATGAGCTGCTCCGCGTTGCTGACGATGTCCAGCGATGACTTGGGCTTCTTATAGAAGCCTGAGAACAAGCCCTTCCTTCACCATATCCCCAGGAAAGCTCTTCTATCTTCCTATATTTTTCTTCTAATTCCTCTCAATTAAGCAGGACTCTCCATGCAATTTTGCCCTCCATTATTCATTCTTCGAGCTTCATCACACTTCAACCATCTTCGTCATGCCCTCCAGTTACCCTATCGATCCTCCATACCCTCCAGCCAATCCGTCCCATCAGCCCGCCCTTCACGACGGAGGAGCACCTGAGCCGTCATCTTCTATGTTCGCCTAGGCTCCCATGTCATCCACCTCGCATCGCACATCGTCACTTCGGCAATTGGGACTAACAATTGCAGGTATCTACTTCAATAGTCGGAGCTCTCGACGGAGCAACCTCGTATGCTCCATCTCCAGCATATGAGCGTTGAGGAACAACGACACCTTGGTTGTGCATCCAGCTACCTCGACCAGCCTACGGGATGCTTCATGAAGTTCAATCTAGACCAGAGAAGAGCAGCGGAGTTCGTGCGAAGCCGCCGGAGCTCTGATCGCACCGCCGGTCTTGCAGAGGAGGAAGGACTCCATAGTGTACATGTGTCGTTGGATGGAACCCTCCCGGTGGCCGTCCAACGGCTCCTACTAGGCCACATGATGCCTCTAGACAATTACAGCTACCATCTTATCTTTGAGATCGAATGGTCAACATGCGGTCACCTGTCAGCACTATGTCGTCACTGAACCGCCTGCCCGAGCTTCCAAGTTCGGAGCCACCGAGCCACTTTCGTGACTCGCTCTGAGTCTGAGCCGACCCCCAAGCCTGTCGGGATCACCATTTGATGACATGTGGCCCAAGCCACGGCAACTGAGCCTCCACTGCCACCAAGCCTCGCCTCGTGCAAAGTCACGTGAGGTTGGGTTAATTTGCAAGGTAGACCTGGATACCTTTTTAAATTATAACCAGGTCCTACCATCACGTGTTACTCACGTGTGCTTGGGGAAAATTGCACCCGAACCCCTCTAGATTTTAATAATTGTACTTTTACCCCCGCGTATGTAGGAAAATTTCAGTGAAGGCTTCGAAATTTATTTTATTTACATTTTAGTCCTTCCAGGGACTCTTTGTAGCATTTGCTCTATTTATTTTCATATTTTTCTTGCATTTATGCCCCTGGAACCTTTCTTGCATATCTTGAGCATCCGAGCTCCATTTGAATTTATTTCAGTTGTGTTTCAAAGTTTGTTTCATTGTCTTCTTCATTCCTTGCTTAGATCTATGTTTCGTTACTCTCGATTTTGATGATTAATTTTATTAATGTAGTATCTTTTATATAATGATTTATCATGTTTTGTATTCTGCTTCAATGAAATTTACTTCAATTAATGGATCCCAAACTTGTCTTAATTTTATTGCTCATTGATCTCAGATAAGAAGGGCATATTTGTATTTATCCTCATTTGCATCTTTTTGTATGCTAAAATATCAAGTAAAAATTGCATATCTACATGTGTTTGCATTGTGTCTTTGTGTTCTTGGACCTATGGATTTTTAATTCATCAAAATAGTTAGAGTCTAGATTCATACTTAAGAGGCTCGTGTCCCTAAGTTCGACCTTAGGATTGCCCAAGTAAAATAAAAATAGATCACTTTTGATTAATTGATATTGTTTTGAAGCGGTTTTTTAGGATCCGATTCCGCCGACTACAACGCGCTAATTCCACATAATTAGAGGTCAAATTTTGTGGTATGTCATGGAGTATGTGTTTTAAATTTCATGCAAACCTGATACTCCTAACATGTTCTTCTGGAGGTGGTCAATTTCAGCAATTCTGAGATTATTAAAATTTGACAGTCTTGATGATGGGATATAAATCTCGAATTAAGTTGAACTTTGAATAACAACATGGTGATATACGGGGATCTAAGATCCTCCCGATTTCACCTCAAAAAAATTAAAAAATATGCAGAGAAAAAGAGTAGGAGCAAGTAAGTTATATGCCCCCACACAGAGAATATCCCCTTTGTCCATATACATACATATGTACATACGTACATACGTATACCCGTCATAAACGAGCAGGTTAGGAATGTTTATTTTACACGAAATTTAAATGATAACATGTTGTTATCTAGTGGACTAAATCTCTTTAGATATTTTCAAAAAATACCTTAAAAAGGTTGAGATAGCCAAGTTGGCTCCTCCTAGGGGTTTCTCTAGTAAACCCTGTACAAGAGCAATTTGAATATTATTTTTTTTTGAAAAAATCATGGATAGTTTGTATTTCATGCTATATGAAAAATGTTGTGAACATAGTATATTACATCGATGACCTCCGGTTTTTGCAGACTTTTCTTATAATGAAGTAAAAGTGTAAGATGCATTACTTTGTAACACCCTTATTCGAAAATTATACAAGAAAGAAGACATGAGCTCCATCTTCTCCTTATGGTGAACTTATCTGCATTGAATGAGACTAACCAATTCCCCGTTCTAACCATTTTTTACAACAGATTCTGATGTACATATTATTTTTTCTGATATATTAATTCCAAACGTTCAATGCATAAATGGAATCTTTGATTAATGTTTTATGTACCTATCAAATTTTGCTCAAATCTTATATAATTTTATATTCTATCTTAATGATAAAAAATTCAGTCCTTTTTAAAATGGGTTTTAAGTTGCATAGATTTTGACAGTTTTTATTATTAAGATAAAATAACAAATTACATTAGATTGAAGCGAAATTTGATAGGTATATAGAACAACAACAACGAAGCCTTTTCTCATAATTAAGTAGGTTCAGCTACATAGATTTTTTGCCTCATTTCATCTCTATTTTGGGTCAATCTCAGGTTGAAATCTAAATAACCAAGATCCTTCGGATAGTCTCATTCCTACATTTCTTGGACCTTCCTCACCATCTCTTAACATGCTCAACATCCCAAATCTTGCATCTTCTAACCGGTGCATTGACGGATCTCCTTTGCAAATAAGTAAACCATCTTAAGCGAGTTTCTCTCATCTTATCTTCTATCGGAGCTACACCAACTTTCCTTATGATTGGATTATTCTGAACCCTCCTTTTCATGTATGACCACACATTCATCTTAACATTTTTATTTCTGTCATGGTCATTATCTGCACATGTCTATAGCTCATAGGCTAACATTTTGATCCATAGATCGTGGCACGTCTCACTATTGCTTTGTAATACTTTGACTTTCAAAGAGATTTTCGTATCACAAAGAACTGTAGATGTTCCTCTCCACTTTAGCCAACCTGCATTTATTATACAAGTAATATCTCCATCAATTTTTCCATCTTGTTGCAAAATAAATCCATGGTAAGAAAATATAACATTAAAAAAATCAATCTATATCGTTATATTTTTTGGAATCGATTTCGCAAAAAAAAGAGCACAACAGACTCTACTGCGAAAATAGTTACAGCAGAGGACATGCTCCGTGAATCAGAGAGGAAGGAGAATATCAAGAGTTGTTGCCGGAGGTATTTAATTAATTTAGACCATTCCAATCCGAATATGATGCATAAATTTGATTTGAGGTTAAGTTTAAGCTAGATTATGGTGAACTTTTTTGAACCTTGGTTTGACTTGAAGTTCACAATACTAAGTAGGCTTGGACTAGATTCATGCATGATCCACAATATCAATGTTCATACCTACTTACGTCATCTTAAATAAAACCTCCTTTTTCTCTAGTTCAAATACAATAAAAAGTCTCAGACTTTGTATGCATTTCAGTTGTATTTCACTGTATATAATTGGAAGATGTTAACTGCTGCATAGCACTTGTTGTTTATTTGCCTATTGTCATTTGTCCTTTATGCAGAGCTTCTATCCGTAGATACATTGCAATGTCATGATGGTTCCCATTGGTCCCCATGGTTAATCATACGAAGACGATCATCAGCTTAACTTAGTAGATCCCTAAATCTGGACGTACGAACGAGTAGGTATTATGTCACCATCTTCGGTGGTAGCAGAATACGCCCATCTACAAAACGACGCCGATAATAAGCTTCTATGGAAATAGACTAAATTTAGTTCCATGTTTGAAAATTCTCGATAAATATCACATCTTGAGAAAACACTCCTCCACCGATTTATGTAGTTATCTTGTCATAGTTGATCTCTCTTGAATCCTAACCATATGTTATATTGAACACAGTTGAAGAACCTCTTATGCAACCCCGTCGCACAATACTCTCATTACACCATACTCTACCAGCACGGGATTTGCATTCGAGGTTTGTTGGTACAGCGAGTAGAATATATAAACTCCATAGGGTTAGAGTTCTCTATATATTTTCTTTTTCTCCACGTATAGTGAAACCAATCGCCGCTACCGACAGATTGAAGGGTGTATCCAGTTACGAACAAACCTTGTAAATCCGTGCGATTTGTATGTTTGCTTGATTGATTGTGTTTGTGCATGTTTTGCTTCCGTTACTCGCAAAACAAGCCTACATCAAACAGAATTACTGTCCAGAAATGGATGAGCAAAGAATAGACCCGTATCACAGGCAATATAAAACCAAGCTCAGGTCTCTCACATCAAGTGGGGAAGCACTCCAATGATGGATACTGCATTATTGCTATCTTAATCCACCCGTCGGCAAGCTGCGATTTCATGTATATGGGTTAGCTATCAACTCAGCAGTATCCAGATTTTGGTACGACTTCGTCTGATTCAGATAATCTCACTTGGGACAAAAGTTAAGATCAGACACAAGGCAGATTAAGCATTATCGGACGATCTCCGCGGCTACGTCAAACACGATAATCTCCACGGTTGTATGAGATCTAGTAACCCTAAAAAATGAGGACCACCATGTCCAACTTTTGACCTTGGATCAAATATGTGACCTAGATCATCCCAAAAGGGACCAATAACCAATTGCACCAAGTCTGGAAGGAAGAGACGTCTCCTGCTTGCTATCCCCTCGTTGTGCATGCTTTTCCTGTGAAAGCAAACCTTGTCTACCCGTACACACACGATGCTCCAATCTTAGACATGACGTTTCATGGAAGAAATAATGTGATTCTTGCTTTTTTTTTCTCTTTTGACCTTCTAATGTAAAATCTATTTCAAATTCTGTCATAATCAACTCGCCAAGTCAGGCATGCTGGCGAATTCAAACAAATTATAGGACATGTACAACTGAGATTATTCTGCAAATAAGAGATATTATGTTCAGCTTAAGTAGCAGCCCTCGTTGCAGCTAAGGATATTATTATATGCCAAAATGCACCACGATCTCTGCTAATAGAAACATGAAAGAACATGTAGGAAGAAAACGAATACATTTATGGGATTTTTACCCGGCAGACCATGTAATCTTTTGCAATTACCGCTACGACATTCGAAACATCGTAATTCCTCCCTCGACCCTGTAAACTTCCTAACCCTTACCCTACATACCCTGTGGTTAACCTCCGTTCTTTTACCCGTTAAAATTAACCGGATTCCGTTATGTTATTTTATATTATACCCATTTTGTTTATTGAATTTACGTTGAGTGCCACTCCATCATCCCTGCCCCTCCATCCGGCCTCCGATGTCCCTGCTCCCCCCCTCCCTCGGCGATGTTGCTACCCCCGCCGCCCAAGCTCGCTGCTACCCACCCCCCCCTCGCGATGCTGCTACCCCCACCGCCCAAGCTCGATGCTCCCCCCACGATGCTGCTACCCCCCGCCGCCCAATCTCGCTGCTCCCCTCCCCCGGACCCTGATGCTGCTCTGCTCAAGCTCCCTGCTCCCTGGCCACCCCCCACCTCCCGGAGCCCGATGGAGCCCCCCCCCCCCCCCCCCCCCCGCGGCGTTGTTGCACCCCCTGCCGCCAAAGCTCCATGCCCCCCACTCGACCCCGATGGAACCCCCAGCCGCGCGGCGTTGCTGCTCCCCCCACCGCCCAAGCTCCCTGCACCCCCCTCCCCCCCCCCCCCCCCGACCCCGATGGAACCCTGCCGCGGCGATGCTGCTCAAGCTCCCTACTCCCTGCCCCCCCCCCCCCCCACACCTCCCGACCCCGATGGAGACCCCCCCTCCCCGCGGCGATGCTGCTGCTCCCCCCGTCGCCCAAGCTCCCTGCCCATCCCACCCCCCCCCCCCACCCCCGGCCGCTGCTCCCTGCTCGTGGCGATGCTGCTGCTCCCCCCCCCCCCCCCCCCGGCCGCTGCTCCCTGCTCGCAGTGATGCTGGTGCTCCCCCCCCCCCCCCGCCCCGGCCGCTGCTCCCTGCTCGCGGCGATGCTACTGCTCGCCCCCGCCCCGGCCGCTGCTCCCCCCGCCGCCCAAGCTTCTGCATCCAAATCGACAAGAACCCTCACCATTCTTGCGCGCATACCACCGTCATCGGCAAGAACCCTCCCCGCTCGCAGAAGCTTAGGTTTTTCCTATTCTTTTTTATTATTTCGGCTAATCCTAACCGTTTGATGGTAAGTTGGTTAGGTTAACTCAAGATTAACCCAAGTATTTGACTCAAATATAGTTAAAATTGACGGCAGGGTTTGTTGGGTAAGACGGAGCAACTTTACGAGGTCGGGGGAGGAATTACAATGTTTCGAAGGTCGTAGCAGTAATTGCAAAAGATTACAGGGTCTGCCGGGTAAAAATCCCTACATTTATTATGGAATCTAGCAGGTGAAGCCTTCATGATGACACGCCTGACAATCGGGTTAAGTATGTAAATAATCAAAGGTCGTCGTGACCCAAATCACCAAGCGCAGTCAATCGAGAAAAATATTTGTATTTTAAAACCACTCGGAAATGATAGAAATCGATGAAAGCAAATGTAAGCGGTTTTTCGCTATTCTTTTTACCTGGTATAGCGACCATGGTCGAACACAAGGAGCACGATTTAAAAACTAAGTAGTCAAATTTCAGAAAAGTTATTTTTTAGTGGTTTTTGAATTATATATTTTTTTTGTATTTTTCGAATAAGCACAAAAATTGGTTTGAAGATAAAGCACTACAAAATACACCTATAGAAATTTTTATGGAATTTTTAAACACTTTTTCGATTTTTATGAATTTTCAAAGTTCGACAAGCAAAAAGAAAATCTTTTTGATTTTTTTAAATATCAAATAAAGTCAGAATGCTATGAAAAATTTATACAATGAAGTACACTACAACAGGAGTATGCACGAATATTTACAAAATTTTTGCACTCATAAAAACATTTATTCTATTCAAAGACAACAAGCAAAAAGGTTTGGAAGCACAGGGTTTAAAGTGCAAATAAGTAAAGATTCTGCGTGAAAAGATAACAGTAATAATATGAGGAAGAAATTCGCAAATTACCCAACTAATAAAACATATGTGCTGGCAGGGGCTGTTCTGCAATTTGGGCAACCTTCAGGGACATTGACGTAAATTTTCCAATTTTATAATCCAAACCTTAGGGCATCCTTCGTTTCCTTCTTTCTCAAGCCAATAAGCAGCAAGGGACACAGGGGGCACGGCTGCGGGCAGCGCGCAGCTGGCTGGTTCGCGCGCGCGGGGCTGTGCGCGGAAGGTTCTGGAGGGTCGCGGAGGGCGGTGGTGCTGGAGCGTGAACTGGAGAAGGAGGAGGTCGGCCCGTGCGGAGTGGCTGGAGGTCTCGCGCGCGGGCGCACGGTGCGCGGAGCGGAGGCGCGGCCGACGCACGGGAGGAGCAGAGGCGGCGCTAGGCTCTGGGGCGGCGCCGGCGCCTGGATGTCGGAGCTCCGCCCGCGAGGAAGCGCGGGGGAGCGGCTTTGGCAGGAGGCGGTTGGGCGTAGGCGCGTTGGGCGGCGCCGCCGCGTGGGCTGGAAGAGGGGGCGCGGGGGTGACGACCCGCCCCTGTGCTTGTTTTTTTTTATTTTCTTTATTTTTTTTTGTTTTATTTGCTTTTAACCGGCAGGAAAATGGTTAGAGATAAAAATAAATGTTTTTTTTTAATTTTTTCTTTATTCCTGCAAAACAACCGTTAGTGAGAAAAGCAAATTTTTTTATGTTTTCCCTGCAAAAACAAATGTAAGATGAACAGGAAAAACACTTATATGATTTTTTATTTTTTAATTTTTTTATTTATGCACAATAATGGGAACGGGGAATGGGAGGATCTTGCGCGAAATGGAAGATAGATCCTAGACTCCGACCACCGTGCGTGGTCGGAGGTGACAGGTCGTGTGAGGTAGAAAAAGAACTGCGGAGATCGTGAAATGAGATGAAAACTTCGGTGTCGGGCGAAAAAGTGTGAAGTTGAATTTTTTATGAACTAAATTCTAAAAACTACACCTACGCTAACATCTAAATCTACGATTACCTAAGGAAAAAGACAGGTAAAAATGGATCTCACCTTGGGGGTCGGACCATCCATGATGACCTCGACGAAGCCCAAGTCGCTGTCAACGACTGGATCGGAGGTTAGGACTCGCCATCAGGGCCTCGACGAAGCACAAATCTCTGTCACCGATTGGATCGGAGGCTAGGACCCTCTTCAACAAGAAACCTCTCGGAAAACGGGTTCCTCTCCGCCAAAGATCGATCAAATGTGAATGAGGGAGGAGGAGCCCATTAAAAAGAGGCAAAAAATCAAAAAAGGAAAATATTTACAAAAAAGGAATGTGTTTATTGGATGGATTAATAAAATAATTAAATAAATAAAATAAATAATTAATTAAAAACGAATTTCGTAATTAATTAAAATAAATAAATTAAATAATTTCCAAAAATCAATTAGCCACCTTAATGGTGGCTATTTAAGGCACAAAATCAAATCTTTACATAAAAGGTAAGTTATCAAATCAAATGAATTCAAATAAATCAATAAATTAAATAATTACATATGATTTTCGTAATAAAATAAATTAAATTAATTAATGTGAGACAATTAATTTTTTTTGGTCATTTTTATTTAGGGAAATTAATTGTATACATATATTACATACATAAAGTATAATGTACATATGTGCAAATAACGAAATAATTTTTATACAAGATTTTTTTAATTTAATTTTTTTAATTTTTATTTTTATTGAAAACAATATTTATAATATATACATTAAGTAAAAATAAATATTAAAAATTATATACACAGATATATGGGTAAACTGCACAATACACCCCAGAAAACCAACTTTTTAACCGTAACTCCAAAAAATACGAAACCACAGCCATTTGAAAGATAATTTAATTTATAGCATTATGGAAGTGAGTTTGGTTCAATTTGAGCTTGTATGGAGCCGAAATTGATGTTTCAATTATCACTTTGTGGCTTTTTCTGGGTGTAATTATTTGCAATATATACAATATTTTATTTTACAAATATTTTTATTATTTACAACACAATTTTATTTATATCTTTTATTTACGAAAATAATTAGTTTGAGGTCATATTATGTACAGATAAAATAATGTAAGTTTTGTACAAATATACATGAAAAGTATTTACAAGATATTTTTGATTTTTCTGACAAACGACCCTATCTCCCCCTACTTTATTCCTGGTCGATCAGGTCAAGTCTTGACCTTCTCTCGGGGTTTGGGTCAGTCTGTATTTATTGCATAACTACATCCTTTATTTTTCTTTTCTTTTTCTTTTCTTCTTTATTCTTTTATTTATGTACAAAAAGTGTTAAAAATGCAATATTAACAAATGCATGCAAAATGGTAAATTTATGAAATTAATGGGTATTTACAGGTGTTTGACTAAGAAATTGAAGCTAAAATAAAAGAATAAAGGCGATGAATCGTGGATTCATCATTCCCCTATACTTTACCTTTGCTAGTCCCTTAGCAAACACTTATTTGATAAATAAGTGAAAACAAAAATAAAGAAAAGAAAAAGGAATGAAGTTAGAATAATGTTGACTTTTAAACTTATCTTCATAAAAATGTAGTCTGGAGCTCTGTCAGACCTTTGGATTATTTGTGTGTCGGAACCTTAATAGGATATGGATTTAAAACCTAACAGCCTTTAAGTTCCACCAATCTATGGACAAGACTCCTCAATAAACCAGATCAGAACAAGTCTACATACACAAACTCTAATGACCATGAATCTTTCCATGCAGTGTAAGTGATATGTAGCTCCCCACCTCAGAAGTAACAAAGAAACAACCTCCCCCAATCTGGTAACTCTAATGCCTTGGTCTAGCAACTCTTTCCTCGAGAAGCGGGGTATTCCCTTCTAAGTTCAAGTGCAACCGGCTCAAGAAGAGGGGGAAGAAGTATAGACTTTTGGAAGCTCAGCCAGTGTAGCTAAGTCTCCCGCTGCAAGCTTCATGAGATGTAACATGGATGCCATAAGCTTTTGCTTTATTTCACTATATACACTCCGGTGGGGTTATTAAATTTTCAATCCGACCCACCACTTTTTTTGGAGTTCTTTTTGCATTTTTGCATTTTTTTTCTTTTTTTTTTTTCAAATGCCTCTGTACAACATATCTACATGGTGCAGCATATATACAAGAAATTTTCCTCTTGAGCCAGTAGACTATCCCTCTTTTGAAGCTTTATTGCAACCCACGGCTTCTGTCTTTAGCCTTCATCACCACTAGACCAAGTTGAGACGCACTTCCTTCACTAGAAGAAGAAGAGAGGTTCCGCCAAGAAGTACTACCCTCATATGCTACCCCAAGCCAAAGGAAACTGCCTCCTCACCACCTCATCCATGGAGAGCCATGTGTAAAGTGCTGGTGCAAGTCAAGCCATTGTCTCTAAGAGTCATGCGTGTGTTGTTAAGTGTTCTACTTAGGCTCATCAAGATGACATATGCTCATAGTCGTGTGGACCCAAAGAATTAAGTCACTAGGACCTGAAAAGTCTTAACTCCACATCTTATAAGGTTCCTCTGAAATTAAGTGGATTAAGGTCCAACTAAGCTCCATTCTTCAAATTTATTCTAGACTTAGTTTAATCGTCAAGACTATCCTGAAAAATGCACATGCCAATGCAAGAAAATATGTACAATGCAAACAAAACAATTTTTTTTTTTGAAACAATTTGCAAAATTTTGAAATTTTTATGGACTTTTTTTTTTAAAAAAAAATGATGCACATGCAAAAGGTTTTGTTTTTTTTTTTTTTGCAAATAGTTAGAAATATATACAAGTCTATACAAAATTTTTTTTTTTAAAATAAAGGTTAGGGATTATATGCACATATTTACAAAGGAGTGAGTCAATTATTTACAAGAGTCATGAGATAGGATTTACAACTTGAGTAATTTATACATGTATATACACAGTTGGATTTTTTTAATTTTTATATTTATTATTATTATTATTATTTTTATTATTATTTTTTTTGTGATGCATATATTCCTCAAATTTATTTGAAAATAATTTTACAAATAATTTTGAAAACTATAGTCCAAAATAATTTTGCACACAATTTTACAAACATTTACACACATTTGAAAATATTTTGCAAACATTTTTCAAACAGTATATATAGATTTTTCAAACTAATTTTTCAACCATTTTTCCAAACATTTGCAAATAGTTTTACAAAATCTTTTTTTTTCACTCAAAGAGAAAAATTTTTACAAGGCGCAAACTTTTTACAAAGGTTGAAAATATTTTTCAAACATTTTTCAAATGGTTTTCAAAAGATTTTTCAAATAGATTTTCAAACTACTTTCAAAATATTTTTCAAAATATTTTAACCTGACTTATTAGCTAGTATGTACAAGGAAAAAATTTTGAGGAAATTTATGCATCTCTTTTTTTTTTAATATTTACACATTATTTTAGCCATATTAAAAATATGAAAGTACGAGTTATGGCTTAAGTATATATACAATATATATACAACACCCCCCTATACTTAGCTCGAACTATGTCCTCATAGTGATCAAAGAGCTGGAAATAAAGACATAACTCGTGCTTCGTATAGAAAAGTGAGAAGAATAGTATACTACAATGACGAATAAAAGAATAAAATCAATAGAAGTCGGTGATCCCCCTATACTTAGGATCAAGTAATCCTAAGTATAGCAGACTGTACACAAAGGAGAAAACCGAGGGGATGAATATACAGAGTCTACCTCCCCTATACTTAGGGTAAAATATCCCTAAGTATAGGCAGCAAAACAGAGGTAAAAAGAATCAAAAGAATAATCAAACGTCTGACACCCCCCTATACTTAGGGTAAAGTGCACCCTAAGTATGGAATGATCATGAGATGGAGATGGGGTGTGAGACAGAAAGAATGTATGATATAGACAGAATGATATAAACATATGTGATCAATGTTGAGGTGCCTCTCAACGAGCGCTAGAGTTTACGCCCCTAGCTGGGCGCAAATGCTAGGACAATGCTGTATCGAGGTTCAGGACGGCATCTGTCAGACGAATACCGTACTGTCGTCGCAGTCTCAGCGGGAGAATAACGACGAGTTCAACAGAGTAAATGATAACACCCAGATAATCAGTCAGGCGGGTGTTTGCTACCGGATCAAGATATGGGCAGATGAAGTCGGGCTCCGGTAGCACAAAAGAAATCGTCGGCTCAAGGTCTATATGGAGTGACATGGCAGAACCGAAGAAGTCGAACGTGGAGAAGGAAGGATCTGTCAGGGAATCCTCCACATCAATCACAGTCTCGAATAGATACGGAAGATCAAGATCAAGAGACTCGCTAGAAAGGCTGATATCCGATGCATATAATGTAGACAAATCAGTGAAATCATCGAATACCTCAAAGATCGGATCATCCTCGTGAGGGTCTTCGAGGAGAGAATCATCAAATTCATTATCAGAAATATCAAAATACTCGGTCTCGTGATCCGACAGATCGGATGCACTCCCAGAAATTGAAACCGAGTACACATGGTCCATGGCATCCTCCCGCAGATAACCCTCAGGGAGTAATGCCGAATCATCAGGGAAGTTGGGATCAATGCTGTCAAATGTCATGTCCTCTAAAAATGTATCGACCTCATCAAATGGGAGGACACAAGGCTCAAATACGGGACTATCAAGGTCTGTCGAATGAAAAATCGGTCCCTCATCAAGCTTGCTTTGCTGAGATGGATCCAAGTATATCCCCGAATCTGAGAAGATCTCCTGAAGACAAGACACTGAATCAACTGTGTATGGATACTGGAATGACTCTAAGGATGGCTGAAATGTGGGCTCCTCATGTATCTCTTGGGATCCTAGCAGATCTAGAATCGAAGAATCTTCTATGTGAAAGAGCGGGACTGGCTCAAATTCTGACTGTAAATTCATTTGGTCCTCAACCAATATCCGGCTCTGAGAACTCACAACAATAGGCAACACATCCATCAAATGAGAAGAATCAGCATCCATATCCTCTGATCGGTGTGTGATGTCAAGATCAGCATGGTGTGGCACACACTCAACAGTTGTCATCTCTCCGTCATGTGTTGTCCCAAATAAATCATCTGGTGTATATGCAAGATCAGAAAGTGTATCCAAAATGATCTCAACAAAATCCAAGTCGGGACGATGGTGTGAACCACTACACGAGGTAATGACATATGATATTTGCTCTGCGGTCCTCCCCCTCATGGCGATATGGATAAGGTCAGTCATCGAAAATCCATGATCTGGAAATCGCCTCAAAAGTTCTCGTAACCTCAACCATGAATCTCTCAACGGCTTTTGGGGGCTAACAGAAAATTCACGAATACATGACCGCATCATCTCTGCTCTACACTGGGGGTAAAATTTCTTCAAAAATAATGATCGTAAATCTCCCCATGTAGTAATCTTCCTTCCCAATCGTCTATGCCAACTCTTGGCTCTACTCTGAAGTGTAAATGGGAAGGTAATAAGCATCATGTCCTCAGAAGTGATATCCAAATATGATCGTGATACACAAAAATCCTCAAATTCATCAATATGCAAATAAGGTTCCTCGTGCATTTCCCCAAAAAACTTAGGCAGTAGATCAATTAACTCTAAATCCAGAACAAAGGGTCTCAAGGTAGAAGCGGACTGGACTTCATGATCTGTGTACTCATCCAATGTCCTAGGATACAAGTCATCTAAAGCTCGCAACTGCCCCATTCGATTGCCTATGGGATGCACTCTCATCTCAGTAATGTGAACACCCATGTGTCGTGTTTGGTCAATCTGGTCTCTGTGGGTGTCACTCACAGCACGTCCCAAATGGGAGGGTGGGTAGGGAGAAGATGAGAAGTCGGATGGGGTTCCGACCTCTCGAGAGAATGAACGTGAGTGATGGGCGTGAAATGAAGAAGCCGCAAAATTCGGCTGGAATGGAAAGTGGCCCATCGTGATGAGAGGAAACTGAAGGGAGGGATGGAGGGATAGAAGGGAGTGAAAGAAAGAAAAGGCAGGAACGAAGAGAGAGATAGAAGGGAGGGAGGGTGGGTTAGAGACAGAAGGTGACTGCTAATGATAAAGGAAGATGATTGTAACCGACTCAAACCAAAGACATACAAAACACAAAGCAAACCCCCAGTTCACCAACTCAACACAAAGTGAAGACCGTGAGATTCGGTCCTTTATCTTTTCAATTTTAGAGTTAAGGTGATCAACGAAAGTTGTACAAACACTTAGGAGGGTTGAATAGGATTTGGGCACTACTCCTTAGTGTGTACGCGAGCGAGTAAAAGCGCAAACAATGAGGGAATTGCTCTCCCAATACAATGAAGTGAATCAATTACGTTTGATTTTAGAGTCAAGTTCAATTAGCAGTCCCAATTTTTTTAATTTTTGATTTTGTGATTTTTTTTGGATATTTTCAAGAATAAACGCCTAACGAGCTTTCCGATTTCCTCTTTGATTAATTTGAGTCCAAAAACAGGGGGAGGGATCGAGAAAGCCAATGCACGATCAAACACAATGATGCATGCAGGGATAAAAAATGCGTACCTTACTCCAGCACTCTACATGCAATATGATCCGCGCATAAAATTAAAGACAGAATATAAACTAACTATATGATGCACGAAGAAATCGGCCTTAGACAAGCAACTTCTATTGATCGTGAAGAACAATAGTTAGCTAACCGAATCGAGTCCGGAGTCCGATCTTGAGAGTCACTCGGTGCCCGCCACAACGGGTCCTGCCAGCGCTGTATGTGACTCCTCACGGCACGTGGTCTCAAATCCAATTAAACTAACTTTTTCAGTGAATTTTAGTAAGGTCCAATTACGTTCTATAGGAACAGATATTCTATTAGGTGTTGGGCCTTAGAAATTTTACGTCACAATCAACAAAAATCCTACGTCTAGGGGCCAAATCCGCGCGAATCAAGATAGCAAGTTATGGCGTGAAATCAAAAACACGGAAAACAGCGGTGAGGTCCCCCAAGTGCACCGGCACTTGGCGAAACAGACCCCGAAAAATGTCCAAGTCCACAAGTCCAAAGTCTAAGTTATTACAAAAATATTGCTCTCTCTCTCTCAAAAATAGAAAATTTCTTCTCCTCTCTCTCTTCCTCCTGCGCGGGTCCTCTAAATAGTAAACTCCAAGTTGTCCACGCAGTACCTCGCACAAAAAATTAAAGAGAGAAGGTCAGAAAACGATTATAATATAGAGAGACGAAAATGAAAAATGACTACAAAGCCGTGCTCCCCGGCAAAGGCGCCATTCTGATGACACGCCTGACAATCGGGTTAAGTATGTAAATAATCAAAGGTCGTCGTGACCCAAATCACCAAGCGCAGTCAATCGAGAAAAATATTTGTATTTTAAAACCACTCGGAAATGATAGAAATCGATGAAAGCAAATGTAAGCGGTTTTTCGCTATTCTTTTTACCTGGTATAGCGACCATGGTCGAACACAAGGAGCACGATTTAAAAACTAAGTAGTCAAATTTCAGAAAAGTTATTTTTTAGTGGTTTTTGAATTATATATTTTTTTTGTATTTTTCGAATAAGCACAAAAATTGGTTTGAAGATAAAGCACTACAAAATACACCTATAGAAATTTTTATGGAATTTTTAAACACTTTTTCGATTTTTATGAATTTTCAAAGTTCGACAAGCAAAAAGAAAATCTTTTTGATTTTTTTAAATATCAAATAAAGTCAGAATGCTATGAAAAATTTATACAATGAAGTACACTACAACAGGAGTATGCACGAATATTTACAAAATTTTTGCACTCATAAAAACATTTATTCTATTCAAAGACAACAAGCAAAAAGGTTTGGAAGCACAGGGTTTAAAGTGCAAATAAGTAAAGATTCTGCGTGAAAAGATAACAGTAATAATATGAGGAAGAAATTCGCAAATTACCCAACTAATAAAACATATGTGCTGGCAGGGGCTGTTCTGCAATTTGGGCAACCTTCAGGGACATTGACGTAAATTTTCCAATTTTATAATCCAAACCTTAGGGCATCCTTCGTTTCCTTCTTTCTCAAGCCAATAAGCAGCAAGGGACACAGGGGGCACGGCTGCGGGCAGCGCGCAGCTGGCTGGTTCGCGCGCGCGGGGCTGTGCGCGGAAGGTTCTGGAGGGTCGCGGAGGGCGGTGGTGCTGGAGCGTGAACTGGAGAAGGAGGAGGTCGGCCCGTGCGGAGTGGCTGGAGGTCTCGCGCGCGGGCGCACGGTGCGCGGAGCGGAGGCGCGGCCGACGCACGGGAGGAGCAGAGGCGGCGCTAGGCTCTGGGGCGGCGCCGGCGCCTGGATGTCGGAGCTCCGCCCGCGAGGAAGCGCGGGGGAGCGGCTTTGGCAGGAGGCGGTTGGGCGTAGGCGCGTTGGGCGGCGCCGCCGCGTGGGCTGGAAGAGGGGGCGCGGGGGTGACGACCCGCCCCTGTGCTTGTTTTTTTTTATTTTCTTTATTTTTTTTTGTTTTATTTGCTTTTAACCGGCAGGAAAATGGTTAGAGATAAAAATAAATGTTTTTTTTTAATTTTTTCTTTATTCCTGCAAAACAACCGTTAGTGAGAAAAGCAAAATTTTTTATGTTTTCCCTGCAAAAACAAATGTAAGATGAACAGGAAAAACACTTATATGATTTTTTATTTTTTAATTTTTTTATTTATGCACAATAATGGGAACGGGGAATGGGAGGATCTTGCGCGAAATGGAAGATAGATCCTAGACTCCGACCACCGTGCGTGGTCGGAGGTGACAGTTCGTGTAAGGTAGAAAAAGAACTGCGGAGATCGTGAATTGAGATGAAAACTTCGGTGTCGGGCGAAAAAGTGTGAAGTTGAATTTTTTATGAACTAAATTCTAAAAACTACACCTACGCTAACATCTAAATCTACGATTACCTAAGGAAAAAGACAGGTAAAAATGGATCTCACCTTGGGGGTCGGACCATCCATGATGACCTCGACGAAGCCCAAGTCGCTGTCAACGACTGGATCGGAGGTTAGGACTCGCCATCAGGGCCTCGACGAAGCACAAATCTCTGTCACCGATTGGATCGGAGGCTAGGACCCTCTTCAACAAGAAACCTCTCGGAAAACGGGTTCCTCTCCGCCAAAGATCGATCAAATGTGACTGAGGGAGGAGGAGCCCATTAAAAAGAGGCAAAAAATCAAAAAAGGAAAATATTTACAAAAAAGGAATGTGTTTATTGGATGGATTAATAAAATAATTAAATAAATAAAACAATTAATTAATTAAAAACGAATTTCGTAATTAATTAAAATAAATAAATTAAATAATTTCCAAAAATCAATTAGTCACCTTAATGGTGGCTATTTAAGGCACAAAATCAAATCTTTACATAAAAGGTAAGTTATCAAATCAAATGAATTCAAATAAATCAATAAATTAAATAATTACATATGATTTTCGTAATAAAATAAATTATATTAATTAATGTGAGACAATTAATTTTTTTTGGTCATTTTTATTTAGGGAAATTAATTGTATACATATATTATATACATATAGTATAATGTACATATGTGCAAATAAGGAAATAATTTTTATACAAGATTTTTTTAATTTAATTTTTTTAATTTTTATTTTTATTGAAAACAATATTTATAATATATACATTAAGTAAAAATAAATATTAAAAATTATATACACAGATATATGGGTAAACTGCACAATACACCCCAGAAAACCAACTTTTTAACCGTAACTCCAAAAAATACGAAACCACAGCCATTTGAAAGATAATTTAATTTATAGCATTATGGAAGTGAGTTTGGTTCAATTTGAGCTTGTATGGAGCCGGAATTGATGTTTCAATTATCACTTTGTGGCTTTTTCTGGGTGTAATTATTTGCAATATATACAATATTTTATTTTACAAATATTTTTATTATTTACAACACAATTTTATTTATATCTTTTATTTACGAAAATAATTAGTTTGAGGTCATATTATGTACAGATAAAATAATGTAAGTTTTGTACAAATATACATGAAAAGTATTTACAAGATATTTTTGATTTTTCTGACAAACGACCCTATCTCCCCCTACTTTATTCCTGGTCGATCAGGTCAAGTCTTGACCTTCTCTCGGGGTTTGGGTCAGTCTGTATTTATTGCATAACTACATCCTTTATTTTTCTTTTCTTTTTCTTTTCTTCTTTATTCTTTTATTTATGTACAAAAAGTGTTAAAAATGCAATATTAACAAATGCATGCAAAATGGTAAATTTATGAAATTAATGGGTATTTACAGGTGTTTGACTAAGAAATTGAAGCTAAAATAAAAGAATAAAGGCGATGAATCGTGGATTCATCATTCCCCTATACTTTACCTTTGCTAGTCCCTTAGCAAACACTTATTTGATAAATAAGTGAAAACAAAAATAAAGAAAAGAAAAAGGAAAGAAGTTAGAATAATGTTGACTTTTAAACTTATCTTCATAAAAATGTAGTCTGGAGCTCTGTCAGACCTTTGGATTATTTGTGTGTCGGAACCTTAATAGGATATGGATTTAAAACCTAACAGCCTTTAAGTTCCACCAATCTATGGACAAGACTCCTCAATAAACCAGATCAGAACAAGTCTACATACACAAACTCTAATGACCATGAATCTTTCCATGCAGTGTAAGTGATATGTAGCTCCCCACCTCAGAAGTAACAAAGAAACAACCTCCCCCAATCTGGTAACTCTAATGCCTCGGTCTAGCAACTCTTTCCTCGAGAAGCGGGGTATTCCCTTCTAAGTTCAAGTGCAACCGGCTCAAGAAGAGGGGGAAGAAGTATAGACTTTTGGAAGCTCAGCCAGTGTAGCTAAGTCTCCCGCTGCAAGCTTCATGAGATGTAACATGGATGCCATAAGCTTTTGCTTTATTTCACTATATACACTCCGGTGGGGTTATTAAATTTTCAATCCGACCCACCACTTTTTTTGGAGTTCTTTTTGCATTTTTGCATTTTTTTTCTTTTTTTTTTTCAAATGCCTCTGTACAACATATCTACATGGTGCAGCATATATACAAGAAATTTTCCTCTTGAGCCAGTAGACTATCCCTCTTTTGAAGCTTTATTGCAACCCACGGCTTCAGTCTTTAGCCTTCATCACCACTAGACCAAGTTGAGACGCACTTCCTTCACTAGAAGAAGAAGAGAGGTTCCGCCTAGAAGTACTACCCTCATATGCTACCCCAAGCCAAAGGAAACTGCCTCCTCACCACCTCATCCGTGGAGAGCCATGTGTAAAGTGCTGGTGCAAGTCAAGCCATTGTCTCTAAGAGTCATGCGTGTGTTGTTAAGTGTTCTACTTAGGCTCATCAAGATGACATATGCTCATAGTCATGTGGACCCAAAGAATTAAGTCACTAGGACCTGAAAAGTCTTAACTCCACATCTTATAAGGTTCCTCTGAAATTAAGTGGATTAAGGTCCAACTAAGCTCCATTCTTCAAATTTATTCTAGACTTAGTTTAATCGTCAAGACTATCCTGAAAAATGCACATGCCAATGCAAGAAAATATGTACAATGCAAACAAAACAATTTTTTTTTGAAACAATTTGCAAAATTTTGAAATTTTTATGGACTTTTTTTTAAAAAAAAAATGATGCACATGCAAAAGGTTTTGTTTTTTTTTTTTTGCAAATAGTTAGAAATATATACAAGTCTATACAAAATTTTTTTTTTAAATAAAGGTTAGGGATTATATGCACATATTTACAAAGGAGTGAGTCAATTATTTACAAGAGTCATGAGATAGGATTTACAACTTGAGTAATTTATACATGTATATACACAGTTGAATTTTTTAATTTTTATATTTATTATTATTATTATTATTTTTATTATTATTTTTTTTGTGATGCATATATTCCTCAAATTTATTTGAAAATAATTTTACAAATAATTTTGAAAACTATAGTCCAAAATAATTTTGCACACAATTTTACAAACATTTACACACATTTGAAAATATTTTGCAAACATTTTTCAAACAGTATATATAGATTTTTCAAACTAATTTTTCAACCATTTTTCCAAACATTTGCAAATAGTTTTACAAAATCTTTTTTTTCACTCAAAGAGAAAAATTTTTACAAGGCGCAAACTTTTTACAAAGGTTGAAAATATTTTTCAAACATTTTTCAAATGGTTTTCAAAATATTTTTCAAATAGATTTTCAAACTACTTTCAAAATATTTTTCAAAATATTTTAACCTGACTTATTAGCTAGTATGTACAAGGAAAAAATTTTGAGGAAATTTATGCATCTCTTTTTTTTTTAATATTTACACATTATTTTAGCCATATTAAAAATATGAAAGTACGAGTTATGGCTTAAGTATATATACAATATATATACAACACCCCCCTATACTTAGCTCGAACTATGTCCTCATAGTGATCAAAGAGCTGGAAATAAAGACATAACTCGTGCTTCGTATAGAAAAGTGAGAAGAATAGTATACTACAACGACGAATAAAAGAATAAAATCAATAGAAGTCGGTGATCCCCCTATACTTAGGATCAAGTAATCCTAAGTATAGCAGACTGTACACAAAGGAGAAAACCGAGGGGATGAATATACAGAGTCTACCTCCCCTATACTTAGGGTAAAATATCCCTAAGTATAGGCAGCAAAACAGAGGTAAAAAGAATCAAAAGAATAATCAAACGTCTGACACCCCCCTATACTTAGGGTAAAGTGCACCCTAAGTATGGAATGATCATGAGATGGAGATGGGGTGTGAGACAGAAAGAATGTATGATATAGACAGAATGATATAAACATATGTGATCAATGTTGAGGTGCCTCTCAACGAGCGCTAGAGTTTACGCCCCTAGCTGGGCGCAAATGCTAGGACAATGCCGTATCGAGGTTCAGGACGGCATCTGTCAGACGAATACCGTACTGTCGTCGCAGTCTCAGCGGGAGAATAACGACGAGTTCAACAGAGTAAATGATAACACCCAGATAATCAGTCAGGCGGGTGTTTGCTACCGGATCAAGATATGGGCAGATGAAGTCGGGCTCCGGTAGCACAAAAGAAATCGTCGGCTCAAGGTCTATATGGAGTGGCATGGCAGAACCGAAGAAGTCGAACGTGGAGAAGGAAGGATCTGTCAGGGAATCCTCCACATCAATCACAGTCTCGAATAGATACGGAAGATCAAGATCAAGAGACTCGCTAGAAAGGCTGATATCCGATGCATATAATGTAGACAAATCAGTGAAATCATCGAATACCTCAAAGATCGGATCATCCTCGTGAGGGTCGTCGAGGAGAGAATCATCAAATTCATTATCAGAAATATCAAAATACTCGGTCTCGTGATCCGACAGATCGGATGCACTCCTAGAAATTGAAACCGAGTACACATGGTCCATGGCATCCTCCCGCAGATAACCCTCAGGGAGTAATGCCGAATCATCAGGGAAGTTGGGATCAATGCTGTCAAATGTCATGTCCTCTAAAAATGTATCGACCTCATCAAATGGGAGGACACAAGGCTCAAATACGGGACTATCAAGGTCTGTCGAATGAAAAATCGGTCCCTCATCAAGCTTGCTTTGCTGAGATGGATCCAAGTATATCCCCGAATCTGAGAAGATCTCCTGAAGACAAGACACTGAATCAACTGTGTATGGATACTGGAATGACTCTAAGGATGGCTGAAATGTGGGCTCCTCATGTATCTCTTGGGATCCTAGCAGATCTAGAATCGAAGAATCTTCTATGTGAAAGAACGGGACTGGCTCAAATTCTGACTGTAAATTCATTTGGTCCTCAACCAATATCCGGCTCTGAGAACTCACAACAATAGGCAACACATCCATCAAATGAGAAGAATCAGCATCCATATCCTCTGATCGGTGTGTGATGTCAAGATCAGCATGGTGTGGCACACACTCAACAGTTGTCATCTCTCCGTCATGTGTTGTCCCAAATAAATCATCTGGTGTATATGCAAGATCAGAAAGTGTATCCAAAATGATCTCAACAAAATCCAAGTCGGGACGATGGTGTGAACCACTACACGAGGTAATGACATATGATATTTGCTCTGCGGTCCTCCCCCTCATGGCGATATGGATAAGGTCAGTCATCGAAAATCCATGATCTGGAAATCGCCTCAAAAGTTCTCGTAACCTCAACCATGAATCTCTCAATGGCTTTTGGGGGCTAACAGAAAATTCACGAATACATGACCGCATCATCTCTGCTCTACACTGGGGGTAAAATTTCTTCAAAAATAATGATCGTAAATCTCCCCATGTAGTAATCTTCCTTCCCAATCGTCTATGCCAACTCTTGGCTCTACTCTGAAGTGTAAATGGGAAGGTAATAAGCATCATGTCCTCAGAAGTGATATCCAAATATGATCGTGATACACAAAAATCCTCAAATTCATCAATATGCAAATAAGGTTCCTCGTGCATTTCCCCAAAAAACTTAGGCAGTAGATCAATTAACTCTAAATCCAGAACAAAGGGTCTCAAGGTAGAAGCGGACTGGACTTCATGATCTGTGTACTCATCCAATGTCCTAGGATACAAGTCATCTAAAGCTCGCAACTGCCCCATTCGATTGCCTATGGGATGCACTCTCATCTCAGTAATGTGAACACCCATGTGTCGTGTTTGGTCAATCTGGTCTCTGTGGGTGTCACTCACAGCACGTCCCAAATGGGAGGGTGGGTAGGGAGAAGATGAGAAGTCGGATGGGGTTCCGACCTCTCGAGAGAATGAACGTGAGTGATGGGCGTGAAATGAAGAAGCCGCAAAATTCGGCTGGAATGGAAAGTGGCCCATCGTGATGAGAGGAAACTGAAGGGAGGGATGGAGGGATAGAAGGGAGTGAAAGAAAGAAAAGGCAGGAACGAAGAGAGAGATAGAAGGGAGGGAGGGTGGGTTAGAGACAGAAGGTGACTGCTAATGATAAAGGAAGATGATTGTAACCGACTCACACCAAAGACATACAAAACACAAAGCAAACCCCCAGTTCACCAACTCAACACAAAGTGAAGACCGTGAGATTCGGTCCTTTATCTTTTCAATTTTAGAGTTAAGGTGATCAACGAAAGTTGTACAAACACTTAGGAGGGTTGAATAGGATTTGGGCACTACTCCTTAGTGTGTACGCGAGCGAGTAAAAGCGCAAACAATGAGGGAATTGCTCTCCCAATACAATGAAGTGAATCAATTACATTTGATTTTAGAGTCAAGTTCAATTAGCAGTCCCAATTTTTTTAATTTTTGATTTTGTGATTTTTTTTGGATATTTTCAAGAATAAACGCCTAACGAGCTTTCCGATTTCCTCTTTGATTAATTTGAGTCCAAAAACAGGGGGAGGGATCGAGAAAGCCAATGCACGATCAAACACAATGATGCATGCAGGGATAAAAAATGCGTACCTTACTCCAGCACTCTACATGCAATATGATCCGCGCATAAAATTAAAGACAGAATATAAACTAACTATATGATGCACGAAGAAATCGGCCTTAGACAATCAACTTCTATTGATCGTGAAGAACAATAGTTAGCTAACCGAATCGAGTCCGGAGTCCGATCTTGAGAGTCACTCGGTGCCCGCCACAACGGGTCCTGCCAGCGCTGTATGTGACTCCTCACGGCACGTGGTCTCAAATCCAATTAAACTAACTTTTTCAGTGAATTTTAGTAAGGTCCAATTACGTTCTATAGGAACAGATATTCTATTAGGTGTTGGGCCTTAGAAATTTTACGTCACAATCAACAAAAATCCTACGTCTAGGGGCCAAATCCGCGCGAATCAAGATAGCAAGTTATGGCGTGAAATCAAAAACACGGAAAACAGCGGTGAGGTCCCCCAAGTGCACCGGCACTTGGCGAAACAGACCCCGAAAAATGTCCAAGTCCACAAGTCCAAAGTCTAAGTTATTACAAAAATATTGCTCTCTCTCTCTCAAAAATAGAAAATTTCTTCTCCTCTCTCTCTTCCTCCTGCGCGGGTCCTCTAAATAGTAAACTCCAAGTTGTCCACGCAGTACCTCGCACAAAAAATTAAAGAGAGAAGGTCAGAAAACGATTATAATATAGAGAGACGAAAATGAAAAATGACTACAAAGCCGTGCTCCCCGGCAACGGCGCCATTCTGATGACACGCCTGACAATCGGGTTAAGTATGTAAATAATCAAAGGTCGTCGTGACCCAAATCACCAAGCGCAGTCAATCGAGAAAAATATTTGTATTTTAAAACCACTCGGAAATGATAGAAATCGATGAAAGCAAATGTAAGCGGTTTTTCGCTATTCTTTTTACCTGGTATAGCGACCAGGGTCGAACACAAGGAGCACGATTTAAAAACTAAGTAGTCAAATTTCAGAAAAGTTATTTTTTAGTGGTTTTTGAATTATATATTTTTTTTTGTATTTTTCGAATAAGCACAAAAATTGGTTTGAAGATAAAGCACTACAAAATACACCTATAGAAATTTTTATGGAATTTTTAAACACTTTTTCGATTTTTATGAATTTTCAAAGTTCGACAAGCAAAAAGAAAATCTTTTTGATTTTTTTAAATATCAAATAAAGTCAGAATGCTATGAAAAATTTATACAATGAAGTACACTACAACAGGAGTATGCACGAATATTTACAAAATTTTTGCACTCATAAAAACATTTATTCTATTCAAAGACAACAAGCAAAAAGGTTTGGAAGCACAGAGTTTAAAGTGCAAATAAGTAAAGATTCTGCGTGAAAAGATAACAGTAATAATATGAGGAAGAAATTCGCAAATTACCCAACTAATAAAACATATGTGCTGGCAGGGGCTGTTCTGCAATTTGGGCAACCTTCAGGGACATTGACGTAAATTTTCCAATTTTATAATCCAAACCTTAGGGCATCCTTCGTTTCCTTCTTTCTCAAGCCAATAAGCAGCAAGGGACACAGGGGGCACGGCCGCGGGCAGCGCGCAGCTGGCTGGTTCGCGCCCGCGGGGCTGTGCGCGGAAGGTTCTGGAGGGTCGCGGAGGGCGGTGGTGCTGGAGCGTGAACTGGAGAAGGAGGAGGTCGGCCCGTGCGGAGTGGCTGGAGGTCTCGCGCGCGGGCGCACGGTGCGCGGAGCGGAGGCGCGGCCGACGCACGGGAGGAGCAGAGGCGGCGCTAGGCTCTGGGGCGGCGCCGGCGCCTGGATGTCGGAGCTCCGCCCGCGAGGAAGCGCGGGGGAGCGGCTTTGGCAGGAGGCGGTTGGGCGTAGGCGCGCTGGGCGGCGCCGCCGCGTGGGCTGGAAGAGGGGGCGCGGGGGTGACGACCCGCCCCTGTGCTTGTTTTTTTTTATTTTCTTTATTTTTTTTTGTTTTATTTGCTTTTAACCGGCAGGAAAATGGTTAGAGATAAAAATAAATGTTTTTTTTAATTTTTTCTTTATTCCTGCAAAACAACCGTTAGTGAGAAAAGCAAAATTTTTTATGTTTTCCCTGCAAAAACAAATGTAAGATGAACAGGAAAAACACTTATATGATTTTTTATTTTTTAATTTTTTTATTTATGCACAATAATGGGAACGGGGAATGGGAGGATCTTGCGCGAAATGGAAGATAGATCCTAGACTCCGACCACCGTGCGTGGTCGGAGGTGACAGGTCGTGTAAGGTAGAAAAAGAACTGCGGAGATCGTGAAATGAGATGAAAACTTTGGTGTCGGGCGAAAAAGTGTGAAGTTGAATTTTTTATGAACTAAATTCTAAAAACTACACCTACGCTAACATCTAAATCTACGATTACCTAAGGAAAAAGACAGGTAAAAATGGATCTCACCTTGGGGGTCGGACCATCCATGATGACCTCGACGAAGCCCAAGTCGCTGTCAACGACTGGATCGGAGGTTAGGACTCGCCATCAGGGCCTCGACGAAGCACAAATCTCTGTCACCGATTGGATCAGAGGCTAGGACCCTCTTCAACAAGAAACCTCTCGGAAAACGGGTTCCTCTCCGCCAAAGATCGATCAAATGTGAATGAGGGAGGAGAAGCCCATTAAAAAGAGGCAAAAAATCAAAAAAGGAAAATATTTACAAAAAAGGAATGTGTTTATTGGATGGATTAATAAAATAATTAAATAAATAAAATAATTAATTAATTAAAAACGAATTTCGTAATTAATTAAAATAAATAAATTAAATAATTTCCAAAAATCAATTAGCCACCTTAATGGTGGCTATTTAAGGCACAAAATCAAATCTTTACATAAAAGGTAAGTTATCAAATCAAATGAATTCAAATAAATCAATAAATTAAATAATTACATATGATTTTCGTAATAAAATAAATTAAATTAATTAATGTGAGACAATTAATTTTTTTTGGTCATTTTTATTTAGGGAAATTAATTGTATACATATATTATATACATATAGTATAATGTACATATGTGCAAATAAGGAAATAATTTTTATACAAGATTTTTTTAATTTAATTTTTTTAATTTTTATTTTTATTGAAAACAATATTTATAATATATACATTAAGTAAAAATAAATATTAAAAATTATATACACAGATATATGGGTAAACTGCACAATACACCCCAGAAAACCAACTTTTTAACCGTAACTCCAAAAAATACGAAACCACAGCCATTTGAAAGATAATTTAATTTATAGCATTATGGAAGTGAGTTTGGTTCAATTTGAGCTTGTATGGAGCCGGAATTGATGTTTCAATTATCACTTTGTGGCTTTTTCTGGGTGTAATTATTTGCAATATATACAATATTTTATTTTACAAATATTTTTATTATTTACAACACAATTTTATTTATATCTTTTATTTACGAAAATAATTAGTTTGAGGTCATATTATGTACAGATAAAATAATGTAAGTTTTGTACAAATATACATGAAAAGTATTTACAAGATATTTTTGATTTTTCTGACAAACAACCCTATCTCCCCCTACTTTATTCCTGGTCGATCAGGTCAAGTCTTGACCTTCTCTCGGGGTTTGGGTCAGTCTGTATTTATTGCATAACTACATCCTTTATTTTTCTTTCCTTTTTCTTTTCTTCTTTATTCTTTTATTTATGTACAAAAAGTGTTAAAAATGCAATATTAACAAATGCATGCAAAATGGTAAATTTATGAAATTAATGGGTATTTACAGGTGTTTGACTAAGAAATTGAAGCTAAAATAAAAGAATAAAGGCGATGAATCGTGGATTCATCACTTCACTAAAAGCTTGTCATTTATATTTTTTTCGGATAAACGATTCAAATTCATTCATCATCATAAAGTTCAGTTTCAACATGATATCAGAGAATATAACATGGATGCAAGGGCCCGCACATGAATGGGGCACAAAAAAGAACCAAGGCCAAGGGTATAGATGTCTGAAACATCGTAGCAACAAACCATCATCAAGCATAAAGATTGTCCTCAGAATCCCATTAACTTCCATAAGGCCCCCACCATTCGGCAATATAAGGTTAGTTGTAAGGTTCTGCAATGGAGAGCGTTATAGCTTTGTGAAATATGCCAGCAGTGCGATCACCACGTACCTCCGAGGTTGAAGAAGTGGTGGATGTCAAGATACCTGCAAATAAGAAAGTTGTCCTTCGAGTTTAGGGGTTTAACATAGCATCATCAGTGTTGCTACATTCTCGAAATCCGCACAAATTGTCATCAAATATCAAATCAATATGCACTCCACAAATGAAAGAAGTTTCTCTTATGATTTTGTCCATGATAAAAGAAATTCCATTAAAAACCAAATTACAATGACCTTTCCATATGGACCATCAGATGGTTAACTGATTACCAACTTTTTCCAATCAATTGTCAATTCATCGTTTGAGATTGGAAGCATAACTATTTTGATAAATTGATCAAAATTCGAGTCAAGACCACATTTCCTAAAAATGTCACGTATTTTTTCGCAATCATTGAATAGGTGTGTGTAGCATTCGAGGTGTTTGTGACACAAGTGGCATCTATTGACAGAGCTAATGTTGAGTCTCCCAATGATGTCGTGGGTAATTAACTTTTGGTATGCCAATAACTGAATAAAGTAGGAGACTCACGGGTCATAACATTTTTTCCAAAATTTATCGTCTATCTTAGATCTAATTCCTCCATCCACCATCATTTCATATAATAATTTGTAGGCGGACTTTTTTTTCCGACCTACTATTCGTCGGAAAGGTATAGTAATCGTCAATCTGTGGTTGTATCATCTCAAAAATTTCAATTAAATTCTCCTTCAGTTTTGATGCTAGATTCCAAAGTCGTAGTGGGAGACGATTTTCCAGACTCTTAAACCAGTTGAAATTAGAGCCCCAAGATTTCACCCCATCACCAACCGAGATATTACTATTTTTGATAAACGGTCAGATATTTATTAACTCCATGGATAGCGGTCTTTTACTCCTCAAAGGATCCTTCCATAGTGAAGAATGAAGACCATTTCTTGGCATTTTATGCAAGACTGAATGTAAATAGTTGGATCCTCTAATGTGGCTTTTCCAAACCAATGAGTGCAAGCAAGTTGGTTTTTGTGGTAAAACAATCGGGCCTACCCGAAAATTTGTTGCACTTAAAATTTTGGAGACTCACAGTTTCGTGTAATCAGCGATACGTAAGGTCGACTTTGTCAGGAGTGCATCATTAAACAATCTTAGATTTAAAATACCCCAACCGTCATTTGATCTTGAAAGAGTAACCTTAGACCAAGCCACCGTCCGAATGGGGGAGAGTGAAGAGTTGCCTACCCAAAGAAGTTTACGTCTAATTTTATCAATTTGATTGATGATGCTAATGGAGATTTTCAAGCATGACATCACATGAATGATGAGTGGCATGCGAAGAGTTAAGAAGGGAAACTCGTGCCTGTAGTGAAAGCAAGGTTGCTTTCCAGTCTTGAAGTTTGTAGAGAATTTATTGACAATAGTAGACCAATCCTTGGTTAACATTTTCCTCTTTGCCAAAGGGAATCACAGGTAGTTTAATGGAAAATAACCTTCGTTCCAATTTAAGAGGTTTTTTGTTCTCACCACTTCGGATTTCTCGATATTTAGAGCATAAAAAGACAATTTAGATTTATTTATAGTCAAATCAGATAGCTCACTGAAGATTTCGATTGCCAAGTGGATGCTTTTAAGGTCTTCCAACTTTTATTCCATGAAGATGAGGAGGTCATCCGTGAATTGGACATTGGTGACCATAGAGCTTCCAAACCTTTTTTGAAGAAGCCATAAAATTTTCCCCGATCAACCATTTTGCAAGCATTGCATCAAGGATAGATGAGGAGTGAATGAAATGGAAAGGGGATAAGGGATTGCCTTGCCTGACTGCACGTTCTGGGTGCAGAGATCCAGCAGATGTTTCATTTAACTTAAAAGAGACCCCTGAAGTTAGCAATGCTTTGATCCAATTTATGATGATATTTGGGTAATTAGCAGCCTTGAGTACTCCTAAGAAGAAGGGCCAACGAAGTGTATCAAAGGCCTTACAAAAATTGATTTTGAGGATGATTGCTTCAGTTCACATTCGATCCCATTCATTTAAAAATTTTGAGGTCACTGTGAAGGCATCAGCCGTGGAACGACCTTTCAGGAAAGCACATTGTGATGGTGAAATCAAAGTAGCTAAGAAAGGTGCCCATCTATTTGCTATTGCTTTAGAGATTATACGTAGTGGGAGATTAATAAGGCTTATTGACCTGTAGTTTTCAATATCATTCGCATCTCCATTTATACAGATATCTGTAGTTGCAGGACACATATATTGTCCCAGTTATTCTCGGGAATGAAACAAATCATTAAAGACCAAACTAGATTTTTTTATATGTAAACTTTCCTTTGTTAACTTAATTTAGGCCAAACTAGATCAGTTGTGTTGCAAAGACTGCAAAGTAGTCCCAAGAGAGAGTGTCAACTCAACATCACTTGTTAGTCATGGATGCGCAATAAAAGTTCTGGTAAACAAAATGATGGTAATGATCATCCTCTATGACCTGAGGAGACGGTCGCATGTCGAAATAGCACATGATCTGCTGCTCTAAAAGGATAAAATAGTGTCATCATGTCGATCAGATGAAATCATCAGAAAAAGAACTTTTTGAGATTTTATTTATACTTCTAAACTTATGTGTCAGTGGTAAGGACGAGAGTGTCAAACTCAGGGAGACAAATTGTGAAAACTAGGGTAATACAGTAGAATAGCTGAGGGTATAGGATTTTCTAATTTTTAATTGGTTATTATGATTTTTAGTTGATTTTATGGATTCTATATTGTTTTTGAGTGCTTTGTATACCTACATGTAATGTAGCAGAGGTATTGATTTTATATTTTTATTTGGTTTTAATTTCATATTTTTATGTTTTATATATTATTTGCTTTTTATGGAGTTTTTATGTTGTTTTTAGAATATTTATGTATTTGAAGTATTTTTAAAGTTGAAAAACTAGGTTTTTAAAGGAAATAGGGAAGTATTTTGATTTTGAAAATAGTATATTGTAAGAGAATATTTTGTTATTTTTACTGAAAATATATGAAAATGCCTTTAAAAAATGTATTGTACGTAATTATATGATTTTTACTGAAATAGTTATGATTTTTTGAAGTTTTTAAGTATTTTTGGATTTTTAGGTATTTTAATACTTGAATTTTATTTTATTTTATTTTATGTTTACTGTTTAGAATAGTAAAATGTACTATGTAGTTTTTTTAGAATTTTTAGAGCTATTTTATATTTTGTATGTATTTCTGAAGTTTTTGTATTTTGTGTTTAATTTTTGAATTATTAAAAATATCAAAAGTCTTTATTTTTGAAAACTAAAGTTATACAATTTATAGTATAGTAAAAGGTATTTTATGAATTTTATTATATTTTTATATTTTTTATTTTATTTAATATGTAATTAATAGTATGTATTTAATATATTGAATATGGGGATAATAGTGTAATTAGATAGGAAATATGGGGGGCGCAAATATATAAAGAATGTAGGAGGATGTGTGCACGCAAAACTACCTACAATGCAGTGGTCATGCACATGAACGTCTACTTTTCAGGACCTATTTGAAATAAAAATTTACAGGGTGTCTTACATAAATTTTCCAGTGATTCACATGTTGTTCATATGTAGTTATTGTACGAGTCCATGTATGCAATTCAGAACAGTTCGGGGGCATGTATCACGAATCAGTAAAATATCTTCCTTTCACGTGCAAAGCACTTGATGCTTGAGCGGTAGAGCAGTGGCAAATTCGAACCGTTGGATGCAGGCTTGATCCGACGACGGTTGTTGAATCTGGAGGGATTATCGTTCTTCTCCAAAATGGTTTGGAACTGTTGTTCGATGGTGCTTCTCGATTGTGTTCTTAGAACGACAGTGGCTTCAAATCGTGTTGAATCTTAGGTCGCGGTTCTCGATTCGATCATTCTCGATTCGCGGCGCTCTTCATTTTTATGCTTCACGAATGGCTTTATTTCGACCAAGTATCTCTGATTATCAAGCGATCGATCAGATTATGTTCGAGGTCCTTTGAGGTTCACTACAATAAAGTAGGCCTATGGTGACAATTATTTTATAAACAAGACAACGAATAAACCGTTGTTATATTATCTCTTGACGAATGAATTAGTTGTCGGCACAACCGTTGCTATATAAGCCGTTGCTAAATTTATAGCAACAAATAACAATCGTTGAGAAATAAACATTCACAACGAAATAGAAATGTCACTAAATTGTTGATAGCAACGAATAAGAAGTATCTATAAATTAGAAATTGCAACAGAAAAAATCGTAAAGAATTGTCAACTGCAATGGATAAGAATTGTCAATGAATTAAAAATTACAATGAATAAAAATTGTGAAGAAATTGACAATTACAATGAATAAGAATAGTTGAGAAATTTACAATTACAATAAATACAGAACATGTCAGAAAGATTTAATTTAATACTAAAAAATATCATGAAATTACACCAATAATTCATTAAATAATATGAAACAAGTGTAATGATCTTAGATATTTTGACAACACATATTTTTATACTCAGTAGAGTAATGTGCATACTCCCAAAATAAATCACCAAGAAATAAAACCACAATATACAGAAAGCTCCATCTAAATGCAGTAACTACGCCACTGTCGGACTTGCGATAAATTTGCAACAATACATCGCAAGCCTCGCCTTGAACTGAAATTCCTCGTGCTTTATGCCATGCCTATAGCAATTCCTGCCTCTACATGATTCTAGGCATCCCGAGTTCCAACATTTGCCCTGAACTGTAAACGGAAAAAGGATGGCAAGTCAGTAAAGACTCGAGCTCTAAGTGTCACAAACTAACATCATAAAGATAAAGACAACTTGTTGCATAAGATATGGGATATAATAGAGAAATATATACTATAGAGAATAAAAAGTTGAACAATCGTATTAAATCATACCTTTAAAATCTCTTTGTTGTCTGTCTCTGTCTCCGGGTTTAAATAATTTTCAGAAATGCATGGTGTCCTGGTTTTTAATATGACCTGTATATAAATGAAAAAAAAAGTTTTTCTTTCTTAATTCTTGTATAATGCATATAAATACAAGAAAGCAAGTGCCACAAGAGAATCACTAAGCAACATAAACATGAAAATTGTGAATCCATAAAAAGGACATTTATTACAGTAAACATTAAATCAAATTTCTTTCTTTCGTACAAAAGTAAAAAGGAAAATACACCAAAAAAACGGTTATAAGCTATTAGCTACTACTCCAACATAAACATGGAAATTGTGGCAGCATAAAAAGGACATTTATTACAATAAAAATTAAATCAGATTTAACAATATGGTGTTGATATTACATGCATTCATTATCTACAAAATGGCAAAAGGAAAGTAAAAAATGAGCATTCATGTGGACATGTATTCATTTGAACAAGAATTCATCGGGTCAAACGTATTTTCATCATTTGAGTTTTCAAATTGATGGACAACAAGGAAACCTACCTATAGTTGTTGCCCCGTGAAAGCACCAACTTCCCAAGTTTTGGCATCTGAAATATGAATGAATTGAAAAGAATCAAGTCTTAATACAACTTGCCAAACAGTACAACCATAAAAGAAAAGTGAGGATTTAATATTCCTCAAGTTACATGTTGATTACTAGGCATTGTATTAACATGACTTCCAAAAGATGGATATCAAAAGTGTCCTTATAAACATATAAAGATGCAAATATGACAAAACCAAGAAGTTGACAATTGACTTCTAGCATATGCAAAAGATATGATACCAAATTTGAGATAGAGAATTGTAAAACTAACACAACTCCTAAGAAAAGGAACTTTATGACTATGATGCAATCCATAAACAGTATGTTTCCAACGTGAGACATCTCACTCACCAATTTGGTTCCTAATTAGAAGCAAAGCAAATCCAATCATCTCTGTACATCAGTTACATTTTTACATTTCAGCAAAAAAAGGCACAACTTTGACAACACATCTTTCCAAACTTTGATACCTAGTTGTTTTGACCAAAGAGAAAATCATGATTTCTTTTTCCTTCAATTATTACCTGAATCAACCATCTTCATCTATGTAGGGAGATATGATCAAAAGGACAACAACAGTTGGCCGCCTATTCTGTTAACATTTATACAAGTTGTCAGCAGTCATATACACAAATTTTCAACATATACTAGGGCTTGGCAGTACACCATTCATGGAATCAGCATGTCTGGCCGCTCACGCATGTCCACTAGATATGCGATCACAATAATTAACTATCTTGACAGTATTGGCATATGGTTCTACGAAAGAAAGTAAGCATCACCTATTGTAGTTCAACAAGCTCTCATGTCTCTTTCGCCATGTCAAGATGCTCATGGCTTTCTACACAGGCATAAACATCAAAGATATAACCTGTCCATTAGGCACATACTAAGTTGAACATTCAATATGCTAGATGGATATTAAAAAAGCCAGAGTTTTAAAAAGTTTGCGATAATTAGAAAAGTAATACATATGGCATCATCCTTGCTCCTGAATTGTGTTTTGAATATTAGGAAGATGGATCGAAACAAAATTTGAACTGAAAAATTACAGAAAACTTTGCAGAACGCATAACTCGTACTACTTGAAGATATCTAAGAGTGCCCATAGAAATCTCAATCTAACCTAAGAAAGAAGAATATCCAAGTAAATAGGAACATGTGATAAATCTCCAGATATATTTGACTAAACAAAAAACAGTAGCCAAGGAGAGACATGAGGATAGATTATCACTTCCTAAAATTCCCATATAGAAGGAATTCCTTCTATTGCACCATGTGAGGCATTCAGTTAGAATGTGCGCATGCACATGCACATATGGAAACACATACACACATAGAGAGATATATCTACTTGTACTCAACACTGAAGCTTAGGGCAATGGACTACTAATTTTAAATCTACTTTATACTAACTAGAAATGGCCACAGATTTATCTAACAAAATATATTATTGCAAAGGCTATGTTCACTCCCACAAACTGAAAAAAGAGGAAGTTGATTTTTCTAAAAGATTAGATTATGTTAGAAAACTACATCCTAATTCATATCGAAAAGTTTGAAAAATAAATACAGAACTCAAAAATTAAAAAAAAACAAAACTAAAAAATAGACAATTAACCACATATATGCACACCTTCATGCGTATTATTCTAGGATCAAATATTTCTTTGTCATGAACAATTGGAATGCACTTACTAACGTTTTCACCTTGAGTTTCATATATCCAACATTCACCAAGTATTTTTGTCCAAGCCTTTGTCAATCAAGAGAATACATATCTTCCTCACCATGTAACCATGTGTGCTGTAAAAATCTGCATTTATCATATATATTATTAATAGAAATATAAAAAATGATCGTGAATTTAAATTCTGAGATGCATAAAGGGGTTCACCTAAAGGGGCAAAATCATGAAAAATTGGTGACTTTCAGCTGTTTACATTGTCGAATACTTGTGCAAAAAAATGACATATCAAAAAATTTTCTTAACAACTAGCTCTATATAATAGTTCATGTGATAACCAAACATTGGCCAAGAAAAAATTAGCATTATTTTACACTATTTTAGGAATTTCAAACAGTTTGAACAGACAAGAACTGGTTGCATATTGAAATCCCCTGATAATTCCAGTTAAAGGAATGAAACAGGCAACCCCTTCTACATCCCCCACACATACACACAAGAATGCAACCTCTCAAACAATATTATATTCTTTCATTTCCCATTCATTCTTGTTCTTTAACATGGCATGTAAAAGGGTCTAATTAAGGTCAGCAAAATTTTGTAAACTGCATACCACATTCTGCTTACCACAAATCAATTGTTTTTTACAGCAAGAAAAATTAGATGCAACAACCTGCACCTATACTAACATATCTTATATTTGCCAGAAGAGAATATGCACTATCTATTTTACAAAAAGGGAACTCTCCACCCACAAGTATGCCACCCACAAGTATGCCACAGATCTGCAAAACTTACCACTTTATTTGGCTCGCAACTAATACAACAAGTAAAGCTGCTAGTTTATATGTGGTTTTCATGCAAACCATAAAAGCTAAAAATCTCACATAGAATGTGCATAGTAGGAGTAAAGTGAATCATACAAATTAACAGTATGAATGCAAGAACTTTAAGATAATCATAGAAAGCATTATGTTTTTTTAGATCTTCAACTCAAACTCAGATGAATTATAAGAAAATATGAGCATGAACTCTATATATCGAGCCCATCAAAATAAAGTGGTGCTTGACTCAATTGAGCTTGAGTCTAATTTGAGTCCATTAATAAAAATGACACACGATGGACTAGTTATTTTTTGATTAAATGAATAAAAATATTCATGAAGAAATAAATGGTTGAACAAGGATCACATTTAGATTTAGTTAGTGACGTAGATATACCTACAGTCCATCCTGATTCTGTGATCCTTGCGGGGACTTACGCTAATGGCGGAACTCAATTGATGGGGTCCAACAAAAGGCACACTACAGATATTAAGATTACTCATCCACTGACATATATTCTATGTTCATCTAAATTGTACCCACCGGACATGTACATGAACAAAGTAAAGCTACTTTTTATTTTAAAAATTAGGAATTTCAGGCTCACCAAAAAACGACCAAAAAACATCTGATCATGCCTTTACACCTCAACAACCACGGATCAACCTCGAAAGAACATACACAACTTACATTGGCATGGGCTCTACAAATCCGTGGGTTTTTTTTGACAGCAATGAATCTGCGAACTAATCTTCTGGATTACTTATGCCAGATCATCATCATCCCTCCCCAGGTTCAGCTTATGCAAACTTATTCAGATTTATCGGGAACTGTAGAACAGTAATCAGATTTTTGTGCCGCTCACCTATACATTCAACGGTTAAATCAGAACAAAAATATAATATGCATTCATAGATTAGATCTATGATACTAATCATGCAGAAGAGAATAACTACGATCGGAGGTCGACGATGACGGAGAATTTGCCATCGCGGAGGGTAGAGTTGCTTCTGCGACGGAGAAAAGAGGAAATTTAGGGCAAAGTATCGGAAAAAGAAGAGAAAGGGTAAGGAGGTGGGGGCACGATTTTATATATTCCTCCTGCACGAGTAGACAATACTGATCGCGACTACAACAAAAATGATTTTTGGGGACGGATCTATGGCAACAGATTTATGATCTAAGGCGACGGATATGAGTTTTGTGACAGCTATTCCGTCACTGAAAAGATGTCACCAAAACCTGCGTGGCCAAAGACTTTAATGACAGATAATCCGTCACCATAGGATTACACGACACCTAGAAAACGAATAAATAGACCATTTTTTTACAGAGAAAAGGTCACCATCCCCTATTTTGATTGATGAGAGATGACATGAGAATTTCAATACACCTCATTAGAACAATTAAAAGAGAATCAGTAACAAAATTCAAACTTTTTTCATTACAACTATATATTGCATTCAACAAAAATAGAGTATTGAAACTAATGCCAGAATTGTAAACAGAAAAAATAATCTGAATATTCTGAATCTATCAAGGCAAAAAGAGTTCTGCTTTAGGATTGTTTGAGGCTTGTGGATGCCGCTGTGCAGGTGGACCACAACAGAAATGCCTCCATTCTTCGGAATGGATGTGGACAGTGGGATACCATGGGAGGACGCTCTTGTTGGGGAGGTGATTCTCCCACCTCACGTAGGTGGTACTCCTCTCTGCAGTCTGCACAGGGTGGCCTTGGGAACATCATTGTTGCTGCACTTGTGCCATGTGCCATATCAGAACACTTAATCACTTGCTGGCAAATCCATGTGGAATTTCGGCAGAACCCACCAAACAATTGACGATCCAATTTTTTTTTGAGATGAAAGAGGGTGAAATCCCGAGAATTGACGATCCAATTACCAAGAAATATCTGTGGATTTGCAAGTATAAGAGTGAATTACACTAAGAAACATCTCACATATGATTCTGCAATTTCAAAAGCAATAAGACACCCGTCAGATGTGTTTGTGGGGAGGGAGAGAGAGAAGTTGATGTAACCAGAGGAGGACAAGAAAAGTGCAAGAGAAGCAAAATGCTGAAAGAATCCGACCTTACGCTGACCTAAATATGCATGTTGTATTCCTTGGCAAGACAAAAGGGATAATCCTCTGAGAAAGCGTTGCCTACAAATTTTTACATACATACATCATTGTCCCATATTGCCAAAGGAGAAATGTTCACCCAAGCAACTTTGATGACTCAGCTCCAATTGCATGTAATCCCATTTTCTCCATTGAATGATAAATAAGGCATATATAGTTATGTAAATATCTGGACAAATGCAATGCAAATGAGAACAACTTACAACCCGACGGACATCGAGGCTGCCTCAATGACCAGATGGCCCACAAGGAACCTTACGACTGGCCAACAAATGTTGCAATGCATTTCCTTTAGGTAATAAGCTACAACACCATGAATATGGTTGATTTCAAGCATATATATTTACTATATCAGTCTTATTATCAATATTCTCTGACAACTTGCAAACATTTTTAGAAGCCCATCTTTCATTGATATTCCATACTAAAAATTGGAGGACTTTGTTCTTGAAATATTCTTGCCATAGATCCTCTCCAAATCCAGATGATTGATTTCCAGAAAATGATTATTGAATCTATCCACTCTAGATACTTCTATCAACTACATGGAGTTCTCCCTCAGCTGCAATCTCCGGATCAGGGAAGATTCAAGAAATAATGACAACCATGATTTAGTCCACATTTCTGAAAAGAATATAACAGAGGGATCATAAGCACGCAGGGGAAATAAAATCACAAGATTCTGAATTAAGTCAATGTAAGATGATGGGGACATTAATAAGAAAGAGGGTAGTTTTTACCTGCTAAAGACTTAAGAGTATTTTAATGGTCTGCCAGGGAGTAGTCAAAGCAGTCCAGAAGAGCATCAAGGCAGTCAAGAATGCTTTGCACTGAGTTGTCAAAGCATGATCATCAAATAAGTCCTCTCATAATATAATTGATTTCTATGCATGCTTTACAGAAATAGTAAAAAAATTCCCAAACGTAAATTGGGTAAAACATAATTCTTGCCGGTTTATTCGCACTGCACATGCTTGTGCTTTTATAGCACGAAAATAGAAGATATAATTATGCAGCAGCCCATGCATGGTTACACAACGTAACAATCTCGAAAGTTCATGCTTCATTGTAAAAGACAAATCTTTAGGTTGTTGGAGAGTGCCAAGGACTTGATAATTTTCAGAAAGAACTGATTGAACCCTTCCCAGGTTTGATAGTAGAGAAGTTTGTAAAGAACAACTTTCATTATTATATATTTGAATAATGTCCAACACATATAGTAGATCTTTGTAGAAATGACTTCCCTTTACTCCATCTCATAAATATAATGTATTATATAAGCAATGATATCAAACAGAAGGTGAAATTAACAATATAGCTTTTATCACATATACATTCTTACACACATTCACATAAATACATATTTACATGGGATTTACATAAACACGTATTTACACAAAATCACATAGTCACACCATCCACTTATACACTTACATATACACATTCACATATACTCACACATACATGCATATGCATTCACATTCATAACTACTCTCTTACACAAACATTCACACATAAATACAATCACAAGTTCCCACTCTATCTTGTACACACATTCATACAAACACATTACATACATCCATACAAGCATACATTTACACATATACAAACAAATTCAAACATGCTAATACATACACACATTAAAGCATGCACACATTCACACTCATTCATGTTGTCATATATATACATGCGTATGCACACACTCACAATCATATTTACAGACACATATCAACACACTTCGGAGTGTTCCCTCTAAAATTTATTGCTTTATCCACATTAAACGTAAATAGCGTGGTGAAAGTATATTTCCAATAAAAAACAAAAAAGGCAAATAATTAGATGAAATGTAGCAACCAATACCAGCAATCAGCTATGTTATCTGATCTTTTATTTTCTCATGTTCTCATTACTAAAAAAGAATAATGAGAAGTAGAATTTGTCCAACAACAGTTGAGTCTTGAAAGAACCCAAAAACCAAATTCTCCTATTCACTTAAATGGTCTAGTGGTTGAACAGTTGAAAAAAAGTTCAAACTTCACATATGACTTTACCTCCAAAAAACTTCTCGATTTGTAGCCTGCCTATATTATTATCGCAGTAAGAAAGTAAAATGGCTGTTGAAATAAGGATTGTACATGTAAAGACAAACTAGATAAATAGGAATCTCTTGGTGGTAACTTCTTAGAACCCCTCATTAGTGACAATTCATGATTACTCGATAACTATATCATTGCGTAGATATAAACCCATATAGAAATTGCAGGATTTCTTCTTTTAATGAAAATTTAATCACAAACTTGATACTGCTAAGAATCTTCTATATACTCGATAAGAATATGAGTATGTATCTTTAAGAAAAAGAATAGCAAAACTTACTAGATGCATTCTGATAATGCTAAGAATCTTCTATATACTCACAAACTCATGAGTAGTTACAATAACAAGAAGTCTCGGAGGCACGGGTGTGAACTTAACCAGAAGTCCGGGAGGCGTAGGGCAACATCATACTCAAAATGAGCTGGCAGTCACGTTGAAGATGCCCATGGTCAAACATAATAGAGTCCACAAATTGCCATTTAGGCTCTCTTCACCCAGAACTCGCAATCCAAACTCATAGGTTAAGACATGGAGCTAAGATCCTCCCCTAGCTTCAAGAACTCCGGATGTCTTTTTTCCAAAGAATGTGATATGTATGGAGCCAGGGCGCCATCAGACCAAGCCTCAGAAATCAGCATGTCCCTGTCTATAGCTAAAACATACATCCTTGGAAAATGGTCACAAAGAGGCCCATTGCTTGTACAATCATCAAAGCAGAATTTGAAGGAACCATCTCCCAGAACATGGCGCATACAGACATGAAGCTCACAGAGGAGGGTACTATTTATCTCATTCAGTTTCAAAACTCCAAGACCTCCTTTACTAACATGATTTCAACGCTCCCACTGCAATGAATCTCATCATATACTGATAAATAGAAATTTTGAATATTGTTGGAGAGTAAGTTGATAGTCTCGGATGATCTCCGCCATATACTTACATTTAGAATGTATTTCCGAGATGGCAATTGAGATGGTTAATGCCAATCTTTTGCCTCCGTTAAAAGGAAATTCTATGAAAATCTATAAAAGAACTTTTTAAAAAGAACCGCTTCCATTTCAAATTGAGATCATAAATCTTAAAGGATGCTTATCACATCTCTTGTCTAAATGTGCACATGCAAATAGAAAGTCTACTATTTAATCGTGACAAGACAAAAATTTAAGATAGATTCAATGAATGCTCTTAATATCTAGTGTATTACTTATTCACACAGTAACAATAAAATACTAGTGGATCTCATACTGGATTAGTTTAGAATAAAGAGATGTCTAGAAAGTTTATCAAATCATGTCACATGGATAATCTCTCTATTCAAATTGTAATATGGGATAAAGAAAATGATGTCCCCTGGTAAAATTTTTGGGACTATTTCTATGCATCATATCTGTAAAAAAATCAATCAATTCACAGTTTAAGATACTTCCTAGCGGCATGCCCGATATTTGATGTTGAATAGAAAATGGTGTAAATAGCATATGGCAATTCAACAATATATCTTCACAGGTCAGAAAATGGCATACATAATGAAAATGTCTGGCTAATTTTCACTAAGCATTACAGTACCTAATCATTTGTGCTTCTTCGGATGAATTTTTGCAGTGCATCGTATTCAGAAAGCTTGTGACCTGTCATATCCGATGCCATGAAATCGAACATAATCTTCTTTTAGAAGTTTATCAATCCTTTAAATACAGATCTTCAAACTTTATATTGTAATGCTGGATCAAATACTTGAAATGGCTGCATGCAAATGTTATTCTAATTTACAACGAGCATAGGCTGATTAGTTTCACCATATACACACCAAATTAGGGATAATGCTTCAACAATACAATTACACCTGTCAAAGCAAATACTCACGTATCAAGTTAATCTATTAAAATAGGGAAGATATATTTAAGGGATGATGTGGACATTAGAGAGAGACATCCAGGATCAACTCCTACAGTACATGTATCATGCCATTACATAATCATAATTTGGTGATTATAACAAGTTTGTAAAAGAAAATTACAAGATAATATCAGTGACATAAATATGATAACATATGTAAAATGAGAAATGTATAAAAATGACTCAAACTATGGATTGGCATTCGAAAGAGGCCTTAAAGTATCAATTTGAGCAGAGACACAATCCATGGGAATCAGAAACTTTATCCAGGAATAAGTAGTTTGGGAATAATGTCACCACATCCATTATTTCTTTATATACAACACTTTTCCATTATGTCTGTTTCTTTTTTTGAGGCCTACAGAATATGTTTTGCAGTACCCTTTTTCAAAGCAAACCCTACAAATATTAACTCTCATTCCAATATATACCTACTTTCTGTGTCATGTATAATCAGGATCTCGGAAAAATCACGAAGCTTATTACCTGTGCGTGCCTATTTTCTCTAAAAAGCATTAGAATCAATCCTCCCTTTATGTAGTTGACCAATCGGCAATCCTTTTATGATCAATGCAGGACAACAAACATGCCTTCTTCAATTCAGTAGATTGGGCCCTTGGAATGGTACTAATCACAACAAATTAATTTTAATATTAATATGATTTCCACATACTCGCAACATGGAGCTATAAAGGAGTAGGAGGCAAGAGCTATGACAGAGTCTCTACGTTCAAACCTGCAGGTACAATCTTTGCCCTTCCACTGTGGACATAAATATAAGTTAATGTATATTATTTTGTGCAGAGAACATCCCACCAACAGCTACCACCAAGAAGGCCAACCTGCACATCTGTATGCAACAGCAACACCATGGTTCGTAAATAAAAATACCCCTTCTCACCAATAATTACATGCAAATATTCTGGATGATACTGTTGCCTTGAATCGTCTAGTCGATATCATGGTCAATACCCAACTTTGGATAATTTAGAATATAATCACGGGGGTAATAAAGTATTTCATGATCAAATATTTACCTGAGGGGTTTAATTTGTGGTAGAGCTATTGCCTTCATATGTTAGACTTGAGATTTTCTACACTACATGGCAATGTCATGGCTGGTGGATTTCCATCGTCTCATCCTTCTCCCTCTTTCTACTTTTTTGCAGGAAGATTAGATGCATACCTGTACATGTGATATGGCAAAAAGGTGATATTTCATACAAAAGGTAACTAATGGGATATACTTTTTGCATATATGATTTGTTACTTTTAAGATACCTTTGAGATGATGCGGCTATCAGTGGATCTCCTCGACAACAACTAGCAGCGGCTAGGTTGCCATCCACCATTTCATCACATCATCCCCATCCATCCATCCATGGCGAAGTCATCTCACCACCTCCTGCTGCTCCTCCTCGGCCTCTTCCTCTTCCGATCCATCTCGGCAAGGCGAGCCTTCTCCAAGCAGTGCTTCAGCCAAAGCCCGCAATGCGGCAGCCTCGACCGCATCTCCGTCAACTGATCGGCACGACAGATCGACTCTAAAGGCGACTTCACGGAGTTGTGGCACGAGCGAGAGCCAGAGTGGCAGTGCCCCAATGTTGCCGCCATGCGCAACACCATCAAGCAAGACTCCATGTTCTAGACCAACTACTCCCCTACCCCCACCCTTCACTACATGGAGAGCGGGAAGAGTGTGCTCAGCCTCTCCATCCTCGGTTGCCCCAATTCTGTCCTCTCCACCAGCGAGATATCGGAACTGGAGGAACAAGAGGATCGCCACCAGAGGATCCACATGATCCTCTCCAGCATGGTCGTGTCCATCCCTGGAGGCGTCCTCCACTTGTTCTACAACAATGGCAGCGAGGATCGCATTGCCTTCTATGTCACCGACCTCAAAAGTGAGACCAATCAGCTCGACCAAATCCCCAAACACTAGGCAACGAAAATGGAGCCAGAGTACCTGGAGATCTGACAACGGCTAGCGGCAGATCTCGATGGAGAAGGGCTGATGGCAGCGAGCGGCGGATCTCCTCGACGGAGGTGACCGAACGACGGTGGACATCGCCGCAGATCGCATGTGTGTCAAGCACATGGAGATCGACCTTGAAGATGGGGGCGAGAAAGTGGAGGGGCTTATAGTTAGACGGCAGCGGAGACAAATGTTGTAACAACGTAGGGTTTGGGATTGGAACGGGGAATATGGTTTTATCAGAAAGGGAGATTGGGGTTTTTTTTGAAAAAAAGGTGAGATTTGTTGTAGTCATGACTTTAAGCGACGGATTTAGTGGCAGATATCCGTCGCAATGGAATCTGTCACCTAAATTCCGTCATCAAAACTTAATTCTGTTGTAGTGTGACGAGGAAGATGGAGATGTGGTTGTTGTCGACGGAAAAACAGAGAGAGATTTACAAACTAAAAAAAGCGTGGATTACGAAGAGAGAGGAATCCGTGTAAGAAAGGGTAAGGTTTGGACAGAGGGAAGATAGAGGAAAAATCATGGATTAGGAAGGGAATTCCTGAGAAGTTATCAAGTAGTAATCTCCACCACTTATAAACCACACCCACACTTTGTGAGTTTTAGGTATGGCACTATGTTTGGGGTTGGGGTGTTACAAAATTGGTTATGCAATTAATTTATGAAGAGGTTCTCCATGAAGTTATAAAAAAATATCGGATAACTATTAGAATGATAAAAGAAATTGGAAAAAGTTGCATTGCACTCCTATGAAATTTTTTTCTATTTTTTTGGTTACTGAAAAATATATTCGATATACATCCGATCACATAATATAAAATCAAAGAGGGAGGAAACTTTTATATATTTTTAATGAAATTAGATGTTAAATATGTTAATAAAGAAATAATTTATTTTATAAAGAATATATTAAAATAAATCAATAATTGTTAATTTAAAGTTGAGGAACGATTTATTCGTTGCTATGTCAATATGGCAACGAATTTAAAGAACCGTCACTATTTCTAATATAATTAATGATAAATAGATATAATTGTTGCTATATTAATAAGTTTACCAAGATAACGACAAATACAAACAACCGTTGCTATGTAATCGTCGCCATAGCTATTGTTTGTTGTAGTGGTTGGTCATCCTATCTCCAGGTGTTGCTTCCTCGATGATTGTCCACGATGCTTGTAGTGAAGTTTTCGTTCCCAGATCAACAGTTGGTTTCCATATTAGACTCATATGATTAGTTTTTGGGAAGGGGATACTCCTATTAGAAACTTCCTATCTTGCTCGATGCTCGCAAGTCAGAGAGGTGAGAGTGAAATGGCATATGATTTAAGGTCCTGGAGCTCAGGGCTTTAAATAGGAAGGGGAAGCATATTGAACGAGGAGGAAGAAGAAGTTAGAAGGGGTTGGAAGAATGGCGATAGGCTGAAGCAACGACCTTGTGGTCCTAGGCTGTTGGGGAGGAAGAAGAAGAGAAGTAGCTAGAAGAAGGTGTGGTGGCGGTGGAAGAAGATGCATCGGGGGCGAAGGTTTGGAAGGGGAAGAATGCAGTTGACCGATCAAACTAAGGTTTGCCCGATCAACCAAATTAAATAAATAGAATAAAAATTAAGTAATTAATAATAAATTAAATTAATATGTAACTGCATAAAAATGATAAATAATTAAATGGTAAATTTTAAATATATAAATATTATTATTTAATTAGTTATATAAATACAGAAATATATAGCATAGATAATTATGCCTATGTAATTAATATAACTAATTATTTTAAATAATTTTAAATATTTAATAATTTTTTACATTAATAATATGTTATTAATAAAACATTTATACAATATAAAATATGTACGAAATTATTAAAGTAAATAAAAAATTTAAATATATTGTGCATGTACACCAACAAGGTCTCAAAACCTATTTTTTTCATATTAACTCAGATTTTAGTGAAATCACTTTTATTTGGTAGATAATTTTATAGAATGAACTTTAAAAGTGGGTACACCCAATTCAGAATTCATATGGTTGAGATATGGGGTTTGGAAGTTCAGTTTTATATTTTTTTTAGTTTTGAAATTTATTGGTATATATTCACAATTATTTTAAGTTATATGTTTGTATTTTTCTAATGAATTTTATAAATTTTAGAAACGATATTAAATTAATCGGAGTTAGGAATAAATTTATAAAAAATGAAGAAATTTATTTACACATAGGAGTCAAAACACCAAAACTCACATGATTTATTATACGATTTGCTGATATTTTCAATAAATAGTATTAGCTATAAAACGAAGTTTAAAAGTGGGTTTGGTCAATTTGGGTTTTCTATTAATAGTTATGAACCGTAGAAAGTCTGATTTTGCATCTTTTTCAGTTCATCGTAATTTTTATTTTTACACTAAATAATTTCTTTGATATTTTTGTAAATTAATATATATTAATATGTACAACTTTGATGAAGGAAATATTGTTGCTTGAATATTTCTAAATGATAAATAATAGGTGAACATATGTACAAGGTGAAAGATGTGTAAATGTACATTAATGATCTACATTTTCTGATAGTTTTACATATTATGATCTGTATCTTCCTTTACTTATATATTTATCGACTAAATCAATATTGACCTAGTATCGGGGTTAGGATCAGGCTGTATATATTTACATATCTACATCATTCTTTCTTTAATTTTTCTTTTTCTCGTTATTATTTTATTTAGATAAACTGAGGGTTAAATAGGTAATATTAACAAATGATGTTAGCGTATTAATTCAATAGAATTAGTTGATATTTAAATGTATTTAATTAAGAATTTTTTATAAAATGAAAGAATAGAGGAGATAAATCATGGATTCATTACTTATTCGTCTCCAAAAAGTCATATCCCATTTGGTAGAGGGGAAGGTGTCTCCCAACATCTACTTTTTTTATCACATTAAAGGCGACAGTCAAGTTTGTCCCCTCTGATGTCCATAGTTGACGATCCAGACCGTCTCTTATGAATTAGTGTAGGGGATGGTCATGACCATCCCTTTGATACAATCAGAGGGGACGCTCTTCACCGTCCAATGCAGTTTATTGAACCATCTTTTTTCTTTATGGATTAGTGGCTTTAGATGGGACGATCTCTCTAACCATTAGATGGGACAATTTTACCTCACCTAGATAGTTTACTGGATTGTCCCCTCTGACATAAAACTATCTTCAAGGACGGCTATTAATAATATAGGAGACGATAGTGACCATCCCCTCTGATTCTATGTTGTAGAAAAATTATGTAGTAGTCGATATGACCTCCATTCTATACATGCATGACACTTTAATTTATATCACCTAATACTTTATTTGGTATCAATCACAACTCAACAAAACAAAGACAAGGATCGTTTACTGTAATCTAAGAAAAAAATTAACCCATTCAGTTAATATAGTAGATTGCAAGCACTGTTCTAAAATGAGTAATGCTGAAATTTTCTCAGAAAACTACTCTACTTTAGATTGTCTAAGCTACTTAAATAATATACTAAACTATCCTGGTAATTTAAACTACACTAGAGTCTAGAGCACTATTCATCTTCATCATCTTCTTCCGCATATGTTTCTCATTCATCATCTTAGTCTAGGCTTCCAACTTGATTACTTGGTTGAATAGTTGAACCATCGGTATTATGTGCCTGCATAAATGCATTTTAAATTACCATTTGTTGATGCAAGTCGTGGATCGTGCCATCCATGCCCATCACTTGACTTTTTACTCCTCCTGTGTATTTTGAGTGGATGATGAGCTGCTTCCTCATACATAGTTTGAAGGGTAGTGCCATGACCATCATATCGGACTCGTCCATGATGCTCGGATCCAGTCTCCTAGAACAAGGACACATTAAGAATAAGAGGTGCCCGACTCAGACATGCGCTATTTAGAGAGCGAGCAGTTGTGAGTTTTATCATCTCTTCCTGAATTTTTTTCAAGATAAACTTAACAAAAATATTTCAAATGCAATAATAAATGTAAAGGTATTAGTAAATTCTTATATAAATTGGATCATAGACATGGTCTACCTGGTGAATTTCCTCTCCCATATACTCCTGTAAATAGTGATTGTTTGGATGATTATGAGGGTTAGAGAGGCTTGGAATGAGAAATATGATGTGATATCACATTGATTTGTGATGGAATTTTAATCAAGAAATAGAAGGAGTAAATCAGATTACCTCGGAATAACCCAGTAACCAAACAAATGCTAGAGGCATGGGAGGGAGGGATATCCTATAAACCAAAAGTGTAAAGTTAGTGCATGGCAACATATTTATGGACGCTTTTATTGGCTATTGAAAAACCTCTGAGTAATAGTGTCAAAATTGATGGATGAAAGTGAAACTATGGGTGTGCTTAAGTGTATATCCTATGCAGTTTGTCAATCACCGACGCAAGTGATGTCATCTTCAATGGTTCTTCAATTAACATCAGTCTTTAGGAAACAGTCGACTAATATCAGATAACTTTAGGAAACTGCATGGATGAACCAAATGGAGGTCGATGGTTTGTTATGTTCACTGATAGTTTACAAGCTGATGAAAAATATTCATCGGCAATTTACAAACCAACGAGGAATTTTCGCTCGACGATCGAGAATTCCAAAATTATTACAGGGGTAACAACTTGTATTATCGACCTTTGTTGGTAGTTCCTAATGGCCGAAAACTATTTCAAGTGCAAATATATACCATAGAACGACGATTACGATTGTGGAAAATTCTGAGGGTACTCCTGCATCATCGACATCTATTTTCTAGGGTCGATAATTTGCAAACCATCTGAGTGTGTTCACAACTAACCTCGATGATTTTTTGTGGAACCATCGATAAAAGTTGTCTTGGATGGCGATTTTTTTGCCCGAGGATGTCCTACCGTTAAGTGATAATTCTAGTATCGTAGGTTCCACGGAGAATGATGCACTCTTCGTTATGAACTTCTCCATAATATTTGCATGGTGTTGTTTGATCGTTTCTTTACCATGAATCGTTCAACAGCTATATTAGAACCCGATCCACACCGATCACTTTGAAAACAGTGAATATGTGCCACTATATAAGATTTTAAAAGGTCGGAGTAAAATCCTTTCAATTTGATTCATATGCATCCAACTTGTCGAGAGCATGCAAAACTCCCTATCTAAGCTCTCGGAACTCCTCGATCAAGCTTCGAATGCCACCAATCTTAACGGTTCACCGTAACTGTTGATTCCTAAGAATGCATACATGTTGCATCGCATCCTGTCGTTGACTGAGTCTCGCTCTTCAATGCTTCTAAAATCGGGTTGGGCCCTATTTGACTTGGTCTATCTCGAGAAATCCATCAAGTCTTTTGGGGCCTCGGACTCGACCCCATGAGAACATAGAATAGTCACGAGCTCGAATTGAACCAGCCGCCTAATTCTTTTAATTTTGATTTGAATGATGTATGTTACTGCTAAAATCCCCTCTAACGCTGCCTTGATTTTTTTTGGCAAATACTACAGTTTTATTATACGTACCAAAACGAAGGACCATACACTTATTTAGATATAAAATGAACTTTAACAAAATATAGTGTAATACTGTTTTACAACCAAATAAATCACCAATATAGAGCGCAAAAATGGAAAGGAAAATGTGTCTCAAAGACAAAAGGATACCCAAAATGTTACCCACCGGACGTGATCATTCACATAGGGAGAGCAGATCTCAACAGTACTGCAGAGGACTACCGTAAATCGAGATCAGACCCCAACCGCTCGATCTTAATCAAGTGGTTCACACGAAAATGACTCAGAAAAACTCGTATTTCATATGAACCGCTCGATCAAGATAGAACAGATGGAGCTAGGTTTCAATTTACATCAGTCCTCTGCGGTAGATCTGCTCGGCCACATAGGACCGTGATTTCAAACTTAATTGATAATGTCGACTGGCACACTTTTAAAGGGATTTCTTTTCACGTCTCATACACACACCTATTGTCACGACCCGCCCCGCTAACCGAGACGAGTGCGGCATTTAACTGCTTGATCATTCTAATCATAATTAGCATGTCCAAAAAAATTCGACAGCAATTCCTCTATTTTATGGACTCCCAAACGCTACTTTGTACCTGAAACCATTCATATAAAACTTTTGTATAAACCATCCAAGTCATAATCCACGTTCACATCATCAAACACATTTACATTGTTCATTATGTACAACCATCATCTACTGTCAAAATTCATATACAACTCTATCCACTTCAAAAAATCAAACATCAATTCTTCCTAGATGCTAACTACTTACCTGCGGTACAAAAATTTGTCGCACTATCATCAAAAAAGGAGTGAAGAAACCAACTACCAGCAAAAACTTAATTCCTTTTTCCTCGTCCTTTACAGCTCCTCAGGTGTGTCTGTAAAAAATTTTTAATAACAGAGGGTTGAGTCTAAACTCAAAATGAGCTTAGACCCAGCGAGAGGGTCTCAAGCACTTTGATAACAAAATATATTGGCTATTTAGAAAATAACTTTGTTGGCTAGTTGAAATAAAATGTAATACCATAATATGGCAATTTCATAAAAATGAAGCTTTACAAAATAATAATGTTGTACAGAAATTGAAATATCAAACTGACAAACTAAAATTTCTTTACTATCTGGATGTCGAAAATCTTGCATAAATGAAATTTTCTATTTTTTAGCTGTTATAACAACACCACCGTGGCTAACATACTACGACCATGAACACTGAAACAAACTGAGTCATACGGGTAGACAGCCCCAAAGGCCAAAGAACCTACTGCATACAACCCAAAGCCACTGCGTATACAGAATGCGGACCCAATGTCCTCTGAATCGTATCTAACGGTTGCCATATCTGATGGCATGTTTCAGGGTCATATCTGATGACGTCACCATATCTAATGGCTAGTTCATGACCATGTCTGAGAGCGACCATGGTGGTCATTATTTCTGATATATTTTCCGGTCCATAGTAATATAACTGTAAGCTGAGAAATTTATGATCTCTGAATCATATCATCATACTGAACTTATCTGTATTTATCTGAAAACTTCTGTAGTATTAAACGGCATAATTGAATACCGAAACATAAAACTAAGCTTTTCTACCTTACATTAAGCTTGCGTACAATACCAACTTCACTAAACTGCCATCATCTTGGACAAAAACCAGCTTATCTGATTATCAAACTAAACTATACATGTACACAACATAATCAAAAGGCATCACAAACTGTAATATTGCAATGTATCTATGAAAATAGGGGCTATATCTTAAAATAAGCTTGAAACCACTCACCTGAGAGTTTGCATGTGAAAATCTAATCTTTATAGTCAAGTTGTCACCACACTCCCCCTAGTAACAGATCCCGAGAATTTCAACATTTTCTGCACATTATTCTGTTTAAGTCATAATTCTATGGTCAATACACTAGAGTGGCATTGACATCTCATATTATACTTACAGACAAAACCTTCCTTAGAAACTATGCATACTTAGTATTATTTTTAGTATTTTTCTTCTATGGACAACATGCCACATACGAATCAATTAGAGTACATATACCTACTGGTGGCTAAAATTTACATTTTTACTTCTTTGAGTAAAGATTTGACTGGTCCATAACCTTCCTCAACCATTCATATAAGCCCTCCAATTTGTATCATCTAAAACATTCCAACCTCTACTGAATATATTTTTCTTCAGAATTTCGATTATTGACCTTAAGTGAGTTGGCTTAAACCTTTTTAATTGACATAAAAAAAACACAATCCAATGGGGAACTTGAAAATCATATATAGATATGGCAAATCAAAGTACAGTGATACGCTTCCTCCATTTCTTTATTTTTCGCTATTAGCTTTTAAAATTTGTACCTTATTATGAGTTTAAAATCAAGTGCAGTATTACTCTTTTATATCCAAATAGCATCAGTTGATAACTTTTGCCTACTTACTACAGAATCCATAGAATTTATGCAACTAGAATCTATCCCATCTTGACATATCATATTAGATAGAATGAATGACAAAGAGAGATTACTCAGCCCCTGATTAGTAATATGAAAGAGAACCATAAAATTTTAGCAGGGAACGAACCTGGAATGTAAGCGAAGAAACCTCAGTCTGCTACGAGGGGAATGCGACTCTCTTCAAATCTACAGATGCTGATTCCTAGCTATAATATACTTGCATTATTTTTCTGTATGTATATATATTCCTCCCACGATAGAAGTACCCTCACCGACCTTTACCTTGCATCTCCATGCTAATACATGTATATACACGTGGTCACTTCCTGATATTTTTTTCGTAGGCATTATCCACCTTAACCTTTTCCTCCTTATTTGCTAAAATCTTATTATTAATTTCAACCTAATAGCACTCCATCTATAGCCACAAAATTAACGTGTACCATTATTCCTATATATATTTATATATTATTTCTATATTACTCTTGACTTAAATTTAGATATTTGCATTAATCTTGTCATGCTAATTATATATTGTCCTATCACATAACCAACATCTCCTACGTATCTCATGTTTTTACTATTCACCCCAATAATGCGTTTAGGTACTTGGCATTAGTCTTTGAATAGTTAAACCAAATCATATATCATATCTCTTAAATAAATAAGAATTAACTTTTTTCATATCTGATATAATAATAATATGACCCCTCAATAGTTGTACCTATATTCGCATGTCGATTCGAAAATACCTATAGTAATATTTGTATGTCTTCGATATTCATTTACATCCTTGAACAATATTATTAGTTTATAAAAAAAATCCTCTAGTATGGATGTTACAACACTTCCCTACTTGAAATAAATTTCGTCCTCGAAATTTACGTACCTCGGTCAATTTGAAAATAAGTGTGGGTATTGAGATCGCATTTCCTCTTCTCTTTCCACGTGGCTTCTTCTATTGTATGACTCCTCCAAAGGACTTTTATCAGAGGTATCTTATTCATTCGTAGTTCTTGAACTTTATAGTCTATAATTTGTGCAGGAATTTCTATGTAGGCCTGTGTTTCTATAACATGTGATGGGTCTGGAATATATTTCCGAAGAGTAGAAATATGAAAAATATCATGTATCCTGGCTAGCTCAGGTGGGAGTCGGAGACGATACTCTACATTACCAATTCTTTCTATAACTTCATACGGACCAATGTATCGTGGGTTCAGTTTTCCTTTCTTTCCAAATCTGATTATACCCTTCCAAGGAGATACTCGTAAGAATACATGATCGCCCACTTGAAATTTTAGATCTCTTCTTCTCTTATCTACATAACTTTTCTGTCTATCTTGTGCCACCTTCAAATTTCTCTTGATTTCTTCAATTTTCTCCACTGTATTTTGTACTAATTCTAGTTGAACCAATTTACGCTCTCCTACTTCGGTCCAACAAACAGGAGTTCTGCATGCTCGACCATAAAGGGCTTCATATGGCGTCATCCCAATACTTGCCTGATAGCTATTATTGTAAGCAAATTCGATAAGCGATAGTTGTTCATCCCAACAATCTTTAAAGCTTAATGCACAAGCTCTCAGCATATCAAAGTTTGAATAGTCCGCTCAGATTGTCCATCGGTTTGTGGATGAAAAGCAGTACTGAATGTTAATTTTGTACCCATCGCTTTGTGTAAACTAGGCCAAAATCTATAGGTAAAGTGAGGATCTCTATCAGGTACAATTGATACAGGCGCTCCATGCAACCTTACTATTTCATCTACGAAGATCTTACCCAGGAGATCCAATGTACATGTCATATTAATTGCTAAGAAATGATAATTTGTTTAATCTATCGACAACTACCCATATCACATCATGACCTCGACGGGTCCTAGGCAATCCAGTAACAAAATTCATGGTAATATGTTCCCACTTCCACTCTGGTATCGGGAGAGGTTGTAATACACCTGCTGGACACATATGTTCTGGTTTAGTTTGCTGACAAATTAAGCATCTTGAAACATATTCTGCAATCTGTTTTTTCATTCCTGACGACCGATAGCATGGTTTCAATGTTCTATACATCTTTGTGCTTCCTGGGTGCATTGCGTACATAGAGTTATGTGCTTCTTCAAGAATTTTCATTTTGACTTCTTCATACTCAGGAACACAAATTCTTTGTTTGAAAAGTAACACTCCATGCTCATTTACCGTAATATCTGGCAATTCTCCCTTCTCAACTTTCCCTCGTATTCTTTTAATTTCTTGATTAGATCCTTGAGCCTCTTGTGTTTTATCATATAATATAGGCCTAACTTGTAGAGCAGCTAACAAAACCCCAGAATCATGTACTGTCAGGTTTGAACGTAGTCCCCTTAACTGTGCCAATAATGAGTGTTGTTCAGCCTTTACATATGCCAGCTCACCAATAGATTTCCGACTAAGGGCATCAGCCACTACATTTGCTTTTCCGGGATGGTACTCGATGGTACAGTCATAATCTTTTATCAATTCCAACCATCTTCTCTGACTAAGTTTCAAATCTTTTTGAGAGAATATATATTTCAAGCTTTTATGATCGGTAAAAATCTGACATGTCTCGCCATATAAGTAGTGCCTCCAAATTTTCAAGGCAAATACTACCGCAGCTAATTCCAAATCATTTGTAGGATAATTCAGCTCATGCAGCTTAAGATGTCTAGAGGTATAGGCAATCACCTTCCCATTCTACATTAAAACGCATCCCAAACCTTGACTTGATGCATCGCTATGAATTATAAATCCGCCATTCCCAGAAGGAAGGCTAAGAATGGGAGCTGAGGTCAGACAATTTTTAAGTTCCTGAAAACTCTCTTCACATTCATCCTCCCAGATAAATTTTACTTCCTTCCTAGTCAATTTTGTCAATGGTGTTGCAATTCTCAAAAAATTTTCAACAAATCTTCTATAGTATCCTGCTAAATCAAGAAAACTTCGAATCTCTGAGACACTTGTTGGTTGCTTCCGATTCATAACTGTCTCTATTTTACTTGGATCAACATATATACCTTCTCCCGAGATAACATGTCCTAGAAATGCAACCTTCTTCAACCAGAACTCACATTGATCAAATTTTGCAAATAATTGATGGTCCTTCAAGGTTTGTAATACTATCCTCAAATGATCGTTATGCTCTCCCTCTGACTTCGAGTATACCACAATATCATCAATAAATACGATCACAAATTTATCTAGGAAAGGACGGAATACTCGATTCATTAAATCCATAAAAAGCAGAAGGAGCGTTTGTCAATACGAAAGGTATCAACAAGAATTCATAATGTACATACCGAGTTCGGAAAGCTGTTTTAGGAATATCTTCAGCTTTAATCTTTAATTGATGATAGCCTGATCTAAAATCTATCTTAGAGAATACAGGAGCCCCTTGCAATTGATCAAACAAATCATCTATTCGAGGAAGAGGATAATTATTACGTACTGTCACCCGATTCAATCTTCGGTAATCAATACAAAGTCTCAAAGAACCATCTTTCTTTTTAACAAAAAGAACAGGTGCCCCCCATGGAGAAGTAATAGACTGGATAAATACTTTATCCGTTAATTTTTGCAATTGGATCTTCAGTTCTCTAAGTTCAAACGGAGCCATTCTATAAGGAGTCAATGCAATTAGGGTGGTACCAGGTATTAAGTCAATATCGAATTCAATTTCTCTATCTGGCGGAAGTCCCGGTAGTTCATCAGGAAAGACTTCACGAAATTCTTTCACTATTGGGATATTTTTTAAGCATATGGTTTCTGCTTTTGTATTGTATACCAAGGCAACAAAAGATGAATATCATTTTCTGAGTAATTTATATGCCACTATGCTAGAAATGATACGGGTAGGATATACACTTTTTTCTCCATAGAATGCAAACTCTGTCTCGCCTGGCATTCGAAAAATAACTTTCTTCTAAAAGCAATCTAGTAAAGCATGGTATGATGTCAAACAGTCCATCCCTGTCTGACATCAAATTCTTTAATTTCCATAGGGATAAGATTCAAATAACCCGACCTCCTCCTATCTCTATCAAATAGTTTTTAAAGACATTCCAAACAATCTCGGGCTCTCCTTTAGGTAAGGAGATTGATAATGTGTGATCGAGTGTACCCATTTCTTTATCCGCAAATACGGAGAGTCTTCGAGAAATAAATGAATGACTGGCATCAAAATCAATAAGAGTATGAGCATTTTTGCCAAAAATAACAGTGGTACCTGACACCACATCCTCAGACGAGACAGCTTCTTGAAGTGTCATTGCAAAGACTTCCCCCTAATTTGTGCATTTTTATTGCCTTTTCTTGAAATATCATTTCTCTTTTCTTCTTTCTTTGGATGGGGTTCTTGAGTTATGGCACTAGCATGGATATTCTATTGAGCCAGTCTCCTTACATTTCCCTAATTTGATACAAGATTTGGGTAATTTCGACGTACATAGCCTGTCAGGCCACAATTATAGAAACCTGACGATCCACTACGACATTCTCTCGGGTGACGCTTCCCACATATGGCACATTGAGGATAAGAAAATCCTGCATTTTTAGAATTCTCCCGAGCAAATCCACCCATTTGATTTCCCCTATATCTTTGAGCAAATAAGTTGCATTGCCTTGGGTTTCCAAAATTCCTTCTAACTTTGTTCTCCGGTCCTCTCCACGGTAATCTATCCCAAAATCTTTTCCTACTATGATCATTACACCTTCGCTTTTTCTTGCAGAACATGCTCGACCATTCGGGCAGCTTCCACTAGTTTACCATACTCAGTATATCTGTTGGCTTAGACCATTGACTTAATATCTACATGGAGTCCATCTTCGAAGCGTCGACATTTATCTTCTTCAGTTCTCACTAAATATGCTACAAAATTTAATAATTCTGTAAAGCGCTTCTCATATTAATCAATTGAAAACCTCTCTGAGTAAGAAGTAAGAATTCTTTGCATCGATCTTCTTGATATACTCTCGAATAATATTTTTCATTGAATTCTTTTTCAAATATCTGCCAAGTAATCTCGGATGGATCGGTGTATTTAATCTTCACTGATTTCCACCAATCATCAACATTTTCCTTTAACAAGAATATTGCATATCTCAACTTTTGTGCTTCAGTACACTCCATCAATGCAAATATCTTCTCCAGTGATCAAACCAATCTCTTGCCACCTTCGGATCCCTCGTGCCTGATGAAGCCATTCATCACTCTTTATTCTTATATTTTAGCTACAAAAGCCTTTGCAAATACATGTATATTCTTGTAAATACAAATAATTTCCAAAGTGCATGCATTGTATAAAGTTTAATAATTAGCATGTTTTTGTGCAAAAATAAAAGAATAAAGAGACAAAAGAAAAAGAAGGAGATATTTAGAATAAATATCAACCTAATCCCAAGGGAGGGCTCATCATGGGCCTGACCGCATAAATGCCCAAGTAGAGAGAGATAAGGAAGCTCATGTGTACACATACCTGTAATTAAATAAAAATAAATATTTTTCCTCTAAAAATAAAAATAAAAATGAGTCATATTTATTTGTAAATATTTGTAAATATTTGCAAATACAAGATCAAAATAAAAATAGAAAAATTGAAAAGGAAATAAAAATAATATTCCTTGTACATATTCACCATGTATATAAGACCACACATGTATTTATTTCACCTTGTAAATAAATAAATTAAAATCCCTAAAAATTTGTATATTCTCCATATTTCATTATGTAAATAAATAAAATAAAAACTATAAAAAAAATTAAATAAAAAGAACAAAATTAAAAACCAAAAAGAATATTGTATATATACCATGTATATAGTTGTATACATCTATTTATTTTACCCTTGTAAATAAATAATAAAAATAAAATAAAAATACCTTTTTATTCCTAATTTTATGCTATAAATAAATAAAATATAAAATGGGAATAAAAATGTACAAAAATAATTATTTAAAAATAAAAAAATTAAAAATCCATATTGTGTATATACCTATGTATAGTACTATAATGTAAATACCTTATTTTTATTTCGAAAAATTAATTAAAAATCACAAAAAAATAGTTTAAATTAAAATAAACAATTTTCATGTTTTAAGTTTTTCGAAATTAATTCATTTATTATTTTTTATTGAATTATCAAGTATTTAATAAATCCTGAATTCCTTTTGGTCCACGGGGGATTGTTGACCCCCGGTCAACTCTCCCCCGCGGACCAAACCCCCGCGGATCTGCACGCCCGACCCGACTTCGCCGAATTTCTGCGTCTTGATCTGATCATCAACACCCCAAACCCCAGGTCCTATTTGATCATCCTGCATCCGAGATCCTCGCCATCATATCCGCGTTGGGATCCGCTCTTCGCGGAACCCTGCCCGGCCTCCTCTTCTCGGACCTGCACTCGTATATAGCCTGAGCTCCGCCTCCATTTTCTCGCATCTTTAGATCATTTCACGCCACCCTGGGACCTCCACAGCCACCGTGAGAGTGACAGCTTGCATCCGGTTGTGTCGCAGCGAGGAGGGAGTGGACGAGCCATCGATCTGGCGTCTTTGTGTCGTCGTGCGCCGCCCAGAGGTGGTGCTCGAGCCTCGGGCACCGACGACCCTTGAGGCTAGGACCTGGAGCATCCCCAGCTCTTCCACAGTCGACTTCATCCAGTAAGTAGTCTCCTTTCTTTTTCTATTTAGCTAATTTCGCTTTTCGCCCAATTCGCTCCGTCGCCGATTAGCTCTGATTCCGACCATCTCCGCCTACATCTCGATCATCGGAGTCACCCATCACCTTCGTCGTTCCCCCACGCACCTTCTCCGCCCCTTCGTCCAACCCAGTTCGCCACGGAACTGGGATTGGGGCTCCTCCGCCGTCTCTTCGCCGGAGCCCCTTCGACCCGACGTACAGACCATCTTCACCACCTCTTATCGGGTCGAGGCACTTTGCCCTCGACCCAGGAGTTCGTTGCTTTGCTTTGCAGGCCCATCCGAGCCCATCTGAGGGCTTGGCGTTCTAGAGCAGCAGCTCCACCTCCGCTGACGTCGCCTGAGCTCGTCTGAGCTCCGTTGCGTCATCGGAGGAGCCCAGTAGACGCGGGAGGCCCAGACGTTGCTTCTCCGATCACTAGCAGCCCGCGAGGAGGATCACCGTGCGTGCACTGGGCCGACGAAGTTCGTCGGCCGCCTGTTTTTCGTGCATCCTCCAGAGCCGTCCGATCTCCCTCCAGATCAGATCTCAGACGTCCATTCGAGGAGCCGTGCCAGCCGTTAGATCATCAGAGGGAGGATCTCGGCCATCAGTTCAGCGATGTTTAGCCACAGCGCACGGGAGTCGTCCGATCATCCACGTGGTTGAACCTCCTCTGTCCGATCCGAGCCAGGACCCTTCGCATACCCACGCCGCATCACAGCCGCCTGATCTTCCACGTGGGAGCTTCCCAGCCGCTCGATCGCGCCGAGGGTTCCCTTCGTCGAGCGTCGCGCCATCTCGACCGTCAAATCCAGCACGTGGCGCTCGTCCGACCCTCGGCATTTAAATAAGGGGTAATTTCCCGTAGGCCCCTCTGTTTATGACTTTTATTAGTTAGTCCTATAAATATTTTATCCCGTTCATTTTATTCTGGACATTTTGCACTTTGGACCTCGTACTTATTTTATTTGCATTTATGCCCCTGTCTACGTGGACCACGTGCATCGTCACGTGAGTTTTGTGGTTTATTTGCAATATGTGGGATATAGTTCTAGGGTGTTAATGAATGAACTTATGTTTTTGATATTTGCAAAAATGCCCCTATGAGTGTTTTATTTGTGCATGTGCTATATTTCGTGGGCTTTTTATACTTTTGCCCCTGGACTTTTAGTTCGTGTTACTAAATAGTCCAGGGAATTAAGTTTTCTTGCAATTAGGTCCCTAAGTGCCCAGGTCAGCGTTTGGCGCGTGAGTTCTTGGAGAAATTGCATCGGATCCCCTACAATTTATTTTAATTGCATACAGGTCCCTATGTACTGTGTCCTTGTGTTTGATTTTAATAAAATAGCAAATCGACTCCAAATTTGATGAAAATTGGACACATGGCTCCTGCCATGGTCTAAAATTTTCTCTAAATTTTGAAGACATTTTTGACTTCATTTATTATTTTTAAAAATTCAAAAACACGCAAATTTCTTACTGTCTAGTATTAAAAATCACAAAAAAACATTAAAACAACTTTAAAAATTTAAAAAAAATAGATAATGTTTGTTTTGTGTTGTTTGATTTTCTGACCAATTTTGATCATTTTTAGATTTACAAAACCTATAAAAATTACAAAACCCCTAAAAACCCATAAAAATTCTAATAAATAATTAAAAAAATCAAAAATTCATAATTCCAGTGCCTAATTTTTTCTTGTATTTTTTACTTTGTAGGAAAATTACCTTAGACCTTGATAGGGCCATTTTGCATTTTAATTTGACCCTCCAAGTCTGACTGGACAATGCCTTCATTTTTTAGCCTTGTTTGATTTTTAAAAAATTCCATAAAAATCAGAAAATCACCCAAAATTGACCCAAAACAGTAAAAAATATAAAAAATATATAAAAATATTTTTGTTTGAATTTTTGGAATAATTTTGAGTAGCTAAATAATTGTATGTAGTTGCTTGTTTCCTTGTTTTCCTTATTTTCTTCATTATTTGAAAATCCAAAAAAATATAAAAATATTAAAAATCCACCAAAAATATTTGTCTTTTATTTTTCACTATTGTTGACTACTTCGTAGGCCGCAAGGCCATTACGTGCTCCTTGAGTCCGACCCTGGTCGCTATACCAGGCTAATCTAATAGCCTGGGCCACTATTTATTTTGATTGATTTTATTCTTTATTTGGTGGTCTGATCCCTATTTTCTTGTTGAGTTGATTTATCTCTCGATCCGGGTCACAACGACCCTTTGAGTGATTATTTTATCCCGAATTGATTGAGATTTTTCGGCTCATCAGAATGGCGTCGTTGCCGGGGAGCACGGCTTAGTAGTCGTAGTTGATTTTTCCGCGGTTTTCTTTTCGCGGCTTTTTGTATAGATTTTTGTCTATATATCTGCCTTGTTTATATAATAATCTGGTCTGATCACTTTTGTTTGCTTTCTTGCGAGGGTCCGAGGACCGAAGCGGTTTCTTCGGAAGCCGAGCAACCGCGGGAGTCGGAGGCCGTAGGAGGACGTGAGGAGCGAGCAGGAGCACGGGAGCCGCAGAATAGCCACGGGGATTAGCCATAGAATAGGTTTAGATTAGACTTTATTTCAGCATTATTTGAACTGTTGTATTAATACAGGGACCAGAGACAGAGACTTAGACTCTCGGGGTCTGTTTCGTCGAGCACCGGTGTGCTCGGGGGACCCCCTTAGCTAGTTCGGTTTTCTTCGCGGCTTTTTACGTGATTTATTTCCTTGACTGCCTTTTACGATTTCTCGCGGTTTTTCAAGCCCTTAGCCGTAGGATTTTCTGCTTAACTGTGACGTAATAATTAGGATCCAAATACCCTAATATATCTGCCTGCACCTATAGATCGGTGATTGGACCAAAAATAAAAAGATAATAAAAATAGTTGATTCACTACCTTCGAGCCTACGCGCCGCGAGCCCGCCCCATCAAGCGCTACTCCTGAACTCGACCTGTCGAGAAGAGGAGGGGTGGGTCTAGACCGGACTCTCTGGATTGGAGGTTGGTGGTCAGCTAGTTGTTCTTTCAAGTAGCACTGCTGTTTAGGGACTTGGTTTTCAGCCTGCACCATTTAGGTAGTTTATTTCCTGTCTTTTAAATTCTACACGGATCATCTTGCATGTAGACTGCTGGAGTCAGGTACGCATTTCTTACTTTGCATGCATCATTGATTTCATCGCGCATCGGCTTTTTCGTCTTCTCCCCCTTGTTTTGGACTTAATAACCAGGAGAACCGAAAAATTCTTTAGGTGATTTGTTTGATAAATGAAAAACACTTAAAAAGAAAAACAATAAAATTTGGGACTGCTAACATTATCGACCCTAGAAGACACCTCACTTAAAAATTTGTCTTGGGGAGAGCAACCCCCTCATTGTCTGCTTTGCTTGCGCGAGAGAGTGACCCCGCACACTAGGTAGAGCCCTCTGATATTCTTCTCGACTGATTACCGGCTATTTCTGTACGAGAATGTCGGTTGAGAAAATATCGGGTAACTCAACAGGTCACGTAATCGCTCTGCTATCCTGACTGATCACCAAAATAAAAATTGACAAGATAATTAACCGAGCCTTTACGGTCTTCAGCTCGCATTGCGTTGGTGAATCGGGGGTTTGCTTGTGATCATATTTGTTGCCAGATCCCATCCGCACTACTCGCCAGATCTCGATGATGGGCAGGAGGTCTCTTAGGTAGCCTCTGGCTGCATCGCTTTTTATCACTCCAGCCCACTCATCTAGGTCAGTTCTTGGGAGCTCAGACCCGCTCTCCGAACCCGAGTACGACTCCATCCTGTTCCCCCTCGACCATCCTTCTTTTGAGACCGAGATACCAGTGCCAGAGGAGAGACAGACAGATGATTTATCAGCACCTGAGTTTGGATGTTTTGATTTTGCAGAGACTATGGCCGGCAGTAGTGATGATCACACTAGAGGTCCGCAGCAGGAGCATTTTGTTCTGGACCAGGGTGCGATCAATTCCACCCTGATCGCCTCCCTAGACTCAGTGCAGCAGTAGTTGAGGGATCAGGGAGCATTTATGATAGAGATGAGGCGAGAGCTTGAGCAGATGAGAGCCGACCGTGAGAACCGCGGCCCAGGGGAGGACCCGACGATGCAATAGCAGCAGTCGCAGCAGCCGTAGCTACGGCAGCAGCCGCCACAGCAGCAGCCGCAGCAGCAGGAGCAGGACCTCCGAGACCGATGCGGGAAAATCACAACCCCGGATCGACTTTGACGCACCGTTGGGTGGTGCTACCAGCTATCATGGGGGACTTCAAGTTCTCCCCGAACACACTTCAGCTCCTACCCCGATTCCATGGGTTGGCTACTGAGGAGCCCCATCTCCACCTGCAGGAGTTCGAGATGATCTGCAGCACTGTCCACGATCGTCAGGTGGACCAGGATACCATACGGATGATTGCCTTCCCCTTCTCCTTAGCAGACAGAGCAACCACCTGGCTGAAGCACTTGGGGAAGTTCGTCTACACTTGGGAGTAGCTCCGTGCCGAGTACTTGCATAAGTACTATCCACTTGGCTGGACGAACGCCGCTAGAGCCCTGATCAGCAACTTCTCCATGCTCCCCAACGAGCAGTTCCATGAGGCATGGGAGAGGTTCAGAGAGCTGACCGACAGATGCCCGCACCATGACATTTCCAAGCCGAACCTTGTTCAGAGCTTTTTCAGCGGGCTGACACCAGAGCTTCAGGGCTTGGTGAACGCTTCTTGTGGCGGGTCTTATTTCGCCAAGGATCACGATTAGGTCTGGACCATCTACGAGGAGATGGCTGAGAACTACATGGTGATGTCCCAGACCAGATTGTACACTCAGGGAAGACCACAGCAGCCACAGACCGTGCAGTACCAGAGGATAGAACGGGTCGACACCGGTCCATCCAGTTCGTCAGCGGTAGCCGCAGCACAGGCCGAGTCCACAGCCGCAGACATGGGGATCATCAGCGAGAAGCTGGACCGGATGGAGATTATTAAGAAGAAGCAGTGCCAGGGCATCACGCAGATGGAGCAGATGGCACAGACTTTGAGTGACCTGAAGACACAGCTCATGTGTCTCTAGGAGGCACAGACGGCTTCACAACCTCGTCTTCAAGCACGAGGCGATCCGAGTAGTAGCAGCAGCTCCTTCCAGCTCTCCAGCTCCCACCAGCATCTTAGACTGGTCCATCTTGTACAGGCGGAGCCGTACCAGCAGCCGAAGCTCACCTACCAGGCACCTCCATCCAATAACACTCAGATGGTGGTATACCAGTCGGATCAGCCTCTGGCAGTACTCCCGCCAGACCCTTACGATTCAGAGCCGTTGAGCATCCGGGATTTGGTACGACCGCCTCCAGCCCGGTATCCGACAAGACCATCCTGGATTCCGTTGGGCAGCCGGAGGTGCCCAGCCCCAGCAGCAGCCGTCAGCACAGGGTGGCCAGTACAACCATCAGAGAGATCACCACCACCAGCAGCCCCCAGTATACCCACCACAGCAGCAGTAGCAGTCACAGCAGTATGGTCCTCGTCCCTACCAGCAGGGACAGTCTTGGAGGCGTGAGCAGCCTCATCAGCAGCAGCATCCCCAGTCTTACCCCTCTCAGCCACAACACCAACAGTCTCACTTCCAGAGAGGCTACCCGTCAGGTTCTCATGGGCCACCCTATGAGAACCCCGCCTTGGATGACATAGCCCACATCCTCACAGATCAGCAGGCTACTTTTCGACGGGAGATGGATGAGTTCCGCCAGGAGATGCAGGACATTGTGAGAGGGAAGGCCGCCATCCCTGCCCAGATAGAGCCCAATCCAAACAACCTCAAGAGGAAGTCTGAGCAGGTAGTTTGTACTGAGTATGCCACTCCGAGTGATACTTTTGGTGATATGTCTGCATATCTTTTCGATACTGACTTTGTCACACTTAGGAGCGGTAGGATGCCAGCAGGCAGCGCCTCATCTGAGCTACACCACGAGGATAATTCCAGAGCGTCAGATGAGGAGGAGAGCGGTACTGAGGCCGCTAGAGAGGATGACGGTGGTACTGACGCCACCATGGATGCTGATCCCGCCGGCGGTACTGAGGCCGCCATTTCACCAGTTGGAGGAGGTGGTACTGAGGTCACCCATTTTGCCGAGCTAGAGCGCGATACTGAGGCTGCGAGTCTTCCAACCGAGGGTGGTGCTGATGCCACCAGTTCTTCTGAGATTCCTGTTGTTTTTCCTGTTACTGATGTATCTCGGAACACTTTTGTGAATATAGGAAAGGGTTTATGTTCTTTTGGTCCCACTGTGGTGCTTGATGTATGTGTGAATCCGGCCGTCGAGCCGTCTAGACCCTCTCCTAGTCCTTCATCTGAGAAGGACCCTGTAATCCCCTTCCCTAGAGCCCTTCAGATGGGGAAGGGGAAGAAAAATGAAAATCCAAAAAAAAGGCAGCAGGAAGAGTTCAACCAGCAGATGATAGATCGGTTTCACATTCAGCTGACTCTTCAGGAGGCTTTGCAGCACATTCCTCTACTCCAGCGTTCACTTAGAGACAGGACCAAAGTTAGGAGGAAGAGGAGGAACCACCACTCATAGATTCATGTGCTGACGAGAGCCACTTGTTTCGCGATCCAGAACCGTCTGCCGGCCAAGAGGCCAGATTCAGGAGCCCCTTATGTCAGATGCCATATCAGTGAGCAGAGGTTCGACCGTACTCTATTAGACAGCGGATCGTCGATCAACCTACTTCCGACATCCCTTCTCGACCGCTTCGAGTTGGACACTCTACGACAGAGCAGGACAGTCCTTCAGTTTGCTGATAGATCTGTCAAGAGGCCGAAGGGTTTGCTTAGAGACGTTGTCGTCACGATTTAGGGCCTGCAATTCCCCGTGGACTTCGTAGTGTTGGACATGGAGATCCCTGAGTCAGTGACCGATACCCCCATCATTCTAGGTCGCCCGTTCTTGGCCACAGCCAAGGCAGTGATCGACCATGATAGCGGGAAGGTATACTTTCACGTCGAGGGTAAAAGTGTACAAATAGAGACGGTCGAGGACAGCAGAGCCAGAGACAGATCATGCTCAGAGACTACATCAGATACAGAGCAGATGACAGATGTCGGGCTAGACATCCACCAGGACTGCGACTTTGTGATTACAGACGATGAGGCGGTATGGGCATATCCAGATGCACAGGCCATCCTCTCACTTTCAGATTCCGCTGATGCAGAGACAACATTAGAGGAGAGCTTGGAGAGCGCATTCCTGGTCCAGGATACTTTTGAGGTAGCAGAGCCGGTTCTCGACCGCGAGACTGATTTTTGTGATGATGGTGATGTTGATGCCACCTTGGATGATACAGATCCCTCGGAGTCAGGTGTTGACTGTGCAGAGCTTGATGATTACATACCAGATCTGATTTCCACTGAGCCTGCAGATTGGGAGGAGGTAGATGCCGAGTAGAGAAGAGACAGTTCAGTTGAGCAGCCTTCTCCAGATCCAGTTTGTGAGAGAGAGTTCTCATTCTCCCGGGCAGATTTGGCCGCATACACTCGGATTCTTCAGAAGCCAGATTTGCCAGCACCATTTTGTCCAGAGCTGAAGCCACTACCTGCGTCGTTGAAGTATAGGTTCCTTGCGGGTGAGCATGAGATGTACCCAGTCATTATCTCAGTTGATTTGACTGGAGAGCAAGAATCCCGTCTGATGGGGGTTCTTAAAAAGAACCACAAGGCGATAGGATGGAGCGTAGCAGATCTCCAGGGGATCAGTCCGGCTCTGTGCTCTCACCACATCTATCTCGAAGATGAGGCAAAGCCGTCGCGTGAGTTCCAGCGGTGGCTGAATCCGAATCTGAGAGAGGTTGTCATGAAGGAAATTTCGAAGTGGTGGAGCGCCGATTTTATCTACCAAATCTCCGACTCCAAGTGGGTCAGTCCATGTGGTGCCCAAGAAGACGGGCATCACTATAATGGTTACGGAGTCCGGAGAGGAGATCGCTACATGAGTACCCACTTCTTGGAGGGTCTGCGTGGATTACAGACGACTCAATCAGGCCACCAAGAAGGATCATTTCCCCCTGCCCTTTATTGATCAGATCATTGAGAGACTGGTAGGGAAGAGCCATTATTGTTTTCTGGATGGGTACTCGGGCTACAACCAGGTGGCCATCGCTCCTGAGGACCAGGACAAAACGACCTTTACCTGTCCCTTCAGCACATACGCCTTCCGACGCATGCCCTTTGGGCTATGCAATGCCCCTGCGACTTTTCAGAGATGCATGCTGTCGATCTTTTCGGACATGGTAGGGGAATGCTTGGAGGTCTTTATGGATGATTTCTCGGTTTACGGCGATAGATTCGACTCCTGTCTTGACTGCCTAGACCGAGTACTTCAGCGATGCATAGAGGTTCACCTGGTATTATCTTGGGAGAAGAGTCACTTCATGGTGACTCAAGGGACGGTTCTTGGCCACATCATCTCCAACAGGGGCATGGAGGTTGATCCGGCCAAGGTGGATGTCATTAGCAAACTCGCACCACCGTCCAACTTGCGGCAATTACGGTCATTTCTGGGGCACGTTGGTTTCTACCGGCGATTCATTCGTGATTTCAGTAGGGTTGCCCGACCGTTGACTGATCTGTTGACGAAAGACATCGAGTTCTTTGTCGATGACAAATGTCTCTCGTCGTTTGAGACTCTCAAGAGAAGTGTGATAGAGGCTCCTGTCCTTCAGCCACCCGATTGGTCTCTCCCATTCGAGATCAAGACGGACGCCCTCGATTTTGCTGTGGGGGTTGTGCTAGGACAGAGGAGGGATGGAGTTCCATTTGCCATCCACTACGCTAGCCGCACATTGGATTCCGCGCAGCGGAACTACACAATCACAAAGAAGGAGATGCTAGCCTTAGTCTTCGCCCTAGATAAGTTCAGATCATACATTATTGTATCTAGAGTGACCTTGTATACTGATCATACCGCCATCAGGTACCTTATGGCAAAGAAGGATGCCAAGGCCAGACTGACCAGATGGATCCTTCTACTCCAAGAGTTTGACATAGAGATTAAGGATAAGCCTGGAGTCAAGAATGGGGTGGCGGATCATCTCTCCCGATTGGAGTATCTTGAGGATTCTGAGCAGATTGACCCTATTTGTGAGACCTTTCCAGATGAGGCGATCCTTGCTATCGCTTCGCTCCCATGGTACGTCGATATTGTGAACTATCTTGTTGCCAAGAAAGTTCCACAAGACTGGCCCAAGCAGAAACTTGAGACCTTCCTCGCGAAGTCCAAGTTTTACCATTGGGAGGATCCCATCCTTTACCATGAGGGAGGGGATAGTATCTGGCATAGGTGCATTCCTCAGGAGGAGCATCACAGCATCCTTACTTACTGCCACAAGCTGGAGGCAGGAGGACATCACTCAGGGAGAAGAACGGCACAGAAAGTGCTCCAATCGGGCCTATGGTGGCCTACTCTCTTCAAGGACTCTGATGAGTTCGTGAAGAGGTGTACTGACTGTCAGAGGATGGGCACTTGTGGACAGCGTGATATGATGCTGATGCAGCCCATACACTTTTGTGAGGTTTTTGACGCATGGGGCATCAATTTCATGGGTCCATTCCCTAAGATCAGGGATTTGAGTACATTCTGTTGGCCGTGGATTATGTGAGTCGTTGGGTTGAGGCCATCCCTGCCCGAACCGCTGATGCCAGGACAGTTTGCAGATTTTTGAGGAAGTACATCATTACACGGTTCGGGGTACCTCGAGTATTGATTTCAGATGGGGGGTCTCATTTCATCAACGATCAGGTGAAGGCCCTTGCTAGCGAGTTCGGCATAGACCATCGAGTTGCCACTCCATACCATCCACAGACGAATGGTCTAGCCAAGGTGTCGAACAGGGAGATCAAGACTATATTGCAGAAAGTCGTCCGCCTTGACCGAAAGGATTGGTCACAGCTTTTGGACTCGGTCTTGTGGGCATATAGGACGTCTTTCAAGACACCTTTGGGCACATCTCCCTTTCACCTCATTTATGGCAAGCCGTGCCATTTACCTGTTGAGTTGAGGCACAGGTCACTTTGGGCAGTTACATATATTCTTTTGGATCCAGATAGTGTAGGAGACTAGAGGAGGGCAGAGTTAGCACCCTGGAGGAGCTTCGTGATACCGCCTTCTCAAACAGCCTACAATATAAGGAGAGAGTGAAAGAGTGGCATGATTCTCATATCAGCCACAAGCATTTTGAGCCTGGACAGAGAGTATGGCTATTTGATGCTAGGCTTCGTCTATTTCCAGGGAAGCTACAGAGCAAATGGAAGGGACCTTATCTTGTGAGAAAGGTACACGACAATGGGAGTATTGACATATCTGAGTTGTCTTCTGAGAGTACCTTTCGAGTGAACGGCCAGAGGCTCAAGCCATTTCTAGATCATGAGCCGCGGGGCGTTGATGTTACCCCTATTCACTTTGCGTGAGATGTAGTCTCTTGACTCACAGCTATTGCATCTCACGCCTGATTATCACTGTTCTTCCGACCTGTATAGATCCAGTTGTCCATATCACTCTATTCTTTAGTCCCACATCCCTTTTCTCACCTTATGATTATGCTATACTTAGGGTGTACTTTACCCTAAGTATAGGGGGGATGTAGGACCTTCGGGTATTCTTGTCATTCTTTCTACCCCTGTTTTGCTGCCTATACTTAGGGATATTTCACCCTCAGTATAGGGGGGGTAGGACCTGTACATCCTTCACTCGGATTTCCCTTCACGTACAACTGCTATACTTAGGATTACTTGATCCTAAGTATAGGGGGAAACCACCGAGTTCTCCTCATTCTATTCATTCATTCATCTCTGTATCTAGCCATTCCTTTTCACTTCCCTATACTAAGCACGAGTTATGTCTTCTTCATCGCTCTTGATCACTCTAAAGACATCGTTCGAGCTAAGTATCGGGGGGTGTGTATATATTTCATATATACTTTAGCCATAACTCGTACTTTGTGTGAGTGTGTGAGGACTAAATAAAAATGGCTAAAAACCCATAAAATTTAAATTTTTTCTCCCTTGTATATAAAATTCATTCTGCACATACCTTTTTATTAATACAAATTATTTTTGTACAAATGATTGTAAAATGATTTGTGTAAAGGATTTGTAAATATGTGTATATCAAAATTATGTATATAGTACAAAATTTTTCCAAAATATTTTGAAAACAAAAAGTTTGTAAAAACCTTTTGTAAATGTTTATAAATATTTTTGCAAAACTTGCATTCAAGCATACATCCATGGTTTAAAAATATTTTTCAAAAATTTTGCACGATTGTCAATATTTGTAAATAGCATCTTTGTAAATACTTGTATAGTTTTTCCTGGATCATAGTTGACATTTATACTAGCCTGGAATTAAATTGGGAAATGGAGCTTGATTAAGATCTTAATCCACCTAATTCTAAGAGGAACCTTATAGGACTTAGGGTTAAGGCTTTTCAGGTCCATTGGGACTTAATTCTTTGAGTCCACTAGGCTATGAGCATATGTCATCTTGATGAGCCTAAGTAGAGCACTTAACAACACACGCATGACTCTTAGAGACAATGGCTTGACTTGCACCAACACTTTACACATAGCTCTCCACGGATGAGGTGGTGAGGAGGTAGTTTCCTTTGGCTTGGGGTAGCATATGAGGGTAGTACTTCTAGGTGGAACCTCTCTTCTTCTTCTAGTGAAGGAAGTGCGTCTCAACTTGGTCTAGTGGTGATGAAGTCTAAAGACAGAAGTCGTGGGTTGCAATAAAGCTTCAAAAGAGGGATAGTCTACTGGCTCAAGAGGAAAAACTTCTTGTATATATGCTGCACCATGTAGATATGTTGTACAGTTGCACATGAAAAAAATGTGCAAAAAGAAAAGAACTCCAAAAAAGTGGGTCGGATTGAAAATTTAATAATCCCACCGGAGTGTATATAGTCAAATAAAACAAAAGCTTATGGTATACATGTTACATCTCATGAAGCTTGCAGCGGGAGACTCAGCTACACTAGTTAGAGCTCCCAAGGATACATGGCTACACTGGCCATGGTCCATTCTCTTCTTCCCCCTCTTCTTGAGCCGGTTGCACTTGAACTTAGAAGGGAATACCCCCCTTCTCGAGGAAAGAGTTGCTAGACTGAGGCATTAGAGTTACTAGGTTGGGGGAGGTTGTTTCTTTGTTACTTCTGAGGTGGGGAGCTACATATCACTTATACCGCATGGAAAGATTCATGGTCATTAGAGTTTGTGTATGTAGACTTGTTCTGATCTGGTTTAATGAGGAGTCTTGTCCATAGATTGGTGGAACTTAGAGGCTGTTGAGTTTTAAGCTTAAGTCCAAATAAGGTTCCGACACATTAATAATCCAAAGATCTGATCGAGCTCCATATTTCAATTTAATGAAGGCAAGTTTAATAATCAACCTTAATCCATGTATATTCTCCTCTTTTTCATTTTCTTTTTCTTTTTCACTTCTTTTTCAAATAAGTGTTTGCTAAGGAACTAGCAAAGTTAAGTATAGGGGGGTGATGAATACCCATTCATCACTTTTTATTCTTATATTTTAGCTACAAAAACCATTGCAAATACATGTATACTCTTGTAAATACAAATAATTACCAAAGTGCATGCATTGTATAAAGTTTAATAATTAGCATGTTTTTGTGCAAAATAAAAAGAATAAAGAGACAAAAGAAAAAGAGGGAGATATTTAGAATAAATATTGAGCGACCTGATCCCAAGGGAGGGCTCAGCATGGGCCTGACCGCATAAATGCCCAAGTAGAGAGAGATAAGGAAGCTCATGTGTACACATACCTGTAATTAAATAAAAATAAATATTTTTCCTCTAAAAATAAAAATAAAAATGGGTCATATTTATTTGTAAATATTTGTAAATACAAGATCAAAATAAAAATAGAAAAATTGAAAAGGAAATAAAAATAATATTCCTTGTACATATTCACCATGTATATAAGACCACACATGTATTTATTTCACCTTGTAAATAAATAAATTAAAATCCCTAAGAATTTGTATATACTCATATTTCATTATGTAAATAAATAAAATAAAAACTATAAAAACAAAAATTAAATAAAAAGAACAAAATTAAAAACCAAAAAGAATATTGTATATATACCATGTATATTGTTGTATACATCTATTTATTTTACCCTTATAAATAAATAATAAAAATAAAATAAAAATACCTTTTTATTCCTAATTTTATGCTATAAATAAATAAAATATAAAATGGGAATAAAAATGTACAAAAATAATTAATCAAAAATCAAAAATTAAAAATTAAAAATCCATATTGTGTATATACCTATGTATAGTACTATAATGTAAATACCTTATTTTTATTTCGAAAAATTATTTAAAAATCACAAAAAACAGTTCAAAATAAAATAAACAATTTTCATGTTTTAAGTTTTTCGAAATTAATTCATTTATTATTTTTTTATTGAATTATCAAGTATTTAATAAATCCTGAATTCCTATTGGTCCACGGGGGATTGTTGACCCCCGGTCAACTCTCCCCCGCGGACCAAACCCCCGCGGATCTGCACGCCCGACCCGACTTCGCCGAATTTCTGCATCTTGATCCGATCGTCAACACCCAAACCCCAGGTCCTATTTGATCCTCCTGCATCCGAGATCCTCGTCATCATATCCGCGTTGGGATCCGCGCTTCGCGGAACCCTGCCCGCCTTCCTCTTCTCGGACCTGCACTCATATATAGCCTGAGCTCCGCCTCCATTTTCTCGCATCTTTGGATCATTTCACGCCACCCTGGGACCTCCACAGCCACCGTGAGAGTGACAGCTTGCATCCGGCTGTGTCGCAGCGAGGAGGGAGTGGACGAGCCATCGATCCGACGTCTTTGCGCCGCCGTGCGCCGCCCAGAGGTGGTGCTCGAGCCTCGGGCACCGACGGCCCTTGAGGCTAGGACCTGGAGCATCCCCAGCTCTTCCACAGTCGACTCCATCCAGTAGGTAGTCTCCTTTCTTCTTCTATTTAGCTAATTTTGCTTTTCGCCCAATTCGCTCCGTCGCCGATTAGCTCTGATTCCAACCATCTCCTCCTACATCTCGATCATCGGAGTCACCCATCACCTTCGTCATTCCCCCGTGCACCTTCTCCGCCCCTTCGTCCATCCCAGTTCGCCACGGAACTGGGATTGGGGCTCCTCCGTCGTCGCTTCGCCGGAGCCCCTTCGACCCGACGCACAGACCATCTTCACCATCTCTAACCGGGTCGAGGCACTTTGCCCTTGACCCAGAAGTTCGTTGCTTTGCTTTGCAGGTCCATCCGAGCCCATCTGAGGTCTTGGCGTTCTAGAGCAGTAGCTCCACCTCCGTCGACGTCGCCTGAGCTCGTCTGAGCTCCGTTGCGTCATCGGAGGAGCCCAGTAGACGTGGGAGGCCCAGATGTTCCTTCTCCGATCACTAGCAGCCCGCGAGGAGGATCACCGTGTGTGCACTGGGCCGGTGAAGTTCGCCGGCCGCCTGTTCTTCGTGCATCCTCCAGAGCCATCCGATCTCCCTCCAGCTCCAGATCAGATCTCAGACGTCCATTCGAGGAGCCGTGCCAGCCGTTAGATCATCAGAGGGAGGATCTTGACCATCAGTTCAGCGAGGTTTAGCCACAGCGCACGGGAGTCGTCCGATCATCCACGTGGCTGAACCTCCTCTGTTCGATCCGAGCTAGGACCCTTCGCATACCCACATCGCATCACAACCGCCCGATCTTCAACGTGGGAGCTTCCCAGCCGCTCGATCGCGCCGAGGGTTCCCTTCCTCGAGCGTCGCGCCATCTCGACCGTCAGATCCAGCACGTGGCGCTCATCCGACCCTCGACATTTAAATAAGGGGTAATTTCCTATAGGCCCCTCTGTTTATGGATTTTATTAGTTAGTCCTATAAATATTTTATCCCGTTCATTTTATTCTGGACATTTTGCACTTTGGACCTCGTACTTATTTTATTTGCATTTATGCCCCTGTCTACGTGGACCACGTGCATCGTCACGTGAGTTTTGTGGTTTGTTTGCAATATGTGGGATATAGTTTTAGGGTGTTAATGAATGAACTTATGTTTTTGATATTCGCAAAAATGCCCTTGTGACTGTTTTATTTGTGCATGTGCTATATTTCGTGGACTTTTTATACTTTTGCCCCTGGACTTTAGTACATGTTACTAAATAGTCCAGGGACTTAAGTTTTCTTGCAATTAGGTCCTTAAGTGCCCAGGTCACGCGTTTGGCGCGTGAGTTCTTGGAGAAATTGCACCGGCCCCCCTGGAATTTATTTTAATTGCAACAGGTCTCTTTGTACTGTGTCCTTGTGTTTGATTTCAATAAAATAGCAAATCGACTCCATTTGATGAAAATTGGACACATGGCTCCTGCCATGGTGTAAAATTTTCTCTAAATTTTGGAGACATTTTTGACTTCATTTATTATTTTTAAAAATTCAAAAACACGCAATTTTCTTATTGTCTAGCTTTAAAAATCACAAAAAAAATTAAAACAACTTTAAAAATTATAAAAAATTAGATAATGTTTATTTTGTGTTGTTCGATTTTCTGACCAATTTTGGTCATTTTTAGATTTACAAAACCTATAAAAATTACAAAACCCCTAAAAACCCATAAAAATTCTAATAAATAATTGAAAAATCAAAAATTAATAATTCCAGTGCCTAATTTTTCCTTGTATTTTCTACTTTATAGGAAAATTACTTCAGACCTTGATAGGGCCATTTTGCATTTTAATTTGGCCCTCCAAGTCTGACTGGACAGTGCCTTCATTTTTTTAGCCTTGTTTGATTTTTATAAAATTCCATAAAAATCAGAAAATCACCAAAAATTGACTAAAAATAGTAAAAAAATATAAAAACATAAAAATATTTTTGTTTGAATTTTTGGAATAATTTTTAGTAGTTAAATAATTGTATGTAGTTGCTTGTTTCCTTGTTTTCCTTATTTTATTCATTATTTGAAAATCCAAAAAAATATAAAAATATTAAAAATCCACCAAAAATATTTGTCTTTTATTTTTCACTATTGTTGACTACTTCGTAGGCCACAAGGCCATTACGTGCTTCCTGAGTCCGACCCTGGTCGCTATACCAGGCTAATCTAATAGACAGGGCCACTATTTATTTTGATTGATTTTATTCTTCTATTTGGTGGTCTGATCCCTATTTTCCTGTTGAGTTGATTTATCTCTCGATCAAGGTCGCAATGACCCTTTGAGTGATTATTTTATCCCGGATTGATTGAGATTTTTCAGCTCATCAGTGCATATAAAATCTTTTGCACCTAACTTCCGAACGTGCTCAAATGGCAACTGTTTTTCAAATTCATGCGGTCTCATCGATCGAGCATCCATGCTTTCTAAGGTCTGAGCTATTAATGCCAAGGTCTCTTTCATATTGTTATTATTACTCCCATCATGTCCACCACTTGATCTTAGTCCTTGTGAGGTCTGAGAAGATTGCTCAGCTGTCATTGTGCCCTACATAAATAAAATTTCTTAATTAGCTCTTCCAAAATTATAAATCCTCAAATCTCATGTCAAAATATAGATAAAGCCTCAATAACAAGAATATCGTTATTCCAATATCATTTCCATTTCATATCTAAGTCTAATACATAAATCATAACCACCAAGGGATTCATATATCAACCTCGAATATCAATAAATTTCATAAACCATTGCTCTGATACCATCAGATCTTACGACCCGTCCCGCTAATCGAGATCAGTACGACATTTAACTGTTTGATCATTCTAATTATAGTTACCATGTCCAAAAAAAATTCGACAGCAATTCCTCTATTTTATGGACTCCCAAACGCTACTCTGTACCTGAAACCATTCATGTAAAACTTTTGTATAAACCATCCAAGTCATAATCCGCATTCGCATCATCAAATACATTTGCATTGTTCATTATGTACAACCATCATCTACTGTCAAAGTTCATATACAACTCTATCCACTTCAAAAAAAGCAAACATCCATTCTTCCTAGATGCTAACTACTTACCTGCGGTACAAAAATTTATTGCATTATTATCAAAAATGGAGTGAAGAAACCAACTACCAGCAAAAACTTAATTCCTTTTTCCTCGTCCTTTACAGCTCCTCAGGTGTGTCTGTAAAAAATTTTTAATAACAGAGGGTTGAGTCTAAACTCAAAATGAGCTTAGACCCAACGAGAAGGTCTCAAGCACTTTGATAACAAAATATATTGGCTATTTAGAAAATAACTTTACTAGCTAGTTGAAATAAAATGTAATACCATATTAGGGCAATTTCATAAAAATGAAGCTTTACAAAATAATAATGTTGTACAGAAATTGAAATATGTAACTGACAAACTGAAATTTCTTTAATATCTAGATGTCGAAAATCTTGCAGAAATGAAATTTTCTATTTTTCAGCTGTTATAACAACATCACTGTGGCTAACATACTACGTCCATGAACACTGAAACAAACTGAGTCATACGCGGAGACAGCCCCAAAGGCCAAAGAACCTACTGCATACAGCCCAAAGCCACTACGTATATAGAATGCGGACCCAAAGTCCTCTGAATCTTATCTAACGGTTGCCATATTTGATGGCATGTTTCAGGGTCATATCTGATGACGTCACCATATCTGATGGCTAGTTCATGACCATGTCTGAGAGCTACCGTGGTGGTCATTATTTCTGACATATTTTCCGATCCATAGTAATATAACTATAAGCTAAGAAATTTATGATCTCTGAATCATATCATCATACTGAACTTATCTGTATTTATCTGAAAACTTCTGTAGTATTAAACGGTATAATTGAATACTGAAACATAAAACTAAGCTTTTCTACCTTACATTAAGCTTGCGTACAATACCAACTTCACTAAACTGCCATCATCTTGGACAAAAACCAGCTTATCTGATTATCAAACTAAACTATACATGTACACAGCATAATCAAACGGCATCACAAACTGTAATATTGCAATGTATCTATGAAAATAGGAGTTATATCTTAAAATAAACTTGAAACCACTCACCTGAGAGTTTGCATGTGAAAATCTAATCTTTATAGTCAAGTTGTCACCACACTCCCCTAGTAACGGATCCCGAGAATTTCAACATTTTCTGCACATCATTCTGTTTAAGTCATAATTCTATCGTCAATGCACTAGAGTGGCATTGACATCTCATATTATACTTACAGACAATACCTTCCTTAGAAACTATGCATACTTAGTATTATTTTTATTATTTTTCTTCTATGGACAACATGCCACATACGAATCAATTAGAGTACATATACGTACTGGTGGCTAAAATTTACATTTTTACTTCTTTGAGTAAAGATATGAATGGTCAATAACCTTCCTTTACACATTCATATAAGCCCTCCAATATTGTATCATCTAAAACATTCCAACCTCTAATGAATATATTTTTCTTCAGAATTTCAATTATTGACCTTAAGTGAGTTTACTTAAACCTTTTTAATTGACATAAAAAACACAATCCAATGGGGGAACTTGAAAATCATATATAGATATGGCAAATCAAAGTACAGTGATACGCTTCCTCCATTTCTTTATTTTTCTTTTTAGCAATATACAGTGGCTATTAGCTTTTAAAATTTGTACCTTATTATGTCAGTATTACTCTTTTATATCCAAATAGCATCAGTTGATAACTTTTGCCTACATACTACAGAATCCATAGAATTTAAGCAACTAGAATTTATCCCATCTTGACATATTATATTAGATAGAATGAATGACAAAGAGAGATTACTCGACCCCTGATTAGTAATATGAAAGAGAACCATAAAATTTTAGCAGGTAACGAACCTGGAATGTAAGCAAAGAAACCTCAGTTTGCTACGAGGGGAATGCGACTCTCTTCAAATCTACAGCTGTTGATTCCTAGCTATAATATACTTGCATTATTTTTCTGTATGTATATATATTCCTCCCACGATAGAAGTACCCTCACCGACCTTTACCTTGCATCTCAATGCTAACACATGTATATACACGTGGTCACTTCCTGATATTTTTTTTCGTAGGCATTATCCATCTTTACCTTTTCCTCCTTATTGTTAAAATCTTATTCGTAATTTCAACATAATAGCACTCCATCTATAGCCTCACAATTAACATGTACCATTATTCCTATATATATTTATATATTATTTCTATATTACTCTTGACTTAAATTTAGATATTTGCATTAATCTTGTCATGCTAATTATATATTGTCCTATCACATAACCAACATTTCCTACGTATCTCATGTTTTTACTATTCACTCCAATAATGTGTTTACGTACTTGGCATTAGTCTTTGAATAGTTGAACCAAATCATATATCATATCTCTTAAATAAATAAGAATTAACTTCTTAGTTCATATCTGATGTAATAATAATATGACCCATCAATAGTTGTACCTATATTCGCATGCTGATTCGAAAATACCTATAATCATTTTTGTACGTCTTTGATCATTTACATCCTTGAACAATATTCTTAGTTTATAAAAAAAAATCATCTAGTATGGATGTTACACCTATCATCATCGGATTTTTCCTAGAAAGGATTGTGATTGACATGATATGAGAGAGTTTGTAAAATATAGTTATTTTTCGTAGGAATCGTATCGCATGCATATATTATTAGCATTATTTTTTTAGCATGGTGCTATTTTTTACGTTATATGATGCTTTTTTTCAGCATATTGTGCTATTTTTTAATTATATGGTGTTGTTTTAGGCATTTTGTTATTTTTTTTCTTGTGCGAAGTATTGTGCTGATTTTTGGAGTATATGGTGCTGTTTTTTGATACTATTCTTCAAATCATATATAATATGCTATTTTTTTATCATGCTATTTTTTCATTCCCCTACGTTGTTTCCCGATTTCCCTCATGTTATTTTACCTTGATTATTTTACTTTTTCTCCTACTATTTTCTCCCATGTCATTTCCCCTACTTTCGTCCCCCATTGTTATTTCCCTTGTCATTTTTCTCTTCCTCTCTTTCTCATGCTTCCATTGGCACAACGAGAGCAGAAGCTCTATTTTTCTTAACCACAACAGTTGTTTATTGTCCTTCCGAACATATCTCTTGATTACTTGAGAAATTGAAAGGAAATAATGAAAGCAACAAAAAAAACAACTAAAATGTGCTCAATGTCTTCAGATCAGGAGCCATTAGGTACATATGGGAGGTGGGGTAATACCTCCACACCACAACAAGAGACAAGAACGAGAAAGAGGGAAATAAGGCTATAACGCAAGAGAACACGATGAGTTGTTGTATTAAGAATTGTAATTAGATTTTAATTGGAAAATCTATGTAATTACAATTGAAGTTAATTTGTTTCAGTTGGGAAACCAAATGACTTGAAGGGAAAGTTGGGAATTCCCAAATTTGAAACATGGAAAAGTTTTGGTGGAAGTTTTAGTACCATACCTTGGAGCTCTAAACTTTTGGTGGGCTTATATGTGAGTTCACACCCCAAACTCTTGTAGCAATAGCAGAGAGGAGGAATGGAGGACCACACACGCGTGCGCACGCTCCGCTCCGTCTCTGGCTCTGGCTCGAGAGAGTCAATTCGGATCTCAATACTTTTGCTACAGTTTCATTTGGTAAGTCGATTAAATTAATCACACAATTAATTTGGTAAGTCGATGATGAAGCCACTTTTCATCATCTTTATTCTATCATTTTGGCATCAAAAACTCTAGCAAATGCGTGTAAATACCCTTAATTAGAGCATCTTAGCATTCATGCATGTGCATGTAAATAGTGTATAAAATACTGTAATTAAAGCCAAAATTATAGAATAAATAAAACAAAAGAAAAAGAATAAAATATTGTAAATATTTTATGACCCGAAATCCTGAGACCTAGGCATCTAGATGAATAGGTCGACAAGGAATAAAGTAGGGGGAGAAAACGGCCAAAATACAATACAAATCCCTTTTATTTAATCCATTCTTTATTCATTTTGGGACCTATTTTTGGTTCCACTTTTTATACCTCAAATAAAGAAACTTTGTACATGAAAGTTGTAGATAATTAAATAAATAAAAATACAAAATTGATTTCATTGAAAAATAATGTACAGATAAAAAGTTATGCTCTAAATAAGATTCCTGAACTTCAACTTCCCAGACCCGTATCTTGCAAATAAAAACTCGAAATGTACCAAACTCACCTTTAATTGTATATAGCATAAAATAATCTCTTTAATGGAGGTGATTTCGTATTTTTCGGAGTTACGGTTTGAAAGTTGAGTTTTGGACCCTACTTGTATACTTGTACAGATTAAAATATTCAATTTATTATTTATTCACTATTCTTGTATTTTTTATATTTTTATAATATTGTAAATATTACTTACAATATATATGTACATTAAAACTTGAATAAAAATACAAATAAAATACAAAATAAAATACTTGTAATATAATACATAGGTATAATACTTATACATATACCTATATAAAACTTACTTATATTTTATTAAGTGTACAAAACACATCAAAAAATAAAATAAAAATATTTCTAAGTGTATAAAAGTATTCTATAATTTTATAAAATAATAAACAAAACTAAATAAATTAAAAATACCAAATAAAAATAAACTAATAAAATATACATGTAATATACCTATATATGCTATAAAAAGCAACTTGTAAAAATATACCTCATAAAAATAATTAAAAATCACCATAAAATACTTTATAAAATACTAAACATTTTTTTATTTAGTAATCAAAATTTAATTAATTCATTTACTATTTTTAATTGAATTAACAAAATCATTTTCTAGGGTTTTTCCTGGTTGGTCCACGTGGGCCAACCAGGTGCAAACCCTGGTTGACCCCAGTCAATTAGGCGTCCTACCCCCTGTAGCCTCTGTCAGACATTGGTTTGACCCCCTTTTTGTCGATTTTTACAGCCTCCATCTTGCACTTTTTGAGATCGAGTCCTTCATGACTTTTGTCCCTCGATTCTTGGTCTATCACGCCCTTGCGTTTTTTGGGGCAAAGAGGCATCGATTCGCTAGATATTACTCGATCTTTGGAGCGCCCCATTCATTAGGTCAAACCACATATATGCAACCCCCGACTTTGATTCAAAGTTTGAACCCCTCATTTCCATATCCAAGCTCCCCTTTCGTGCCTAATCGATCCAGGGAGGTGAAAGCTCCCTTCAACGAGTCTCAGGCGGGTTGAGCAAGGCTCGAGGCGGCTTCCACAACCTCCGCCATCTCCGCCGGCGTCGAGGTACTTCCTTCCGGTCTACACCGTCGAGGCTGCCCCCTTTCACCTTATTTCGTTCGCATTTTACTCGCATTAGTCTTAGGATCAAAAGCCCTAAAGAGATTTCACCTTCCATCGCTTGAATCGCCCAAATCGCTCACCTCACCGGAGTGCTCCTCCGGCCGAGTTCATCCTCGCCGCTTCACGCCACCGCACCCACTCCGTGGGGTCCAGGCACTTTGCTCTGGACCCTCTCACATTTTCTTGCAGGTCAAAGCTCGTTGACGCGAGCCCAGGAGCGTTTTTGTGCTTCGCCGGAGCTCCGTGGAGCTCTTCAGCTCCGCCGCCCTCCCTCACAAGCCTCGGTCGTCACCGAGCCCTTTTGAAGCTCCTGGGAGCTAGACCAGACCGTCAGGAGGCTCCAGCCTCATTTTGATGCCCAGAAGGCCGTCGAAGACGGAGTAGGACCTCGGAGAACCTCGGCTCACCGGTGTTCCTCCGTGGTTCTTGCTCTTGCCTTCAGCACCGTTGGATCGAGGCGGAGGCCCAGATCGCACAACTGTCGTTGGATCGCGCACGATCTCCACCGTCAGATCTTTACCTGAGGATATTACCTTCGCCATCCAACGTGAAGCGTCATCAGCCATCAGATCGTCGCCACGCGTCAAGTGAATCAGCCATGGCCGTTGGATCACGCGCATAGGGGTATTTTGCATTATTCACCCCGTGCATTTTTGTATTTCTAGTTAGTCCTCAAACATTTGTCTGCAGTTTAAAAAAGTTTTGTAATAATTATACTTAGGCCCCCCCATTTTCCGTATTTGCAAACAAGTCCAAGCCACGTCATCTCACGTGACCAGTTCACGTGAGGTAAAGGGCATTTTGCACAGGACCCCTTAAGGGTTTTAGTATTTCGTCTAGGTCTAATAATTTTTGTATTACGTGCAAACTTTTTGGAATATTTGCATAGTGACCCCTGGGATTTTGGATATTACGTTTATATCCTTTCCAGCCGCGTGCTAGTCACGCGCCCTGGTGGGTAATTTGCAGGATAACCCTTGCCAGTCTTGATATTTGTATTTGGTCATTTAAATGCAATATCCAGTATTAAACTTTTTGTGAAACTTGCACTTTGGCCCCTGGATGTTTACATATTTGCACTTATGCCCTTGCGAGTAATGTAGTTTCTTGATGTTGTCTTCATTTAAATAGTGCATCATTTTAACTCGAAAAATTCTAAAAAAATTAACATAGGCTCCTGTTAAGTTGTCATTCACGCCATATTTTTGCATTGCATTTTTGTTGCATTTTCACATTTATTAAAAATAAAAATGTGCATTTTCAGCATTGTTTGCATTAGAAAATCCCTAAAAATTATAAAAATGTTTTGAAAAATTACAAAAAAAATTTATATTTTGCTTGTCTTATCATATTTTAATGTCAGTCCAAAAACCACTAAAAATTTCAAAGTAAAAATTTTAAAAATTAGAAAACAGTTAAAAACTTCAAAAAAATCTAAAAAATTATAGAAAAATCCTAAAAATATGAACTCAGGTTCTGTAGTTTCTCTATTTTATTTCCTTTATTCTAAAATTAATTTGGGAAAATTTTGATACTGTTTGGCATTTTTCATTCCCATTTTGATTTCAGCCAGTAGGTTTATTCACTGTTTTCCTTTATTTTGACTTTTAAAAATACCAAAAACATTCTGAAAATTCCCCAAAAATCACAAAAACATATTAAAAATATAAAAAGACCAAAAACATCTTATTCCCTGATTTTTGAATATGTTTACCTATTTTTATAAATATCCTAACTCCTCTTTTCTTATATTGTATATACATCCTATTATTGAAAAAGAAAATATAAAAATATAAAGTATAAAAAGAAAATATAAAATCAGAAAATCAAAAATCAAAATACAAAATTAAAAATTCAAAATAAAAAAATTTTAAGAAAAAAATTAAAAACCCACAAAAACATTTGCATCTTGTAGACACTTAATCACATCACATTTTTGTGCATCAATTGTTGATCTATCCTGCCTTGCTCCCTGTGTTCGAACTCTCTACATACTTGCTTCCATACATCTTTTATGTAGAGTTAAAAATAAATTTGACTCCACATTGTTTGTCATTGTTTGATATTTGATTGTGGGTTCGTTGTTGATTAAATTCGGATTTTTAGCAGTCACCGCAGCGACCTCTATGTTCCCGCCTTGTGTGGATCACAAGACCGTTAGAAATTTGTGTTTATTAAATGGCGCCGTTGCCGGGGAGTAACAACGTATAGTTCTCATTTTTTATTGATTGTGATTTATTTGTCTCCACCATTATTTGTTTGATCTCTCTACTTTTGATATATCCTATTGAGTTATCTGACCATTCTTCTTTCTTGTCTTCTTGCGAGGGACCGCGGAGCAAGGAGGATCGCCTAGGTGATTCGGTGCAACCTTGGGAAGCAAAGTCGGCTTTTCTAGCCTAAGCCGACAAGAGAGAGCAAGAGGAGTGAGAGAGTGTGGTAGTTAGTAGTCTTTTATTTTTGTGAGAGAGATACTTGATAATTTGTAATAATACAGGCATTTGGACACTCAGGACACTCGGGCCTAATTTCCAGGTGTTTGTACACCTGGGGGCTCACTGCGGTTTTTATCGTGTTTACCACTGTCATTTTCTGATTTTGTTTTATTTTCCCTTTCTTTTGTGGAATGAGCCCTTAGATTTTTAGGCATTGCTTGATCGATTAGATTAGGTCCAAACACCCTAATAACCATTGCATGTACCTATAGTGCGTATTTGGACTTAGTTTAATTAAACAGTTGATCATCACCTTCGATTCGTCGCACCGCGAGCCCACCCCATCAAGCGCTACTCCTGAACTCGATGTGCCGAGAAGAGGAGGGGTGAGTCTAGACCGGACTTTTTGGATTGAGGATTGGTGATTGACTTGTGGTTCTTCACGCTAGCAATTACCTGCTTAGGACGATTTCCGTGTGCATATCGGCATGTAGATTAAGTTTATAAATTCCTATTTTGCATCCCGCATGGAGAGAGCTGGGAGTCACTGTAAGTCTTCTATCTTAGCATCCATCATTTAGGCAGTAAGGTGAGATTTCCATCTTAGTGCCACTTGCATTGGCTTTTCCGACTCTTTTCTCCCTCTGTTTTTGGATCAAATAGGAATCAAGAAAATCCAAAAATATTAGGCACTTGTTTGAATTGACTCAAAAGAAGTGATAACACCAAAAAATTTAAAAAAGGGACTGCTAAAGAAAACTTGACCTAAATAAAATTTGTGATTGGATTCATTGCGTGGGGAGAGTAACACCCTCACTTGTATTCAGGTTGCATGGGAAGGTCTCCTTCCAAGTGAGAGAGCGGCTTCGTAAGGATTAGAGCCAAAAACCCAGTCTGTGGCTGCCTTGTGTATCGCCTGGATTTCCGAAGTATTGGCGCTTCTATAGTATGTGGACGAGTAGGGCTTGGTCACCATTGATGACTCTCTATTGTGTAGAGCATCGACCTTGTCCGAAGTATCGAGCCTAGGCCATGCCTTCACGGGGGTATCTGTCTCATCGTCTTGCGTCCGAGTAGGTTCTTGCATGCTCACGAGTGATTCCGTTGCGAGCGAATTCCGAAGTATCAGTTTCGCCTATTGGCTTCCTTTCTCTATTTCTTTGGCTGAATAGGGATCCAGGAAGGGTTACAAGGACCTCAAAAAGTGCAGACTACATGTTACACAGGAGGAGGACAAGTACGGGATACTCTTCCGGCAGTACTCTCGCTCCTATAGGCGTAGCACTCTAAGGACTCGTTAAAAGATAAATGCATGAATTCATCTAAAAGCTACAAAGATAAAAGCCGAACTCTTACGGTTTCACGTGTTGAGTTGATGAATCTCCTTGTTTTGTGTTTGATTGCTAGTTGGATCTAGGTCAAGATCAAAAACACCGCACAATTGTGCGCAATTTTGCCACCTCCTTCATCTTCATTTCTCAACCTTCATCTTCTCAAATAATAAAGATGATGGGACGGAGATCTCTTAGGCTGACCTTGTCGGCACTGCTATCCAGAACTCCTCCCGATTCATCTAGGACAACCTTGGAGAGTCCGCTCTCTAAGCCTGAGTTTACTTTCACCCTGTTCCCCCTCGGCCACCCTTCTCCTTCCATCAGTCCAAGAGTTTCAGAATTTAGTGCATCACATAGCTCAGATCATTTGACGGCACCTGAGATGGGTTCTTTTGCATTTTCAGAGAATCCAGGCATGGCAGACAGAGGAGAACACCTAGATGAGCATGAGCACCCTCCATTCTTATATGATCAAGCAGCCATCAACAATTCATTGCTAGCATCCCTGAAGACTATGCAGAGGCAGATCCGAGACCAGGGAGTATTCATGGGTGACCTCATGAGAGAGATCGCATAGATGCGAGATAACCGACCTGGGGGCGATGGCGGTGGAGGTAATATACCAGTAGCAGAAGAGGGAGGAGAACCCAACCAGGAGAGGCCGCCGCAGACCATCATGAGAGAATTGCATAATCCAGCAGCCTCCCTCACTCATCGGTAGATCCGACTCCCTCCCATCCATGGAGACTTCGAGCTTCGGCCCCACACTATTCATCTTCTGCCCAAATTCCATGGGTTGCCGACCGAAGAGCCACACCTCCATCTTCAAGAATTCGAAATGATCTGCATCACCATTCATGACAGGCTGATGACTGAGGACACCATCAGGATGATAGCCTTCCCATTCTCTTTGGTTGATAGAGCCGCGTACTGGCTGAAACATTTGGGGAGCTTCGTCGACACTTGGGCGCAACTCCGGACCGCTTACTTGAAGAAGTATTACCCTCTCGACCGGACGAATGCAGTAAGAGCTATGATCAGTAACTTCACAATGATCCCTAATGAACAGTTCCATGAAGCTTGGGATCGATTCAGAGATCTCATTGACCAGTGTCCACACCATGATATATCCAAGCCCAATCTCATTCAGAGTTTCTTCTGTGTGCTGACACCGGAGCCGCAGGGGCTTGTAAACGCCTCTTGTGGTGTATCATACTTTTCCAAGGGTGAAGACGACGTTTGGGCCATCTATGAAAGAATGGCAGAGAATTCGATAGTTATGGCCCAAGCCCGCGTTTACACACAGCAGAAGCCGCCTCAAGGAGCAGGATCATTTCAGAGGATCGCCCGCATCGATGCCGGTCCCCACACTCCGTCGGCAGCCGCAGCCCAAGCCGAATCAGCCGCAGCCGACATGGACATCATTAGTGAGAAGTGGACCGTCTCGAGATCCTTGACAAGAAGCAGACACAAGGACTGGCCCAGATGGACCAGATTACCAAGACAATGAGTGACCTGAAGATGCAGATTCTTTGCATCCAGGAGGCACAGACGTCTACTCAGCAGCCTCCCAGGTCACGGGCTGATCCAAGCAGCAGCAGCTCGCACCAGCCCTCTGCCTCACACCGCCACGTCAACCACATTCAGGCAGAGCCGGTCCTGCTATTGCAGTATTACCCATCACAGCCGCCATCTTAGGACACTCAGATGGTGGTCTGATGAACCGCCTGATCACTCGGGTAAAAGGTCGTCAAGGGTCGTCACGACCCAAGTAACCAAGCGTGGTCGATCAAGAAAAAAATAGACCACCAAATTGGATAAAAATCGATGAAACACAAGTAGCGGCCTCGCTATTAGATTAACCTGGTATAGCGACCAGGGTCGAACACAAGGAGCACGTAATGGCCCTGCGGTCTACGAAGTAGTCTAAAAAAGGAATAAAATAAAATCAAAGTGTTTTTGGTGGATTTTTATTTTTTATAATTTTTTTTGGAATTTTAGTTAATAAATAAAATAATGAAACTAATAGAACAAGCCAATTCAAACAATTATTAAAGCACTCAAAAATCAACCAAAAATTCAAATAAAAATGTTTTTATGTGTTTTATGTTTTTTAATGTTTTTACTGAATTTTTAGGATTTTTCTGATTTTTATTTAATTTTCTAAAAATCAAACAAGGCAGGGAAATGAAGGTACTGTCCAGTCAGGAGTAAAAGGTCAATTTAAAGTACAAAAAGGCCCACTAACTCCTGGAGGTAATTTTCCTATAAACTAGAAAGTTTAAGGCAAATTTAGGCATTGGAATTATTGTTTTTGGATTTTTAAATTATTTATTATAATTTTTATAGTTTTTTTAGTATTTTTTCAATTTTTATGAGTTTTATATAATGAACAATGATCAAAATTGGTCAGAAAATCTAACAAGACAAAATACACAGTAGCTAATTTTTTTGTAATTTTTAGATGAGTTTTAATATTTTTTCTGAATTTTCAAGTCAGACAGTAAAGAAAAAGCTTGTTTTTGAATTTTTAAAAATAGCAAATGAAATAAAAAATTTCCCCAAAAATTCTAGAAAATTTTACAACATGGCAGGAGCCATGTATCCAATTTTCATTGAATTTGGAGTTAGTTTGATATTTTATTAAATATCAAAACCTAGGTACAGTGCACAGGGACCTGTACGTAAATACCAAAAGTTCCAGGGGGTCCGGTGCAAAAATCCCAAGAAGTCACGCGCGAGGCGTGTGTCTAGGGCACACAGGGACCTAATTGCAAATAAAATAAGGATCTCGGACTAATTGGTAACAGGTACCAAAAGTCTGAGGGCCTAACTTTAAAATACCCACTAATAAACGCACATGCGCATAAAAATCATTCACAGGGGCATATCTGTAATTAATAAAAAGATTTCATTCATTCATTAACATCCTGAAACTACAGAGCTAAACATGCAAATAACCCAAAGAAAACGTGTCGACGCACGCGATACACTACACACAGGGGCATACATGTAAACAGCAGAAAAGACAAGGTCCAAAGTGCAATTTACCTAACGCAAATAAAATATGAAAAATATTTACAAGACTAAAACTAAACTACTCAGAAACTAAGGGCCTAAGGGAATATTTACCCTTTATTAGGTAGACCGTCAGATGGGCGCCACGTATGCTGATCGACGGCTGGGAAAGGGTGGCGCTCAACGCTGGGGTCCTCGTCCTGATCGAGCGGCTGGGGTCTTGCCACGTGGAGGATCGGTCGGTTGGGAAGCGACGTGGGACGCCCTCGCTGATCGAACGGTCCCGATCAACCCTCCAAGCATTGACAGTGGTGGCTGTTCCTCAAATGGACGGTGGAGATCAGAACTGGAGCTGGAGGTGCATCGGACGGCAGGTAAGGATGGAGGACGAACTAGGTTTCGGTGAACTTCGTCGGGCTCGTGCAGGCACTGGACTCCTCCTCGAAAGCCTCAGATGATCGGAGAAGGAGCGTGGAGGCCTTCCGCGTCTACTGGTGTCCTCTGATGGCTCGACGGAGCTCTGGGGAGCTCAGGCGAGTCCGGCGGAGGTCGAGCTCGTGCACCTGGATGTCGAAGCCCTCAGATGGGCTTCCTGGGACCTGCAAAGGTGTGCAACAAACTCGCGGGTCGAGGGTAAAATGCCTCGACCCCGTTAGCGGTGGTGGAGATGATCGGTGCGGCGGGGCGGTCGAGCTCCGGTGAGGTGTCGGCGGTGGAACTCGAAACCCTAGATCCTGTGCGAGCTGGGTTGAATGGAGGGGCGGAGAACGTGCGTGGGGAGAATGGGAACGTGATAGGATGGTCCGATAACCGAATCGAAGGTGGCGGTGGCCGGAATCGACAGTGAACGACGAGGGGTCGTATTGGGCGTAATGCAAAATCAAAGAAACAAAAGGGAAACTAAGACTACCTGGGCATAGGGATCGAATGGGTGTGAGCTTGGGAAGCTCTGGGTCGTTGCCTCGCAGGTCGTTGAGGCCCGAGGCTCGAGCTCCTCCTGCAGGCGGAGCACGGCGGTGCAAGCTCGCCGGATCTGAGGTCTGGGCACCCTCTCCTCTCTGCAACACAACCAGCGGCGAGCTGTCACCTCGAGGATGGCAGTGGAGGTCCTGGGAAGGCAAGGTGGGGAGCCAAAGATGCGGAAATGGGAGGCGTAGCTCGAGACTTATACTGCCAGGGGTCCGGCTAAAAACGATCGGGTAGGGCAGCTCATAGCGCGGACCCCGAGGCGGGTACTCCGGCGAGGGTGTCGAATCTAGCTTGGACAATTAGGACCCGGGGTTTAGGTGAGAGATGATCAGGTTTGGACGCTAAAATGAGGAGAAATCGGGTCGGGCGTCTAAAACCCGTGGGAAGTGGTCCACAGGGGGGAGTTGACCGGGTGGTCAACATCCCCGTGGATCAATGAGATTCAGCCACTAGGAAATGATTTAGAAATTGAATTAAAAATAGCAAATGGTCGATTTAATAAAAATTCAAAACATAAAAAATATTTGTTTTAATTTTTTCTATTTTTTTGTGATTTTTAATTAATTTTTCAAAATGAAAATAAGGTATTTACATAATAGGGCTATATATAGGTATATATACAATATAGGATTTTTATTTTTGATTTTTAATTTGTTATTTTTATATATTTTTATCCCCATTTTATATTTTATTTATTTATATATAAAATTAGGAATGAAAAGACATTTTTATTTTATTTTTTATTATTTATATACAAGGGGGAAATAAATAGATATATACATCTATATACATGGTATATTTACAATGTGATCTTTGGTTTTTAATTTTGTTCTTTTTATTTTGTTTTGTTTTTGTTGTTTTTATTTATTTACATCATAAAATATAGAGTATATAGAAAATTTTTGGAATTTTAATTTATTTATTTATAAAGTGAAATAAATATAAATGAGTGGACTATATACATGGTGAATATGCACAAGTGATGTTTTTGTTTTCTTTTTAATTTTTCTATTTTTGTTTTGATTTTTGTATTTACAAATATATTCCATATATACAAACCACTTTTATTCTATTTTTTGGAGGAAAATATTTTTGTAATATTTACAGGTATATTTACACACATGAGCCCCTATCTCTCTCTACTTTGGCTTTTATGCGGTCAGGCCCATGCTGAGCCATCCCTTGGGATTAGGTTGCTCAATATTTATTCTAAATATTTCCCTCTTTTTCTTTTGTCTCTTTATTCTTTTATTTTTGCACAAAAACATGCTAATTATAACTTTTTACACAATGCATGCTTTTGATAATTATTTGTATTTACAGACATATACATGCATTTGCAAAGGTTTTTGTAGCTAAAATATAAGAATAAAGAGTGATGAATGGGTATTCATCACCCCCCTATACTTAACTTTGCTAGTCCCTTAGCAAACACTTATTTGAAAAAGAAGTGAAAGAAAAAAAAAGAAAAAGAAAAAGAGGAGAATATACATGGATTAAGGCTGATTATAAAACTCGCCTTCATTAAATTGAAATATGGAGCTCGATCAGATCTTTGGATTATTAATGTGTCGGAACCTTATTTGGACTTATGCTTAAAACTCAACAGCCTCTAAGTTCCACCAATCTATGGACAAGACTCCTCAATAAACCAGATCAGAACAAGTCTACATACACAAACTCTAATGACCATGAATCTTTCCATGCAGTGTAAGTGATATGTAGCTCCCCACCTCAGAAGTAACAAAGAAACAACCTCCCCCAACCTGGTAACTCTAATGCCTCGGTCTAGCAACTCTTTCCTCGAGAAGCGGGGTATTCCCTTCTAAGTTCAAGTGCAACCGGCTCAAGAAGAGGGGGAAGAAGATGAAGAATGGACCATGGCCAGTGTAGCCACGTATCCCTGGGAGCCTAACCAGTGTAGCTAAGTCTCCCACTGCAAGCTTCATGAGATGTAACATGGATACCATAAGCTTTTGCTTTATTTGACTATATACACTCCGGTGGGGTTATTAAATTTTCAATCCGACCCACCACTTTTTTGGAGTTCTTTTCTTTTTGCACTTTTTTTATGTGCAACTGTACAACATATCTACATGGTGCAGCATATATACAAGGAGTTTTTCCTCTTGAGCCAGTAGACTATCCCTCTTTTGAAGCTTTATTGCAACCCACGGCTTCTGTCTTTAGCCTTCGTCACCACTAGACCAAGTTGAGGTGCACTTCCTTCACTAGAAGAAGAAGAGAGGTTCCGCCTAGAAGTACTACCCTCATATGCTACCCCAAGCCAAAGGAAACTGCCTCCTCACCACCTCATCCGTGGAGAGCTATGTGTAAAGTGCTGGTGCAAGTCAAGCCATTGTCTCTAAGAGTCATGCGTATGTTGTTAAGTGCTCTACTTAGGCTCATCAAGATGACATATGCTCATAGCCTAGTGGACTTAAAGAATTAAGTCCCAATGGACCTGAAAAGCCTTAACCCTAAGCCATATAAGGTTCCTCTTAGAATTAGGTGGATTAAGATCTTAATCAAGCTCCATTTCCCAATTTAATTACAGGCTAGTTTAAATGTCAACTATGATCCAGGAAAAACTATACAAATATTTACAAAGATGATATTTACAAATATTGACAATCGTGCAAAATTTTTGCAAAATGTTTTGAAACCATGGATGTATGCATGAATGCAAGTTTTGCAAAAATATTTACGAACATTTACACAATGCCTTTTGCAAACTTTTGATTTTCAAAACATTTTGGAAAAATTTTGTATTTTATACATAATTTTGATATGAAAATGTTTACACAAACTTTACCCAAAAGATTTTTGAAAACATTTTTACAAAAATAATTTGTACTCTAGCTATGTATGTGCAAAATGAATCTTATATACAAGGGAGAAAAAATTTTAATTTTATGGGTTTTAGCCATTTTTTATTTATTTATTCACACACTCACACAAAGTATGAGTTATGGCTAAAGTATATATGAGGTATATACACACACCCCTATACTTAGCTCGAACGATGCCCTCAGAGTGATCAAGAGCGATGAAGAAGACATAACTCCTGCTTAGTATAGGGACGTGAAAAGGAATGGCTATATACAGAGATGAATCAAAGAATAGAATGGATAGAAGATCACGAGAGTCTCGACTTTTCCCCCTATACTTAGGATCAAGTAATCCTAAGTATAGCAAGCTGTACATGAAGGGAAATCCGAGTGAAGGATGTACAGAATCTCCCCCCCCCCATACTTAGGGTGAAATATCCCTAGGTATAGGCAGCAAAACAGGGGTAGAAAGGATAAAAAGAATACCTGAAGGTCCTACATCCCCCCTATACTTAGGGTAAAGTACACCCCTAAGTATAGCATAATCAGAAGATGAGAAAAGGGGATGTGGGACTAAAGAATGTGATGATATAGACAACTGGATCTATGCAGGTCAGAAGAACAGTGACAATCAGGCGTGAGATGCAATAGATGTGAGTCAAAAGACCACATCTCACGCAAAATGAATAGGGGCAACATCAACGACCCGCGGCTCATGATCTAGAAATGGCTTGAGCCGCTGGCCGTTCACTCAAAAGGTACTCTCAGAAGACAACTCAGATATATGAATGCTACCGTTGTCATGTACCTTTCTCACCAAGTAGGGTCCCTTCCACTTGCTCTGTAGCTTCCCTGGAAATAGATGAAGCCTAGCATCAAACAGCCATACTCTCTATCCAGGCTCAAAATGCTTGTGGCTGATATGAGAATCATGCCACTCTTTCACTCTCTCCTTATACTCTAGGCTGTTTGAGAAGGCGGTATCACGAAGCTCCTCCAGGGCTGCTAACTCTGCCCTCCTCTGGTCTTCTACACTATCTGGATCTAAAAGAATATCTGTGACTGCCCAAAGTGACTTGTGCCTCAACTCAACAAGTAAATGGCATAGCTTGCCATAAACGAGGCGAAAGGGAGATGTGCCCAATGGTGTCTTGAAAGACATCCTATATGCCCACAAGACCGAGTCCAAAAGCTGTGACCAATCCTTTCGGTCAGGGCGGACGACTTTCTGCAATATAGTCTTGATCTCCCTATTCGACACCTCGGCTAGACCATTCGTCTGTGGATGGTATGGAGTGGCAACTCGATGGTCTATGCCGAACTCGCTAGCAAGTGCCTTCACCTGGTCGTTAATGAAATGAGACCCCCGATCTGAAATCAATACTCGAGGTACCCCGAACCGCGTGATGATGTTCTTCCTCAAAAATCTACAAACTGTCCTGGCATCAGCGGCTCGGGCGGGGATAGCCTCAATCCAACAACTAACATAATCTACGACCAACAGAATGTACTCAAATCCCTGACTCTTAGGGAATGGACCCATGAAATCGACGCCCCATGCGTCAAAAACCTCACAGAAGTGTATGGGCTGCATCGGCATCATATCATGCTGTCCACAAGTGCCCATCCTCTGACAGTCAGTACACCTCTTCACGAACTCGTCAGAGTCCTTGAAGAGGGTAAGCCACCACAAGCCGGATTGGAGCACTTTCTATGCCGTTCTCCTCCCAGAGTGATGTCCTCCTGCCTCAAGCTTGTGGCAGTAAGTGAGGACGCTATGGTGCTCCTCCTGAGGAATGCACCTACGCCAGACGTTATCCCCTCCTTCATGGTAAAGGATGGGATCCTCCCAGTGGTAGGACTTGGCCTTCGCAAGGAAGGTCTCAAGCCTCTGCCTGGGCCAATCTTGTGGGACTTTCCTAGCAACGAGAAAGTTCACAATATCGGCGTACCACGGGAGAGAGGCGATAGCAAGGATCGCCTCATCTGGGAAGGTCTCACAAATGGGATCTATATGCTCGGACTCCTCAGGCTGCTCTAAACGGGAGAGATGATCCGCCACCACATTCTTGACTCCAGGCTTATCCTTAATCTCTATGTCAAACTCCTGGAGTAGAAGGATCCATCTAGTCAGTCTGGCCTTGGCATCCTTCTTTGCCATGAGGTACCTGATGGCGGTATGATCTGTATACAAAGTCACTCTAGATCCAATAATGTACGATCTGAACTTATCTAGGGCGAACACTACGGCTAGCATCTCCTTCTCTGTGACTGTATAATTCCGATGCGCGGAATCCAATGTGCGGCTAGCGTAGTGGATAGCAAAAGGAACTCCATCCCTCCTCTGTCCTAGCACAGCCCCTATGGCAAAATCGGAGGCATCCGTCATGATCTCGAATGGAAGAGACCAGTCTGGCGGCTGAAGGACAGGAGCCTCAACAACACAATGCTTGAGAGTCTCAAACGACGAAAGACCCTTGTCATCGACAAGGAACTCGGTGTCTTTCGTCAGCAGGTCAGTCAACGGTCGGGCAACCCTACTGAAATCACGAATGAATCGTCGGTAGAAACCGACGTGCCCCAGGAATGACCGTAACTATCGTAAATTGGACGGCGGTGCAAGTTTTCTAATGACATCAACCTTGGCCGGATCAACCTCCATGCCCCTGTTGGAGATGATATGGCCAAGCACCGTCCCTTGAGTCACCATAAAGTGACTCTTCTCCCAAGAAAGAACCAAACGAACCTCTATGCATTGCTGAAGTACTCGGTCTAGGCAGTCAAGACAGGAGTCGAATCCGTCGCCGTAAACCGAGAAATCATCCATGAAGACCTCCAAGCACTCCCCTACCATGTCCGAAAAGATCGACAGCATGCATCTCTGAAAAGTCGCAGGGGCATTGCATAGCCCAAATGGCATGCGTCGGAAGGCGTATGTGCCGAAGGGACAGGTAAAGGTGGTCTTCTCCTGGTCCTCAGGAGCGATGGCCACCTGGTTGTAGCTCGAGTACCCATCCAGAAAACAATAATGGCTCTTCCCTGCCAGTCTCTCAATAATCTGATCAATAAAGGGCAGGGGGAAATGATCCTTCTTGGTGGCCTGGTTGAGTCTCTTGTAGTCAACACAAACCCGCCAAGAAGTGGGTACTCATGTAGCAATCTCCTCTCCAGACTCGCTGATAACTGTAGTAATGCCCATCTTCTTGGGCACCACATGCAAAGGGCTGACCCACTTGGAGTCGGAGATGGGATAGATAAAATCGGCCCTCCACCATTTCGAAATTTCCTTCATGACAACCTCTCTCAGATTCGGGTTCAGCCGCCGCTGGAACTCACGCGACGGCTTCGCCTCATCCTCGAGATAGATATGGTGGGAGCACAGGGCCAGACTAATCCCCTGGAGATCTACTACGCTCCATCCTATCGCCTTGCGGTTCTTTTCAAGAACCCCCATCAAACGGGATTCCTGCTCTCCAGTCAAATCGGCTGAGATAATGACTGGGTACATCTCATGGTCACCCGCAAGGAATCTATACTTCAACGACGAAGGAAGCGGCTTCAGCTCTGGACAAACTGGCGCTGGCAAATCTGGCTTCTGAAGAATCCGAGTGTATGCGGCCAAATCTGCCCGGGAGAATGATAACGTACTCTCGCAAACTGGATCTGAAGAAGGCTGCTCAACTGAACTGTCTCTGATCTGCTTGGTATCTACCTCCTCCCTATCTGCAGGCTCAGTGGAAGTCAGGTCTTGCATGTAGTCATCACAATCTGCCCAATCGGACTCTGACTCCGAGGAATCTGTGTCATTCAAGGTGGCATCAGTACCACCATTATCACAAAAATCTGTGTCGCGGTCGAGAACTGGCTCTGCTGCCTCTGAAGTATCCTGGACCAGGAATGTGCTCTCCAGGCTCTCCTCTGTTATTGTCTCTATATCAGCGAAATCTGAAAAAGAGAGGATGGCATGTGCTGCTGGGTCTGCCCAAACTGCCTCATCGTCTGTAATCACAAAGTCGCAGTCCTGGTGGATGTCTAGCCTTGCCTCTGTCATCTGCTCTGTGTCTGAAGTGGTCTCTGAGCATGATCTGTCTTTGGCTCTGTTGTCCTCGACCATCTCTATTTGTACACTTTCACCCTCGACGCGAAAGTATACCTTCCCGCTATCATGGTCGGTCACTACCTTGGCTGTGGCCAAGAACGGGCGACCTAGAATGATGGGGGTATCGGTCACAGACTCAGGGATCTCCATGTCCAACACTACGAATTCCACGGGAAATTGCAAGCCCTGAATCGTGACGACAACGTCTTGCAACAACCCCTTCGGCCTCTTGACAGATCGATCAACAAACTGAAGCACTGTCCTGCTCTGTCTAAGAGTGCCCAACTCAAAGCAGTCGAGAAGGGCTGCCGGAAGGAGGTTGATCGACGATCCGCTATCTAATAGAGTACGGTCGAACCTCTGCTCTCTGATGTGGCATCTGACATAAGGGGCTCCTGAATCTGGCCTCTTGGCCGGCAGACGGTTCTGGATCACGAAACACGTGGCTTTCGTCAGCACATGGATCTCTGAGTGGTGGTTCCTCCTCTTCCTCCTGACAATGGTTCTGTCTCTCAACGAACGCTGAAGAAGGGGGATGTGCTGCAAAGCCTCCTGAAGAGTCAGCTGTATGTGAAAACGATCTATCATTTGCTGGCTGAACTCTTCCTGATCTCTCTTTTTTATTTTCTTTTTTCTTCCCCTTCCCCATCTGAAGGGCTCTAGGGAAGGGGATCACTGGGTCCTTCTCAGATGAAGGACTAGGAAAGGGTCTAGGCGGTTCGACGACCGGATCCACACATACATCATGCACCACAGTGGGACCAGAAGAAAATAAACCCTTTCCTTTATTCACAGAAATGTTCCGAGATACCGGTGCAGAAGAAGGAAAAACTACATGTCTCTCAGAAGTATGGGTGGCCTCAGTACCACCATCGGCTGGATCGGCTGGAAGACTTGCGGCCTCAGTACCGCGCTCTGGCTCGGCAAAATAGGTGGCCTCAGTACCACCTCCTCGAACTGGTGAAACGGCGGCCTCAGCACCGCCAGTGGAATCAGCATCCTTGGTGGCATCAATACCACCGTCATCGTCTCTAGCGGCCTCAGTACCGCTCTCCTCCTCCTCGTCCAGCGCTCTGGGTGGATCCTCATGATGTGGCTCAGACGAGGCACCGCCTGCTGGCATCATACCGCTCCTAAGTGTGAGAAAATTAGTATCAAACAGATATTCAGTCATATCACCAAATACATCAATAGGAGTGGTATACTCAGTACAAGCTAACTGCTCAGATTTCCGCTTCAGGCTGTTGGGGTTCGGCTCGATCTGGGCAGGGATGGCGACCTTCCCTCTCACAATGTCCCGCATCTCCTGGCGGAACTCGTCCATCTCCCGTCGAAAAGTAGCATGCTGATCTGTGAGAAGGCGGGCTATGTCATCCAAGATAGGGTTCTCATGGGAACCCGACGGGTAGCCTCTCTGGTAGTGAGGCTGCTGGAACTGGTGTTGCTGCTGCTGAGAGGGATACAACTGGTGCTGTTGCTGCTTGTGGTGGTGAGGTTGATCTCGCCTCAAAGACTGTCCCTGCTGGTAGGGACGAGGACCATAGGACGACTGCTGCTGCTGTGATGGGTACACTGGGGGCTGCTGCTGCGGCTGGTGATCTCTCTGATGGCTGTACTGGCCACCCTGTCCTGATGGCTGCTGCTGGGGCTGGGTACCTCCGGTCCCCCACCAGAATCCGGGATGGTCTCGTCGGATACTGGGCTGAGGGTGGTCATACCAAATCCCGTTGACATCCATAAACGGCTCTGCATCGTACTGGGCTGGCGGGAGTACTGCCAGAGGCTGATCCGGCTCGTATACCACCATCTGCAAGTTTGGAGATGGGGGTGACTGGTAGGTGGGTTGCGGCTGCTGGTACGGCTCCGCCTGTACAAGATGAACCTGTCTAGGATGTTGGTGTGAGCTGGAGCGCTGGGACGAGCTGCTGCTGCTGCCGTGATCGCCTCGCGACTGAAGACGGGGCTGGGAAGCCATCTGTGCCTCTTGGAGACACATGAGCTGGGTCTTCATGTCGCTCAGAGTCTGTGCCATCTGGTCCATCTGAGTGATGCCCTAGCACTGCTTCTTCTCAATCAGCTCCATCCGATCCAACTTCTCGCTAATGATGCCCATGTCCGCAGTTGATAACTCTGCCTGTGCTGCTGCTAGTGCGGACGAACTGGAAGGACCGACGTCGACCCGTGCTATCCTCTGGTACTGCCGGGTCCTGGCTGCTGGGGTCTGCCCTGAGTGTACAACCGGGTCTGGGACATCACCATATAGTTCTCGGCCATCTCCTCGTAAATGGCCCAGACCTGGTCATGATCCTTGGCGAAGTAAGACCCACCACAAGAAGCGTTCACCAAGCACTGAAGCTCTGGTGTCAGCCCGCTGAAAAAGCTCTGCACGAGGTTGGGCTTGGAAATGTCGTGGTGCGGGCATCTATCAGTCAGCTCTCGAAACCTCTCCCATGCCTCATGGAACTGCTCGTTAGGGAGCATGGAGAAGTTGCTAATCAGGGCTCTCGCGGCATTGGTCCGCCCGAGTGGATAGTACTTATGCAAGTACTCGTCGCGGAGCTGCTCCCAAGTGTAGATAAACTTCCCCAGATGTTTCAGCCAGGTGGATGCTCTGTCTGCCAAAGAGAAGGGGAAGGCAATCATCCTGATGGTGTCCTGGTCCACCTGACGATCGTGGACAGTACTACAGATCATCTCAAACTCCTGCAGGTGGAGATGGGGCTCCTCAGTGGCCAACCCATGAAACCGGGGAAGGAGCTGCAAAGTGTTCGGGGGGAACTTGAAGTCCCCCACGATGGCTGGTAGCACCACCCAACGGTGCGTCAAAGTCGATCCGGGACTGTGGTTCTCCCGCATCGGTCTCGATGGTCCTGCTCCTCCTGCTGCGGCTGCTGCGGCAGCTGCGGCAGCTGCCACATCGTCGGGTCCTCCTCCACGGTTCTCGCGGTCGGCTCTCATCTGCTCTAGCTCTCTCCTCATCTCGATCATAAACGCTCCCTGATCCCTCAACTGCTGCTGAACTGAATCAAGTGAGGCGATCAGGGTGGAGTTGATCGCACCCTGGTCCAAGACAAATGTCTGATCTTTTCGTGGACCTCTAGTGCGGTCATCTGAACTGCCGGCGGCATAGTCTCTGAAAAGTCAAAACAACCAAACTCAGGTGTCGATAAATCATATGTTTGTCTCTCCTCTGGCACTGGTATCTCGGTATCAGAAGGGTGGTCAAATGGGAACAGGGCGGAGTCATACTCGGGTTCGGAGAGCGGGTCTGAGCTCCCACGAACCAACCTAGATGAGTGGGCTGGAGTGCTAAAAAGCGGTACAGCCAGAGGCTGCCTAAGAGACCTCCTGCCCATCACCGTGATCTGGCGAGTAATGCAGATGAGATCTGGAGAAACTATGATCACAAGCAAACCCCCAAGTTCACCAACGCAACGCGAGCTGAAGACAGTGAAGGCTCGGTCAAATTATCTTGTCAAATTTTATTTTGGTGAACAATTAAAATATCAGAGCGATTACGTGACCCGTTGGGATACCCGATACCTTCCCAACCGACTATCCTGCACAGAAGAGTTGGTAATCAGTCGAGAATGGTATCGGAGGGCTCTACCTAGTGTACGGGTCACTCTCTCGCACAATTAAACTAAGCAATGAGGGGGTTGCTCTCCCCAAGACAATTTTTTAAGTTAGGTGTCTTTTAGGGTCAATAGTTTTAGCAGTCCCAATTTTATTATTTTTTCTTTTTTATATATTTTTAATACAAGCAAAAAGGCCTAACGAATTTTTTGGTTCTCCTGGTTATTAAGTCCAAAACAGGGGGGAGAAGTCGAAAAAGCCGATGCGCGATAAAATCAATGATGCATGCAAAGTCAGAAATGCGTACCTGTCTCCAGCACTCTACATGCAATATGATCCGCGCAGAATTGAAAGACAGAAAATAAACTACCTATATGGTGCAGCGGAAAAAATCGAGTCCTAAGAAGGCAACTTCTACTCGAAAGAACCGTCTAGCTGGTCACCAGCTTTCGATCCAGAGAGTCCGGTCTAGACCCCCCCCCCTCCTCTTCTCGATAGGTCGAGTTCAGGAGTAGCGCTTGACGGGGCAGGCTCGCGGCGCGTAGGCTCGAAGGTGGTGAGACAACTATTTTTATTAATGTTTTATTAGTAGGTCCAATTAACAAACTATAGGTGCAGGCAGATAATTAAGTGTGTGGATCCTACTAAGTACGGCACAGTCAAGCAGAAAATCCAAAGTCTAGGGGCATGAGAAAACCGTAAAAGGCAACGAAAAATCAAAAAGCCGCGAAAAATCTAAGCTAGCAAAAGGGTCCCCCGAGCACACCGGTGCTCGGTGAAATAGACCCTGAAAGTCCAAGTCCTGCTGTTGTCCCTGTATTATTAAAATAATTCAAATAAGCAGGAAATAAAAGCTAATCTATTCCTCTCTCACTCAGCTACTCTCTCGCTCTCTCTTGCGGCTCCGTGCAGAAGGGAGCCGCCTCCGAATCCCACGGTTGCACCGGCTCCTCGAAAGTCGCCTCCTCGGTCCTCGGTCCCTCGCAAGAAAGTAAACAAGAATGATCATACCAAATTATTATATAAACAATGTCAGAAAAAATATATCTATAAAAATCTATACAGATAACTGCGAAAAAGAAAACCGCGGAAAAAGTCGACTACTAAGCCGTGCTCCCCGGCAACGGCACCATTCTGATGAACCGCCTGATCACTCGGGTAAAAGGTCGTCAAGGGTCGTTGCGACCCAAGTAACCAAGCGTGGTCGATCAAGAAAAAATAGACCACCAAATCGGATAAAAATCGATGAAACACAAGTAGCGGTCTCGCTATTAAATTAACCTGGTATAGCGACCAGGGTCGAACACAAGGAGCACGTAATGGTCCTGCGGCCTACGAAGTAGTCTAAAAAAGGAATAAAATAAAATCAAAGTGTTTTTGATGGATTTTTAATTTTTATAAATTTTTTTGGAATTTTAGTTAATAAAGAAAATAATGAAACTAATAGAACAAGCCAATTCAAACAATTATTAAAGCACTCAAAAATCAACCAAAAATTCAAATAAAAATGTTTTTATGTGTTTTATATTTTTTAATGTTTTTAGTGAATTTTTGGGATTTTTCAGATTTTTATTTAATTTTCTAAAAATCAAAGAAGGCAGGGAAATGAAGGTACTGTCCAGTCAGGAGTAAAAGACCAATTTAAAATGCAAAAAGGCCCCTCTAACTCCTGAAAGTAATTTTCCTGTAAACTAGAAAGCTTAAGGTAAATTTAGGCACTAGAATTATTGTTTTTGGATTTTTAAATTATTTATTATAATTTTTATAGTGTTTTTAGTTTTTTTTCAATTTTTATGAGTTTTATATGATGGAAAAATGACCAATATTGGTCAGAAAATCAAACAAGACAAAATACATAGTAGCTAATTTTTTTGTAATTTTTAGATTAGTTTTAATATTTTTTGTGAATTTTCAAGTCAGACAGTAAAGAAAAAGCTTGTTTTTGAATTTTAAAAATATCAAATGAAATAAAAAATGTCCCCAAAAATTCTAGAAAATTTTACGACATGGCAGGAGCCATGTTTCCAATTTTCATTGTATTTGGAGTTAGTTTGATATTTTATTAAAAATCAAAACCAAGGTAAACTGCATAGGGACCTGTACGTAAATACCAAAAGTTCTAGGGGGTCCGGTGCAAAAATCCCAAGAAGTCACGCGCGAGGCATGTGTCTGGGGTACACAGGGACCTAATTGCAAATAAAATAAGGTTCTCGGACTAATTGGTAACAAGTACCAAAAGTCCGAGGGCCTAACTGTAAAATACCCACTAATAAACGCACATGCGCATAAAAATCATTCACAGGGGCATATCTGCAATTAATAAAAAGATTTCATTCATTCATTAACATCTTGAAACTACAGAGCTAAACATGCAAATAACCCAAAGAAACACGTGTCGACGAACGTGATACACTACACACCGGGGCATACATGTAAACAGTAGAAAAGACAAGGTCCAAAGTGCAATTTACCTAACGCAAATAAAATACGAAAAATATTTACAGGACTAAAACTAAACTACTCAGAAACTAAGGGCCTAAGGGAATATTTACCCTTTATTAGGTAGACCGTCAGATGGGCGCCACGTGTGCTGATCGACGGCTGGGAAAGGGTGGCGCTCAACGCTGGGGTCCTCGTCCTGATCGAGTGGCTGGGGTCTCGCCACATGGAGGATCGGTCGGTTAGGAAGCGACGTGGGATGCCCTCGCTGATCGAACGATCCCGATCAACCCTCCAAGGATCGACGGTGGTGGCTGCTCCTCAAATGGACGGTGGAGATCAGAACTGGAGCTGGAGGTGCATCGGACGGCAGGGAAGGATGGAGGACGAACTGGGTTCCGACGAACTTCGTCGGGCTCGTGCAGGCGCTGGACTCCTCCTCGAAGGCCTCGGATGATCGGAGAAGGAGCGTGGAGGCCTTCCGCGTCTACTGGTGTCCTCCGATGGCTCGACGGAGCTATGGGGAGCTCAGGCGAGTCCGGCGGAGGTCGAGCTCGTGCACCTGGATGTCGAAGCCCTCAGATGGGCTTCCTGGGACCTGCAAAGGTGTGCAACAAACTCGCGGGTCGAGGGCAAAATGCCTCGACCCCGTTAACGGTGGTGGAGATGATTGGTGCGACGGGGCGGTCGAGCTCCGGCGAGGTGTCAGCGGTGGAACTCGAAACCCCAGCTCTTGTGCGAGTTGGGTTGAATGGAGAAGCAGAGAACGTGCGTGGGGAGAAGGCGAACGTGATAGGATGGTCCGATGACCGAATCGAAGGTGGAGGTGGCCGGAATCGACAGTGAACGGCGAGGGGTCGATTTGGGCGTAATGCAAAATCAAAGAAACGGAAAGGAAACTAAGACTACCTGGGCGTAGGGATCGACTGGGTGTGAGCTTGGGAAGCTCTGGGTCGTTGCCTCGTGGGTCGTCGAGGCCCGAGGCTCGAGCTCCTCCTGCAGGCGGAGCACGGCGGTGCAAGCTCGCCGGATCTGAGGTCCGGGCACCCTCTCCTCTCTGCAACACAACCAGCTGCGAGCTGTCACCTCGAGGATGGCAGTGGAGGTCCTGGGAAGGCAAGGTGGGGAGCCAAAGATGCGGAAATGGGAGGCAGAGCTCGAGACTTATACTGCCAGGGGTCCGGCTAAAAACGATCGGGTAGGGCAGCTCATAGCGCGGACCCCGAGGTGGGTACTCCGGCGAGGGTGTCGGATCTAGCTTGGACAATTAGGACCCGGGGTTTAGGTGAGAGATGATCGGGTTTGGATGCTAAAATGAGGAGAAATCGGGTCGGGCGTCTAAAACCCGTGGGAAGTGGTCTACAGGTGGAGTTGACCGGGTAGTCAACATCCCCGTGGACCAATGAGATTCAGCCACCTGGAAATGATTTAGAAATTGAATTAAAAATAGCAAATGGCCGATTTAATAAAAACTCAAAACATGAAAAATATTTGTTTTAATTTTTTTCTATTTTTTTTAATTTTTAATTAATTTTTCAAAATGAAAATAAGGTATTTACATAATAGGGCTATATATAGGTATATATACAATACAGTATTTTTATTTTTGATTTTTAATTTGTTATTTTTATACATTTTTATCCCTGTTTTATATTTTATTTATTTATATTATAAAATTAGGAATGAAAAGATATTTTTATTTTATTTTTTATTATTTATATACAAGGGGGAAATAAATAGATATATACATCTATATACATGGTATATTTACAATGTGATCTTTGGTTTTTAATTTTATTCTTTTTATTTTGTTTTGTTTTTGTTGTTTTTATTTATTTACACCATAAAGGATAGAGTATATACAAAATTTTTTGAATTTTAATTTATTTATTTATAAAGTGAAATAAATATAAATGAGTGGACTATATACATGGTGAATATGCACAAGTGATGTTTTTGTTTTCATTTTAATTTTTCTATTTTTGTTTTGATTTTTGTATTTACAAATATATTCCATATATACAAACCACTTTTATTCTATTTTTTGGAGGAAAATATTTTTGTAATATTTACAGGTATATTTACACACATGAGCCCCTATCTCTCTCTACTTTGGCTTTTATGCGGTCAGGCCCATGCTGAGCCCTCCATTGGGATTAGGTTGCTCAATATTTATTCTAAATATTTCCCTCTTTTTTTTGTCTCTTTATTCTTTTATTTTTGCACAAAAACATGTTAAATATAACTTTTTACACAATGCATGCTTTTGATAATTATTTGTATTTACAGATATATACATGCATCTGCAAAGGTTTTTGTAGCTAAAATATAAGAATAAAGAGTGATGAATGGGTATTCATCATGGTCTATCAGCCGGATCAGCCACTGGTAGTTCTACCCCCACCATCTTTCGAGCATGAACCATTGATGGAAGTCAATGGGATTTGGTACGACCGGTACCCGCAGCCTGGGATTCATCGTGATCACCCCAGATTCCATTGGGGTAATGGTAGCTTCTCATCCCAACAACAGTCTCCGGCCCAAGGACAGTAGAACAGCCAGCCACAGCAGCAACAGCCCCAGTATGCCCAGCAGCAATACCAGCACGGTCCTCGTCCCGCCTATCAGGGACAGTAGTGGAGGCAGCGTCAGCCGCCTCAACAGTCATACTCCCATCCTCCCCAGCATTATCCTCACCAGCAGCAGCAACAACCTCATTTCCAGCAGGGAAACCCGTCTGGTTCTTAGGCCCCCGCTTTTGAGAACCCAGCTCTAGATAACCTTGCCCTCTTGCTTTCCGAACAACGAGCATCCTTCCGGCAGGAAATGGATGAGTTCCGGCAGGAGATGAGGGATATCATCAAGGGCAAAGCCGCCATACCAGCTCAGATTGAACCAAACCCGAACAATCTGAAAAGAAAGTCTGAGCAGGTACAGTTCACAGAGGATGCCTCTCCTAGTGATTAATTGAGTGGCATGTCTTCTTCTTTGTATGATGCTGATTTTGTGACTACTAGGAGCGGTAGGATGCCAGTCGGCGGCGTCTCATCTGAGCGACAGCCACAAGACAAATCAGGAGCGCCAGATGAGAAGGGTAGCGGTGCTGATACCGCTAATGATTATGTTGAAGACGGTGGTGCTGATTCCACCAATGATGGAGATCCAGATGACGGTACTGAGGCCGTCGTGATACCCGATGCAGACGGTGGTGTTGAAGCCATCATTTTTGATGCAGAGCCAGAGCGCGGTGCTGATGCCGCGAAGACAGGTGTCGGTGGTGGTATTGAGGCCACCACATCTACTTTTGTTGAGCATCCACCTGTGGTGTTACCATTTTTTGTATCTTAGGACCGTGGTAACAAGAGAAAGAACAAAAATATGAATAAAGGAAAGGCTTCTGTGTATACTTCAGATCCATATGTATTGCATGATGATCATTGTTTGGACTCCATTCCCTTACTGGCACAGGATCTTGTTCCTAGCTCTCGATCAGAGGAGGCCCCTTCCATCCCCTTCCCCGCAGCACTCCGCCGGACGAAGGGGAATAAAATAGAAAATCCAAATATTATCCAAATATTACCCAGCAGGTAGAGTTCAACAATCAGATGATTGATAGATTCCACATTCAGCTGACTCTACAGGAAGCATTTGAGCATATCCCCCTCTTCAAAAAGAACTTGAAAGAGACAACTACAGTCCACAGGAAGAAGAGGTACATAGATCAAATCCATATGCGCACTCATGACACTTGTTGCACCATTCAGAACAAATTGCCAGCCAAGAGACCTGATGCAGGAGCTTCCTGTGTCAGATGCGAGATTCATGAGCAGAAATTCGATCGTACTCTATTAGACAGCGACTCTTCGATTAACCTTCTTTCGGCAGCCTTACTCGACCGATTCGAGTTTGGTCCTCTTCTTAGGAGCAAGACAGTCCTTCAGTTTGCTGATAGGTCGACTAAGAGGCCGAAGGGGTTATTGAAAGATGTGGTCGTTACCATTCAGGTCCTGAAATTCCCCGTGGACTTTGTTGTATTGGACATGGAGATCCCTGAGTCGGTAACCGATGCCACCATCATACTTGGACGCCCATTCTTGACCACATCCAAGGCGGTATCCGACCATGAGAGTGGGAAGGTATGTTTTCGTGTAGAGGGCAAAACCATACAAATAGAGACGATCGAGGAAACTAGAGCGAGAGAATTAGAATGCTCAGAGCAGTCCAGCGAAGCCGCGCAGATGACAGAGGAAGAGCTAGACGTCCACCAGGAGTGTGATTTTGTGATGACAGATGATGAATCCAACTGGACAGATTACGTAGCACAGACCCTCGCCTTGCCTAAAGATTCCCGGTATTTAAATCTTATGGCAGTTGAGAGCCTGGAGAGCACACCCCTGGATGAGGATACAGTTGAGGCTGACAGTGTTGGGACGAGTGGTGATGATGATTTTCAGTCTTGTTCCTCTAGTTCAGATCCTCGGATTCAGATATTGATTGGGATGATTTCGATGACTATTTGCCATGTCTGATTCCTTCTGAGCCGACAGCTAGGACGGAGTGTGAGCCAATTCGGTTTATTGAAGATTCAGCAGGCCTCCCTTCGTCAGATGTTCATTTGCGGCGAGAGTTCTCCCATGCATACCTGGTAGCTTTTACACAGATATATCAGAATCCAGATCTGCCAGCTCCCAATTGTCCAGAACTGAAACCCTTGTCGCAGTCACTGAAGTATAGATTCCTTGCGAGTGAGCCAGATATGCACCCAGACATTATCTCGGCAGGTTTGACTGGAGAGCGAGAATCTCGTCTGATGGAGGTTCTTGAAAGAAATTGCAAGGCGATAGGATGGAGTATAGCAGATCTCCAGGGGATTAGTCCGGCTCTGTGCTCCCACCACATTTATCTTGAGGAGGACTCAAGGCCGTCATGTGAGTTCCAGCGACGGCTGAACCCGAATCATCGAGATGTGGTTATCAAATAAATATCAAGGTGGTGGAGCGTCGATTTTATCTACCCCATCTCCGACTCCAAGTGGGTTAGTCCATCACATGTGATGCCCAATAAGACGGGCATCACTACAGTTGTGAATGAGTCTGGAGAGGAGATAGCTATCCGGGTACCAACTTCTTGGAGGGTCTGTGTGGACTACAAACGATTGAATCAGGCCACCAAGAAGGATCACTTCCCGCTGCCATTCATTGATCAGATTATCGAGAGGCTAGCTGGGAAGAGTCATTACTGCTTTCTTGACGGGTACTCCGGCTATAATCAAGTGGTCATTGCGCCTGAAGACCAGGAGAAAACGACATTCACCTGTCCGTTTGGGACTTATGCTTTCAGAGGATGCCCTTTGGTCTATGTAATGCCCCCGCGACATTCCAAAGGTGCATGTTGTCCATCTTCTCGCACATGGTGGGTGATTTCTTAGAGGTCTTCATGGATGACTTCTCGGTCTATGGCGATGGGTTTGATGCTTGTCTTGACTTCCTAGACCGCGTGCTTCAGCGCTGCATAGAGGTCAATCTTGTCCTGTCTTGGGAGAAGAGTCACTTTATTGTGACTCAAGGGACGGTCCTTGGTCATATCATCTCCAACAGGGCATGGAGGTCGATCCGGCCAAGGTGGATATCATTAAAAAACTCAATCCGCCGTCCAATTTACGTCAATTGCGATCTTTTTTGGGGCATGTCGGTTTCTACCGACAGTTCATTCAGGACTTCAGTCGAATTTCCCGACCGCTCACTGATCTACTGACGAAAGACACCGAGTTCATTGTAGATGATAAGTGTCTTTCGCCTTTTGAGACTCTCAAGAGTATGGTTGTTTTGGCTCCTGTCCTTCAGCCACCCGATTGGTCTCTCCCATTCGAGATCATGATGGACGCTTCTGATTTTTCCGTAGGGACTGTGCTTGGACAGAGAAGGGATGGATTGTTGTATGCCATTCACTATGCCGGCCAGACTTTGGATGCCGCTCAGCGGAATTATACTGTGACAGAGAAAGAGATGTTGGTCGTAGTCTTTGCTCTGGATAAGTACATATCTTATATTCTCAGATCTAGAGTGACTATCTACACATATCACACCGCCATCCGATACTTAATGGCCAAAAAGGATGCTCACGCCTTACCAGATGGATCCTTCTGCTCCAAGAGTTTGATATTGAGATTAAGGATAAGCCTGGAGTTAAAAATGTGGTGGCGGATCATCTCTCCCGTTTAGAGAACCTTGAGGAATCTGAGCCCAGTGCACCTATCACAAAGACATTTCCCGACGAGGCGATCTTGGCTGTCGCCTCACTCCCATGGTATGCCGACTTTGTAAACTATCTTGTTGCTAAGACGGTTCCCCAAGGTTGGCCCAGGCAGAAACTTGAGACCTTCCTAGCTAAGGCCAAGTTTTACCATTGGGAGGATCCCGTCCTTTATCATGAAGGAGGGGATAGCATCTTGAGGAGGTGCATTCCTCAAGAAGAGAAGCATAGTGTCCTCACCTATTGCCACAAGCTTGAGGCAGGAGGACATCATTCTGGGAAAAGGGCAGCACAGAAGGTGCTCCAATCTGGCCTTTGGTGGCCTACCCTCTTCAAGGATTCAGATGAATTCGTAAAGAGGTGTACTAACTGTCAGAAGATGGGTACTTGCGGACAAAGAGACATGATGCCCATGCAGCCCATTCACTTTTGTGAGGTTTTTGATGCATGGGGGATTGATTTCATGGGCCCATTTCCTAAGAGCCAGGGATTCGAACACATTTTCCTTGTTGTAGATTATGTTAGCCGTTGGGTTGAGGCTATCCCCGCTCGAGCCGTAGATGCTAAAACTGTGTGTAAATTCTTGAGGAAAATATCATTTCACGGTTCGGGGTACCTAGAGTTCTGATTTCAGACAGGGAGTCTCATTTCATTAATGACAAAGTCAGAGCCCTTGCAGACGAGTTCGGCATTGACCATCGTGTTGCCACGACGTATCACCCTCAGACTAATGGCCTTGCCGAAGTATCGAACAGGGAGATCAAGACGATCTTACAGAAGGTTGTCCGCCCAGATCGAAAGGATTGGTCACAACTTTTGGACTCGGTTTTGTGGGATTATCGGACCTCCTTCAAAAATCCATTAGGGACATCTCCCTTGGTCTCGTCTATGGCAAGCCGTGCCATTTGCTAGTGGAAATCAAGCATAAATCATTTTCGGCAGTCACTGAGTTACTGTTAGATCTTGAGAGTATAGGAGAACAGAGGAGAGCAGAATTGGCAGTCCTGGAGGAGTTGAGAGATACAGCCTTTTCTAGCAGCCTACAATATAAGGAGAAAGTGAAGACATGGCACGATTCTCATATCAGCCATAAAGAGTTTGAGCCAGATCAGCGCGTATGGTTGTTCGATTCTAGGCTGAAATTATTTCCAGAGAAATTACAGAGCAAGTGAAAAGTTCCTTATGTGGTCAGGAAGGTACATGACAATGGCAGTATTGACATATCCAAACCATCATCTTCTTCTACCTTCCGAGTCAATGGTCAGCGCCTGAAACTATATCTAGATCATGATTCGCCGACCATTGATGTTGCCCCCATTCTTCTGGTATGAGATGTGTTCTTTGACTCCGATCATTTGCATCTCGTACGTGGTTATCAATTCCATCTTCCACTGTATAGATCCATCTGTCCATATCACTCTTTCATCTGTTGATAGCTTTTCTTCTTTTCTTCTTTTCTTCTTTTCCTTTTCTATATTCTTTTTGTATCAAAAAGGTGTCGCCCCTTGTAGACAGTTTCTATACTTAGGACGTACTTTGTCCTAAGTATAGGGAGGTGTGCACCCTGAGTATTCGTTCTTTTCGATCCTCTCCATTGTCTCCTCTTCTTGTCTATACTTAGGGATATCTTACCCTAAGTATAGGGGGAGACAATCTGAGTACGATCTGTTCATTCCCACCCTTGGCCCTCCCTGCTTTGTGTACAGTCTGCTATACTTAGGATTATTTGATCCTAAGTATAGGGGGGACGGTCGACTTCTCAGTCATTCATTCCTTCATCCCTTATTTATTTATTCTTTAGACTCTGCTATACTCAGCACGAGTTATGTCTTCTCTTTTGTCCGATCTATGAGGACATAGCTCCAGCTAAGTATAGGGGGGTCGTATATACTGTGTATATACTTTAGCCATAACTCGTACTTTCGTATTTTTACTAATAACTATGGCTATTTATACAATAAAAATTCATTAAAAAACCTTAATAAAAAGATGTTTCATTCCTCAATTTCTTGTTATACTTACTGATTAATAAATCAGGTGAAAATGTTTTTTGCAAAATGTTTGAAAAATAGTTTGAAAATCTTTGAGAAAAATCTTTGGAAAACTATTTTGAAAATGTTTTGTTACATGTTTTCAACCTTTGTAAAAAAAATTGGTTCGTAAAGCTTATTTTCTTTATGTGAAATAAAAATATTTGAAAAATGATTTGCAAATGGTTTGAAAAACGGTTGCAAAAATATTTGAAAAATCTATATATACTGTTTGGAAAACCTATTGCAAAAATGATTTTCAAATGTGTGTACATGTTTGTAAAAAATGTTTGTAAAAATTATTTTGGACTATAGTTTTCAAAAAAAATTGAAGAACCTGTGTCAAATAAGTTTGAGGAATACATACATCACAACAAAATCCATTAGGTATATATACCTATAAAAATAAGCACTTACCCTTGTAAATTCTTAAAATCCACTTCTTGTAGATATAAGAAGCACTCCCGTGTAAATATTTGTACCTAATTTTTGGCCAAAACCTTTTGTTTTCAAAAATCCCAAAAACATTTGCAAAATTAAAATCCAAAAATATTTGAAAAACTTTTTCAAAAATCTAAAATATATATATATGCATCATCGTTTCAAAAACCCATAAAAAGTTCAAAATCTTTGAAAATTGCATCACAAAAATATTTTATGCATAGCATTTGCATGGCATTCGCATTTTTTGGATTGAGTTTGATAGTTGAACGAGTCTAAGTAAAATCCGAAGATTGGAGCTTGATTGGACCTTAAATCTACCTAATTAAACAGGAACCTTTTAGGAACTGGGATTGAGGTACTTTAGGTCTAGTTGACTTAATTCTTTGAAGATCAAGAGACTTGGTTCAATGGATACTTGACTGCCTAAATAGAGTATTTCGGAGCACACACGACTCTTGTTGATAATGACCTAACTTGGACACATGCACCTATCACATGGCTCAACTCAGTTGGAGTGGTGAGGGGGTTGGATTTACCGGTATGAGATGCACACAAGTGGAAACTTTTGTCCACCTCTAGGGAGGGAAGTGCGCCCCAACCCGTCCAGTAATGATGAGTTTCGAGGATAGGAGATCGTGGGTTGCAATAAAGCTTCAAAAGAGGGATAGTCTACTGGCTCAAGAGGAAAAACTCCCTATGTAAATGCTATTGTATATTGTATTCAAAAAAAAAAGTGGACATGCCTGTACAAAAATAAAAATGCATGCCGGAGTGTACATATGTTGTAAAGTCAAATAACCAAGCTTGAGCTTCAAAGTCAAATCATGTGAGCCTGCAGCTGGATGACTTGACTACACTGGTCTTGCATCCTAGGATAGGTAGCTACACTGGCTACCGTCCTAACTTCTCTTCACCCCCTCCTCTTGGGCTGGTTGTCACTTGAACTTAGAAGGGAATACCCTGCTCCTTGAGGAATGAGTTGTTGGATTGGGGAATCATTGGGTTGTCATATTGGAGAAGTCAGTCTCTTTGTCATTTCAGTTGGAGAGAGCCACCATCACTTACACTGTACGAGTCAGATTCATAGTCATAAGGGCTTGCGTATGAGTTGAAATATTTCTGACATGGCTATTGAGGAGACTTGAACAGAGTTTTGGGATTCTCGGAGGCTGTTGGATTTGAAATCCGATTCTCGGTAAGGTTCCGCTCACACTAAAAATTCCAAAGGTCCGAATTAAGTTCCAAACTTTGATTTTGTGAAGACAAGTTTGATAATTAAACTCCATCCATCTTTCTTCTTTTTCTTTTCTTTCTTTTTCTTTGTGCACTTATTGCATAAGTGTTTGCTAGAGACTAGCAAAGGTAAAGTATAGGGGGATGATGAAGCCACATTTCACCATCTTTATTCTATCATTTTGGCATCAAAAACTCTAGCAAATGCGTGTAAATACCCTTAATTAGAGCATCTTAGCATTCATGCATGTGCATGTAAATAGTGTATAAAATACTGTAATTAAAGCCAAAATTATAGAAGAGATAAAAGAAAAGAAAAAGAATAAAATATTGTAAATATTTTATGACCCAAATCCCCGAGACCTAGGCATCTAGATGAATAGGTCGACAAGGAATAAAGTAGGGGGAGATAAGGGCCAAAATACAATACAAATCCCTTTTATTTAATCCATTCTTTATTCATTTTGGGACCTATTTTTGGTTCCATCTTTTATACCTCAAATAAAGAAACTTTGTGCATGAAAGTTGTAGATAATTAAATAAATAAAAATACAAAATTGATTTCACTGAAAAATAATGTACAGATAAAAAGTTATGATCTGAATAAGATTCCAGAACTTCAACTTCCCATACCCGTATCTTGCAAATAAAAACTCGAAATATACCAAACTCACTTTAATTGTATATAACATAAAGTAATCTCTTTAATGGAGGTGATTTCGTATTTTTCGGAGTTACAGTTTGAAAGTTGAGTTTTGGACCCTACTTGTATACTTGTACAGATTAAAATATTCAATTTATTATTTATTCATTATTCTTGTATTTTTATATTTTTATAATCTTGTAAATATTATTTATAATATATATGTACATTAAAACTGGAACAAAAACACAAATAAAATACAAAATAAAATACTTGTAATATAATACATAGGTATAATACATATACATATACCTATATAAAGCTTACTTATATTTTATTAAGTGTACAAAACACATCATAAAAATAAAATAAAAATATTTCTAAGTGTATAAAAGTATTCTATAATTTTATAAAATAATAAAAAAAACTAAATAAATTAAAAATACCAAATAAAAATAAACTAATAAAATATACAAGTAATATACCTATAGAGGCTATAAAAAGCAACTTGTAAAAATATACCTCATAAAAATAATTAAAAATCACCATAAAATACTTTATAAAATACTAAACATTTTTTATTTAATAATCAAAATTTAATTAATTCATTTACTATTTTTAATTGAATTAACAAAATCATTTTTCCAGGGTTTTTCTTGGTTGGTCCACGTGGGCCAACCAGGTGCAAACCCTAGTTGACCCCAGTCAACTTGGCGTCCTACCCCCTGTTGCCTCTGTCAGACAATGGTTTGACCCCCTTTTGTCGATTTTTACAGCCTCCATCTTGCACCTTTTGAGATCGAGTCCTTCATGACTTTTGTCCCTCGATTCTTGGTCTATCACGCCCTTGCGTTTTTTAGGAGAAAGAGCCATCGATTTGCCAGATATTACTCGATCTTTGGAGAGCCCCAGTCATCCGGTCAAACCACATATATGCAACCCCCGACTTTGATTCAAAGTTTGAACCCGTCATTTCCATAGCCAAGCTCCCCTTTCGTGCCTAATCGATCCAGGGAGGTGACAGCTCCCTTCAGCGAGTCTCAGGCGGGTCGAGCAAGCCTCGAGGCGGCTTCAACCGCCTCCTCCGCCAGCATCGAGGTACTTCCCTCCGGTATACACCGTCGATGCTGCCCCCTTTCACCTTTATTTCGTTCGCATTTTACTCGCACTAGTCTTAGGATCAAAATCCCTAAAGAGATTTCACGTTCCATCGCTTGAATCGCCAAAATCGCTCACCTCGCCGGAGTGCTCCTCCGGCCGATCTCATCATCGCCGCTTCATGCCACCGCACCCACTCCGCGGGGACCAGGCACTTTGCCCTGGACCCTCTCACGTTTTCTTGCAGGTCAAAGCTCGTTGACTCAAGCCCAGGAGTGTTTTTGTGCTTCGCCGGAGCTCCGTGGAGCTCTTTAGCTCCGCCGCCCTCCTTCGCAAGCCTCGGCCGTCGCCGAGCCCTTTTGAAGTTCCTGGGAGCTAGACCAGACCGTCAGGAGGCTCCAGCCTCATTTTGAAGCCCAGAAGCCCGCCGAAGACGGAGCAGGACCTTGGAGAACCTCGGCCCGCCGGCGTTCCTCCGTGGTTCTTGCTCTTGCCTTCAGCACAGTTGGATCGAGGTAGAGGCCCAGATCGCACAGTTGTCGTTGGATCACGCCCGGTCTCCACCGTCATATCTTTACCCGAGGATCTAATCTTCGCCGTCCAACGTGAAGCCTCATCGACCGTCAGATCGTCGCCACGCCTAAGTGAATCAGCCATGGCCGTTGGATCACGCGCTTAGGGGTATTTTGCATTATTCATCCCGCGTATTTTTGTATTTCTAGTTAGTCCTCAAACATTTGTCTGCAGCTTAAAAAGTTTTGTAATAATTATACTTAGGCCCCCGCACTTTCTGTATTTGCAAACAGGTCCGAGCCACGTCATCTCACGTGACCAGTTCACGTGAGGTGAAGGGCATTTTGCACAGGACCCCTTAAGGGTTTTAGTATTTCGTCTAGGTCCAGTAATTTTTGTATTACATGCAAACTTTTTGGAATATTTGCATAGTAACCCCTGGGATTTTTGGATATTACGTTTATATCCTTTCCAAGCGTGTGCTAGTCACGCGCCCTGGTGGGTAATTTGCAGGATAACCCTTGCGGGTCTTGATATTTGTATTTGGTCATTTAAATGCAATATTCAGTATTAAACTTTTTGTGAAACTTGCACTTTGGCCCCTGGATGTTTACTTAATTGCACTTATACCCTTGCCAGTAGTGTAGTTTCTTGATGTTGTCTTCATTTAATTAGTGCATCATTTTAAGTCGAAAAATTCTCAAAAAATTAACATAAGCTCCTGTTAACTTTCTCATTCACGTAATATTTTTGTATTGCATTTTTGTTGCATTTTCATATTTATTAAAAATAAAAAACATGCATTTTCAGCACTGTTTGCATTAGAAAATCCCTAAAAATTATAAAAACGTTTTGAATAATTACAAAAAAAATATATTTTGCTTGTCTTATCATATTTTAGTGTCAATCCAAAAACCACTAAAAAATTCAAAGTAAAAACCTTAAAAATTAGAAAACACTTAAAAACTTCAAAAAAATCAAAAAATTATAGAAAAATCCTAAAAATATGAACTCACGTTCTTAGTTTCTCTATTTTATTTCATTTATTATAAAATTAATTTGGGAAAATTTTGATACTGTTTGGCATTTTTCATTCCCATTTTGATTTCGGCCAGCAGGTTTATTCACTGTTTTACTTTATGTTGACTTTTAAAAATACCAAAAACATTCTGAAAATTCCCCAAAAATCACAAAAACATCTTAAAAATATAGAAAGACCAAAAACATATTATTCCCTGATTTTTGAGTATTTTTACCTTTTTTTATAAATATCCTAACTCCTCTTTTCTTATATTGTATATACATCCTATTATTGAAAAAGAAAATATAAAATATAAAGTATAAAAAGAAAATATAAAATCAGAAAATCAAAAATCAAAATACAAAATAAAAATAAAAAATAAAAAAATTTTAAAAAAATTAAAAACCCACAAAAACATTTACATCTTGTAGATACTTAATCACATCACATTTTTGTGCATCAATTGTTGATCTATCCTGCCTTGCTCCCTGTGTTCGAACTCTCTACATACTTGCTTCTATACATATTTTATGTAGAGTTAAAAATAAATTTGACTCCACATTGTTTGTCATTGTTTGATATTTGATTGTGGGTTCGTTGTTGATTAAATTCAGATTTTTAGCGGTCACCGCAGCGACCTCTGTGTTCCCGCCTTGTGTGGATCACAAGACCGTTAGAAAATCATGTTTATCAGTCGTCTAAAATGAAAATTTAACTCGCCATTATGAACGCGATTTTGGCCGCAATTTCGGGATCCGAAATGACGCGCCCATTGAGGGGCATTTTCGAAAATCGAAAGGCATCGCGTTAGGGCACGCGATCATTTATATATATATATATCCCTTCCCCCACGTCGTGTTTTCTACATTCGTAAGAAAAAGCCTCTCACGCCGACTTGCTTTTTTCCTCTGCTCTTCCTCGCGCGGACGAACCTGTGCTTATCTTTCTCTCGACTGCAGTTCTTTAAGGTACATTCGAGGTCGATCTCGTCGGTGTGCGCAGACGTGATCGTGTACCGTCATATCCTGGGAGCGGATCGCCAGTACCCTACGCACCGGTATTGCGGGGGCGATATCATGTCTAAGGGACAGTTTATTTTATGGACGCTTCGGTGATTTCTAACCTTATTCTTCTTTTGATTTGTCTGCCGCAATATCTTCATTGCTTTACTTTCTCTGGATCATGCCCTAATACTTGTTTTGATTTGATTTCTAACCTTATTCTTCTTTTGATTTGATTTGGATATCAAGACTGCAAAGCTATAATCACTCCTTTTGATTCATCCAAAACACTTTTTGAGAATAAAAGTGAAGTACCTGTAGCTCAGCTAAGGTATTCACAAGTGATAGGAAGTTTAATGTATCTTGCAAATTGCACGAGATCTGATATTTCATTCTCGATTGCAAAGCAGAGTAGATACACTAGTTGTCCTGACCGTACTCACTGGGAGGCTCTGGATCGAGTACTGAAGTACTTGATGAATCCATATTTCATCATCTTTATTCTATCATTTTGGCATCAAAAACCTTGGCAAATGCGTTTAATACCCTCAATTCCCGCATCTTAGCATTTATGCATGTGCATGTAAATAGTGTATAAAATACTCTAACTAAAGCCAAAATTATAGAATAAATAAAAGAAAAGAAAAAAAATAAAATATTGTAAATATTTTATGACCCGAAACACCGAGACCTAGGCATATAGATGAATAGGTTGACAAGGAATAAAGTAGGGGGAGATAAGGGCCAAAATACAATAAAAATCCCCCTTTATTTTATTCATTCTTTATTCATTTTGGGATCTATTTTTGGTTCCACTTTTTCTACTTCAAATAAAGAAACTTTGTACATGAAAGTTGTAAATAATTAAATAAATAAAAATAAAAAATTGATTTCACTCAAAAATAATATACAGATAAAAAGATATGATCTGAATAAGATTCCAGAATCCCAACATCCCATACCCATATCTCTCAAATAAAAACTCAAAATGTAGCAAACTCACATTTAATTGTATATAGTGTAAAATAAACTATTTAATGAAGGTGGTTTCGTATTTTTCGGAGTTACGGTTTGAAAGTTGAGTTTTGGACCCCACTTGTATACTTGTATAGATTAAAATATTCATTTTAATTATTATTCATTATTTTTACAATTTTCTATTTTTATAATCTTGTAAATATTATTTATAATACATAGGTATATTAAAACAGGAATAAAACACACATAAAACACAAAAATAAAATACTTGTCTATACTACACCTAGGTATAATACCAATATATATATATATGTAATTCGTACTCCTATTTATTAAGTGTACAAAACATATCAGAAAAATAATATAAAAATATATTTAAGTGTATAAAAATACTTTATAAATATATAAAATAATAAACAAAAATAAATAAATTAAATATACAAAATAAAAATAAAGTAATAAAATATATATACATATATACCTATATAGCCTAAAAGGGTAATTTGTACCCCATAAAAATAATTAAAAATTATAATAAATATACATTGTAAAATAATCAACATTTTTATTTAATAACCAAAAATTAAATAATTCATTTTCTATTTTTAATTGATTTTACAAGGATTTTTTTCCAAGGAATTTTCTGGTTGGTCCACGTGGACCAACCAGTGGGCTCCGTTGGTTGACCTCGGTCAACTCTTTGACCGAGGTCTGGACCTTGTCAGACCTACGTTGTTGACCATTTTCAACGATTTTTCGAGGACGCCACTTACATCATCTTGTGATGGAGTCTTATTGACTTTTGTTCGCCTTTGATCGAGCATACACGCCCTTGTGTTTTTTGGGGGAGAGGGCCATCGATTCGCCCGATATTCCTTGTTCTTTGAGCCTCGTCGGTCAGCAATTCAAAAGACCCAACTTCACCTTCCTTTGATTTTCAAACCCCATTTTGGTCCCATCCTCTCCACCTTTGTGTGCTTTTGGTCGGCTGGTGGTGACAGCATCCAGCCCCAGTCATCGAGGGAGGAGCTTGGACGTGGATCTGGGCGAGTTCCCCACCTCCGGCCACTTAGCCGTTGAGGTATTTTCTACCTCAGGGTCTGCCCCTTTGAGGTGTTTAGTGTTTACTTTTCTTTGCTTCGTTTATTCATCATAGTCGTAGGAACACGTAGCCACCTTCATCATCGATTTTCATCGATCGAGTTGCATCTTTGAGACCCTCGTCGGAGCGCTCCTCCGGCCACGTCATTCATGCCATCTCCGTCACCTTCGCACCTCCACGGGAATGGGTGATGTGCGCTCCCGCACCCTTAGTTAATTCGGGCAAATTAATGGTCCAAATTAATTTTAAGTGTTCGTTGCAGTCGGATACGAGGGTTGATCAAAAACCACTTAAGACAGATTTTGGTCAATTTTAAGCAGTGATATTTTTTTACTTGGTGGAGTCCAAGGTCGATCTCAGGGAGGCAACTGTCTCCTTAGGTGGATTACAGCAATTTTCAAGTGTTGATATTCGAGGGTCGAATCTTTTTGGTCTTTTTATTTCTTATGCAGACATATGCAGACAAATCTTAGCCAATTTAACTTTAAATTTAATTGATGTATCAAACGAAGTCCAAAAATAATGAAAATTGGCCAGATGGTTATTTATGATGAAAATGACCTACACTAATTTTTTTGGAATTTTTCGACTCAAAATAAATTTTCTGTGAATTAAATAAACAGACAGAGTGATTTTCAGTGTTTAATTTTTAATAAATATCAAATCACAATTTTTCCAAGAACTAAAATTATCCTAGGAAGGTCTAATGATCAGGGACCTAGGAAAATTGACAGATCTAAAATTCACTGTGAAATGAATTAATTAAAATTAATTTAAGAAAATCACTAAACTATTTATTTAGGCCTCGATATGCGTGCAAATGATACGAAATTTTTATGGAGTGTTAAAAATGATGTCCTTAAGCTACTGTGAATTTTTGGTGATTTTTGAAGGCACTGATAATTGATTAAAAATCAAAAGGCATCACTGGGCAAAATATGTCTCAAATGAACCAATTAATTCATTGATAATTCAATTAAGCCAACAAAAATCAAACACGTGTACAAACAGATAGAGGACAAAATTCTCAACAACTTGCAATTTTTAGAATTTCAAAATGATGAAAAATGCATGCTATGGACACGTGCAAACACAAGGGTGTAAATGCAATACTGGAAATTAAAAATTCAATAAGTAAATATGCTGACAGGGACTAAAATGCAATTACCGATACTATGCAGGACTTCTATGCAATTTCTCCACGAACCACGTGCTCCTCACGTGATGTCTGCTTCACAGGGGCCTTTTTGCAATTTCTGAAAGCTCCAAGGGCGTCTATGCAAATAACCCAGGCCGCACGTGCTCCTCACGTGGGGCGGCCTAGGTTCGGGGGGCGTCGGAGGCTCGGAGGGAGGCTCGGGCCTTCTGGAGGTTCGGCCCAGCCTCGGTGCAGCTTCGGGTTACCCGAGCCTAGGCTTGGAGGCCGAGGCTCGGATAGGGCGACTTGGCGGCCTGAAGGCCCTTGGATCAAGATGGATCCAAGGGGTGTCGGTGAAGACGCGTGGCTCGATCAAGATACGTCAGATCTGGGATGATCTGACGGCTCCTGTCTTCTCCCAATGTTGATGACGCGGCGGGCTGATCACCGTTAGATCCTGGGCAATCCAACGGTCGCTGATGAGGGCGGCGAAGTGGACACGTGGAGAGGCGAGGGCCGTTCGATCAGAGGATCGAACGGTTGCTGCTCCTTCTTCTCTATCGATCCTCCGCCGCCTGCGGAGGAGAGGGCTGCGCTCCGGTGAAAGCAGCCGAGCTCCGCCTCGGTCGTCAAGCTCCGGTGGTGAGCTTCGTCAGCCCCCACCTCGCTCGGAAGAATCGTCAGTGCGCGGCGAAGGCTCCGGTGGTCTCGGGATCCCTGGAGGAGGGCTGGAGCTCTGAGTCGATGAAGCTCGAGGAGAGCTCCGGTGAGGCTCCGGCCAATGATCAAAGGAGTACCTGCAAGTGTTAGACGTATAGCCGAGGCTCGTGCGTGCGATTGTGGAGAAATGGTACTGGTTGGCGAGGCCTACGGAGAAGTGAGGTGGTCGGGGGACGTTGCTCCGGCCAAGTGGCGAAGCTAGTGATCGATGAACGGTGGAGTGAAGCGTCTGACGATGCGGAGGGGTCAGCGAGGATGAGAGCTTCGACGCGGAGCTCGGCGGAGTGAAGGCGAGGCGTGAAGATGATCGTGGACAGGGAATAAAATCGGAGAAGATGAAGGGAAAAGAAGAACGAGATCGGAGGAGTAATGGAGGTGATTACCTGGGGATTGGGGCTCAGATTTGAGCTCCAGGTCGTCGCTCAAGAGGTCGGTAAAGCCCCGAGCTCAAGCAGCTACGCGGAGGGCGGCTGCGACACGGCGGTGGCACCGTGGATCTCGCCGGAGAAGAAGGGCCGTCTTCGCTCAAGGATTCACTCAATTCCTGTCACAAATCGAAGGCTCCGAGCTCTAGGTTCCTCTCTGGAGTGGCGGATGGGGCTGAATGTGGCCGGAGGCTGGGTATTTATAGGATGAAGGTGACGGCTGGAGTGGGTGAGTGGCGAAGTTGGTGGCTATCGTGGGGCGAGTGTGGCGGAGATGGTGGTGTTTGAGGGAGCTGGCGAGGGAGAGGGATGAGTGGGGTGTGTCGTGGGAAGGTCAGCGGCCGGCGAGGGTGGAGGGAGTGCTTCCGAGAATAGGAAGGGGGTGCCCCTCTCGCAAGGCAGAGATCGTGGGAGAGAGGGGGCACCCGAGGTAGGAGACGAAGTCTCCACCGTTGGATCTTGGGATCCAACGGTGGAGATCAACGCTTAGCGATCGGTTAGGATTAGATCTGGAATGCCCAGATGAGGGGTCATGAGAGCGCCACGTGGCGCGGTGTGGCGAGGCGCGGGCGGGCGGTCCTGATCAGTCCTTGGCGATCGATCGGTCGGCTGAGATTATTGGGGAGCTAACGGCTCAGATGAAAGGGCTGAGAATGCGATCGAAGGGCTCAAGATGTGACGCGTGGCGCACTGTGGGCGAGTCGCTAATGGATGGCCCAGATGAAAGGGTGGAGTCGATCTGAGGGTCGAGACTCGCTGGAAGATGGGCGGCTGTGATGAGAGGATCGGGGGCGCGGTCGAGCGGCGTAGATGACGCCACGTGGAAGGCTGAGAGCGCTGCGCTATCGGATGGTGGTGATGAGAAGTGGGAGATAATCGGACGGCTGAGGGAGTGAGCGCACGTGGTCACAGAGGGACCGTTGGATCTGAAGCGCGATCCAACGGTGGGGGGCGAAGGCGGATCAGACAAAGGGCAGCGGGCCGCGTGGCGCAATCAGAGGGCGCCACGTGGCCTGCTGTGAATGGTTGGAGGAAGAAATGCGTGTAGAGAGAAGAGGAAGCCGAATTTGGAAAAACTCAAAACATGAAAGTTGTAGATCTTGATGAGATCTACAAGTTTCATGTTGACCAAAGACAGAGGTGAGGTCAAATATAGTACATAAATACAAAGATACATAAATATACATATGTAGTATACAACATGACCCAAAAACCCAAGTTTCTCATACAAGCTCCAATTTCAATGAAATTAGTCTCATTTTGAAGGTCTTTTGATATGTAATATTCTAAGAGTGAGTAGACCTAAGTAGGGGTTTGTATGCGGGCTTTATGTGTGTTTTAATGTACAGGGGTTCTCAGGATACTTGGGCTATTTTACAAGGGTGATTCCTCCCTGTTTTATTAATGAATATATATATAGTATAGAGAAGAAGTTATTTTGATGAAGATGTCTTTTACAGGGGATTTTTGGCTTCTTATTTAAATGCAGATGAGCTGCTATAATGCATGAATTATGGATGCATGCATGAGTGTTATTTATGCAAGATAAAAGGAAATATGCCTCTATTTTCTCGGGAACAAGGCTCTATTTTTGACTTTTGATGTGATGAATCACATATTCATCAACCCCCTATACTTAAACCTTGCTCGTCCCCGAGCAACTAAATGAAATGCAAGAGTGAAATGATTTTGGGTTCCATGCCAAGGTCATGAACAAAAGTTGAAAATGGAGCCTGACTCGACCTTTGGATTAATTGTGTGGCGGAACCTTATTGGGACCTGAACTTAAGACCTAACAGACTTCAAGTTCCACAAGTCTTCTATTCAAGACGCCTTAACAGTCAGGTCAGAATAATTCCTCAAACGCAAATTTCTGATGACTATGATTCTTACTTGTACTGTGTAAGTGAGATATAGCTCTCCATATCAGAAATGACTCGGAACCAGCCTCCTCTAACAAGGTAACTCAATAACCTGGTCCAGTAACTCTTTCCTCGAGGAGCGGGGTATTCCCTTCTAAGTTCAAGTGCGACCAACTCAAGAGGAGGGGGTAGAGAAAAGAATGGACGGTGGCCAGTGTAGCCACCTATCCCGGGATGCCTGACCAGTGTAGCCAAGTCATCCAGCTGCATTTTCCTTGCTAATATACATACTCCGACAGGTATTATTCTTTTTCTTGGACCTGTCTGATTTTTTTTTTTTTTTTGGAGTTCTTTCTTTGCATTTTTTTTTTGGAACTATATTCAAGGTGCAGCATATACATCAGGAGTTTTTCCTCTTGAGCCAGTAGACTATCCCTCTTTTGAAGCATTATTGCAACCCACAGCATCCCGTCCTTAGCCTTCATCACCACTAGACCAAGTTGAGACGCACTTCCTTCACTAGAAGAAGAAGAGAGGTTCCGCCTAGAAGTACTACCCTCATATGCTACCCCAAGCCAAAGGAAACTACTTCCTCAACACCTCATCAATGAAGAGCTATGTGCATTGTGCTTGTCCAAGTTAGGTCATTATCTAAAAGAATCCTGCATATGCACGAGATATTCTACTTAGACTAATTAAGATGACATGTGAACATAGATTTGTGGACTCCAAGAATTAAGTCACTTGACCTGAGAAATCTTAACTCCAGTCCCTATAAGGTTCCTCTGAAATTAGGTGGATTAAGGTCAAATCAAGTCCATCCTCAATATCTACTCATGACTTGGTTCAGAACCCACTAGCTTTTCACTTTGCATATGCAAAGATATGCAGATGAGATGAGATGTCATGCTATGAAGATGCAAGACTCTTTATGCAGAGATGATGTGCAAGAGTAAATAAGAAGCCTTTTTGTTTTATTTTTCTGGTATACAACAATTTTTTTACAACAAATTTTACAAAAGTATGTTTTACAAGAATTTTAAGTATTATACACATATTATACAAGTATACAAAAAGTTTTTTTTTTTTCGATTGTTACCCACCCACAATTATTGTAAAATATATACAAAAATGCGCGAAAATACGTGAAAGTACGAGCTATGGGTAAAGTATATATGTAATATATACACGCCCCCCTATACTTAGCGTGTGCTATGTCCTCAGAGCACGAAAGCGACTAAAAAGACATAGCTCGGGCTAAGCGTAGGAGAGCTAAAATAACAGAAGTATAGAAGTCGTCTCGCCCCCCTATACTTAGGCTCTGGCAGCCTAAGTGTAGAAGAAGATCAGAAATGGGGCGGACGAGGTTAAGAGGAGAAATGGAGGAGTATCAGTGCGGGCATCGGTCCCCCCTATACTTAGGCTTAGGTCAGCCTAAGTATCGGTAGGAAATGAGTATAAGGACCAATGTGATCTGGAGAATGTACAGTGAATCGACTCGGGTGACCCCTTCCCCCTATACTTAGGATCTGGTCATCCTAAGTACAGTCCGAGATAATGATTCGATGATGTGGGGACGGGTTACTAGAATCGTGAAGGTAAGGATAGGATATACAGGAAGAATGATATATATACAGCTGAGTCGGTCTGAATCTTTTGAAGATGCTGCTGATGGCTGGAGTTCATTGCTGCAAGGTCTCATACGCGGCTTGAGATGTATCTGCTGTATCTGTCTCGCATATGAATACAATCTCCTCCACATGGACTAACTGTTCATTGGATTCGACGAAGTGCTTCAACAGCTGCCCATTTACTAGGAATGTTGGTGCGTTATCTGCGAGATCTGAGATCTCGACACATCCACTATCATGCACCGTTCGGACAACGAATGGTCCCGTCCACTTAGACTTTAGTTTGCCTTGGAAAGTCTTCAGCCTGGCATTGAACAACCATACCTTCTGTCCAGGAACAAAGGTCTTTCGTCTGATATATCTATCGTGCCAACGCTTTACCTTGTCCTTGTACACCACACTGTTGTCGTATGCTTGGTTTCTGACTTCCACAAGCTCATTCAGATCCATGTCTCTTTGTTTCTGGCCTAGGTGTGTGTTCCAGTTGACTTTCTTTATTGCCCATTCTGATTTGTGCACTAACTCTGCGGGCAAATGGCACGGCTTTCCGAATACCATTCGGAATGGGGAGGTGCCTAACGGAGTCTTGTAAGCCGTCCTATACGCCCAGAGGACTTGATCCAAGATCTGAGACCAGTCCTTCCTGTCTGGGCGGACGAGCTTTTGCAATATGGTTTTCACCTCCCTATTCGACACCTCAGCCATACCATTGGTTTGTGGGTGGTAAGGACTAGCGACACGGTGTTCGATGCCGTAGTCCTTCAGGAGTTTCTTCACCTCCCGATTCACAAAGTGGCTACCCCCATCTGATATCATCATTTTGGGGATCCCGAACCTAGAGATTATGTGCTCTCTGATAAATTTACAGACAGTCTTGCTGTCTGCGGCTCGGGTCGGGATAGCCTCCACCCATCTGGACAGATAGTCAACCGCAAGAAGGATGTATTCAAACCCGTGGCTGACAGGGAATGGGCCCATGAAATCGATGCCCCAGGCGTCAAAGACATCACAAATGATGACTGGCTGCATTGGCATCTCATCCTTGGAACCAATGGTTCCTCCCATCCTCTGGCAAACTGGGCACGACTTCGCGAAGGCGGTGGCATCGTGAAACAGAGTCGGCCAGTAAAAGCCACATTGAAGTACCTTCCATGCGGTCCTCTTCCCGGAGTGGTGTCCTCCTGCCTCTAAGCTATGGCATAAAGAAAGGACACTCTGGTATTCCTCCTGAGGAATACACCGTCTCCAGACACAATCCGGTCCTTCAAAGAAAAGGATCGGATCCTCCCAATGGTAGTGTCTAGCGTCCGACCTTAGTCGGTCAATTTGGCTCTTGGGCCAATCCTCGGGAACTTTCTTGGAGACAAGATAGTTCACGATATTGGCATACCATGGGAATGAGTCGATAACAAAAATCGACTCGTCAGGGAAGGAGTCTCGAATCGGGGAAATCTCGAAGGTATTAAGATCTTCGAGACGAGAGAGATGATCGGCTACTACGTTCTTCTTTCCAGGTTTATCACGGATGTCCAAATCAAACTCCTGGAGAAGTAAAATCCAACGAAGAAGACGCGCCTTCGCGTCCTTCTTCTCCATCAAATATCGTAGTGCCGTGTGGTCTGTGAACACAGTCACCTTGGATCCGATTAAATGAGATCTGAATTTGTCCAAGGCAAACACTACCGCAAGCATTTCCTTTTCGGTAACTGTATAGTTACGCTGAGCAGAATCAAGCACTTTGCTTGCGTAGTGAATTGCAAACGGGACGCCATCTCTTTTTTGTCCCAATACAGCCCCAACAGCATAATCTGAGGCGTCCGTCATGATCTCGAAAGGAAGAGACCAATCTGGGGCTTGTAAGATGGGTGCGTCCATGATCATTCCTTGTAACCGCTTAAAGGCCTCAAGACACTTGTGATCGACAATAAACTCTGCGTCTTTGCCTAAAAGCTCAGTTAGCGGTCGGGCAATCTTAGAAAAATCCTTTATAAATCTCCGATAAAATCCGACATGCCCGAGGAACGACCGCAACTGCCGTACGTTGGCTGGTGGCTGGAGTCGTCTGATCACGTCCACCTTGGCAGGGTCAACCTCCATTCCTCTCTTGGAGATGACATGCCCCAACACTATGCCCTCCGTCACCATAAAGTGACTTTTCTCCCAGGAGAGCACCAGATTGACCTCACAACATCTTTTGAGGACTCGGTCCAGATTCCTAAGGCAGGAATCAAAAGAGTCGCCGTGGACCGAGAAGTCATCCATGAAGACTTCCAGGAATTCGCCGACCATTTCGGCGAATACAGCAATCATGCACCTTTGAAAAGTACCTGGAGCATTGCATAGCCCAAAAGGCATGCGCCTGAAAGCATAGGTACCAAAGGGGCATGTGAACGTGGTCTTTTCCTGGTCCTCTGGAGCTATGGCTACTTGATTGTAGCCCGAGAACCCATCAAGAAAACAAAAGAATTCTTTCCCCGCTAGTCTTTCTAAAATCTGATCAATAAATGGTAGGGGGAAATGATCCTTTTTCGTCGCGGCATTCAGGCGTCTGTAATCCACACAGACGCGCCACGACGTGGGTACTCTTGTTACGATCTCCTCTCCGTCCTCATTGGTGGTCGTCTGAATTCCCGACTTTTTCGGGACAACATGGATTGGGGCCACCCACTTAGAATCGGAGATTGGGTAAATAAAACCCGCGTCGCACCATTTTTCTATCTCTTTCTTCACAACCTCTCGTAGATTTGGATTCAATCGACGTTGGAATTCACGAGAGGGTTTGGCTTCGTTCTCCAAATATATATGGTGCGAACACAGAGCGGGATTTATCCCGTGGAGATCGGAAATGCTCCAGCCTATTGCCTTGCGGTTCTTCTCCAGGATCTCTAGCAAGCGAGATTCCTGCTCCTCGGTCAATTGCGAACTGATAATGACCGGAAATTTCTTGTCTTGGCCCGCAAGGAAGGCATATTTCAGGGTTGTGGGTAAGGGCTTGAGCTCAGGGACGGTATGATCGTCTAAGAAGTCTGGCTCAATCCGATCTGGTTCGGTGTTGGAAGTGGCTGGATCCTGTTCTGCAGTGGCTGCCACCAAGCTCGGCTCTGGAGTCGGATCGTCAAAGGTCTCCATGCAATCGGCAAACGCCTCGTCCGACTCGTCATCCTCATCTTCCGATTGTCCTAAGGATGTAAGGACTGACAGGCCCACTTGGGCCTCTGTGTCATCGAAGATGTAGGGCGATGCAGGCTCCGAGCTGTACTCGTTCCTGAGGATCTCGCAGACTGACTCATGCACTGGATCATCTTCAAAGGAGATGGACACATCGGTGCTGGCTGGGTTCTGTCTCCATGGCCCAACTAAGTCTACATGTTCACGGTCTGTTTCGAGAGAAGAGTACTCGGTGCTGGATTCGGAGTCTGGTCTCTGCCATCTTGTCTGCTTCATCTCTAATTCCTCATCTCCGCCTGGAGTTTGGAACTGAATTTTCCCATTCTTATAATCGAATAAGGCCCCTGCTGTTCTGAGGAAGGGCCTACCCAAAATGATCTGGGAATCTCTCCAATTACGAGGGGTTTCCATATCGAGGACAGTAAAGTCCACCATGTATTCTTGCCCCTCGACTTTGATCACAATGTTCCTTAACTCTCCTTGAGACCTCTTAGTGGATTTGTCCGCGAACTGAAGAATAGCTCTAGATTTCCTAAGAGGTCCGAGATTAAGCCGCTCATAGAGGGCTGTGGGCATCAAATTGATCGAGGAACCATTGTCCAGGAGAGTGCGTGCAAACGCGATGTCATCAACATGACTCACTACATAGTGTGCACCCATGTCTCTTCGTTTCCGAGGAAACGAGTTCTTTATTGCACAAGTCGTGGCTACTGATAGGACGTGTTTCTCAACACGGCTTTTGGTTTTCCTGCTAACCCTAGTAGGTGTGCATCTCACCTTAAGATATTTTTGGAATGCAGGGGTCATTTCCACGAACTTGTCAAAGGGGATTGTGACCTTGATGTGTTTATTACAAAACTCAGCCATCTCAGGGTCATCTTTTTGGATTTTTTTGTTTTTCTTCTTCCCACCCTTGAGAGCTTGGGGGAAAGGGATTATTAACTCAGGTTCTGGAACTGAAATATCTTCATTAGCTGCTGAAACTGAGTTCTGAACAAGACTCTGACTCGGACTTTTATACAGACTCTGACTCTGACTCTGACGAAAGGGAAAATGCTTGGGCGAAACCGGTGATGCTTCTTCCGCTTCTTCTGGCTGGTCCTCCTCAGATGGAGGTGCGGGCTCATCGGTGTCGTCGGACTCGGGATGACTGCGGGGCTGGTGCTTCGAGGACTCAGATGTCCTCTTCTTCCGCTGGCGGTGACGGTGGTGCTCCTCCTCTTCCTCCTCCGAATTCTCCTCAGGTCGAATTTCGGAGGTTCCTTCCTGTTGTGCCCGTGCCCGATCAGGTATGGTCACGGTCCTTCCGCTCCTGAGGGACATATGATTAACATTATCGTACGAAAGGATCTCATGTTCAGATAAATAGTTATCTGAATAGTATACCCGATCTCGGGGTCGGTTCTGGCCCTGCTGTATGCTATTTGGGTTGGCCTGAACCTGTGCGGGAATTGGAGTCCTTGGCGCCATTTGTTGGTCCTGAGCACGAGAGACCCGATTGATGTCGGTTCTCATGTCCAGGTAGTCGTTTTGCATCTGCTGGACCCTATCAGACAGGGTCTGGATCGCCAAGGTGAGGGACTCCAACTCGGTGGGCTGGGCTGGCTGCTGAGTGGATGCGGTCCTGAACTGGCCCTGCTGGCCGTACCGATACTGCTGCTGGGGCGGTGCTGGCCCCTGCTGGTAGGTGCACTGCTGCGGCTGGTACCCCTGTTCTGGCCTGGACTGATATCGCGGGATTGTGACGGGCCTGGTTTCCTGGTAGACTGGGGTTGGGCGGTGTGCCTGGTCCTTCCCCATCTCGATTTGCCGGACTAGTGGGTCACGGCTATACCAGAGCCCGTTGATCTCGTAAACGGGCGGAGGCTCCTCGTACTCTGTCTCCACTGGTGGGGGTGCATGATGGTTCTGCTGGGTGTAAGTCTGATCCCAGCCGCTCTGAGACCCCGGTGCCTGTTCCTGTACAAGATGGACTCGATGTACAGGTACAGGTGGTGCAGAAGGGGTGGGTAGCTTGATCTTGGCTACCTTTTCAGAGAGTTCCTCCACCTTCTTGGGAAGGCTCGAAAGAGACTCCATCTCCGCGACTCTCTTGTGGATCTGTTCGACCATGGTAAGCTTGTCTGCAATCATCCCCATGCTGGGGATGAGGTCCTCTGTTAGATCTGCAACAGTCCTTCTAGTTGTCTCATTGGATAGAATCGAGGGAGACAACTGATAGGCCCTTGTGGCCTGTGACCTGCCGGTTTCTGCCATCTGCTCTAGGATTTTCCACACGGCGTGCTCGTTCTTGTTCAGATAGCTTCCTCCGCAGGCGGCGCTGACTAACCCCTGCATCTCTGGGGTTAGGCCGCAGAACAAGGTCTGGACTAAGATCGCCTTAGAAATGCCGTGGCATGGGCATTTCTGTACTAAGTCATTGAACCTGTCCCACGCCTCGTGGAACGGTTCGCAGGGTCCTTGGGCGAAGCTGGCAAACTTCGTTCGCATCTGATTGGTTCTACTGAGTGGGTAGAACTTCTTCAAGAATAGGTCCTTGAACTGCATCCAGGTAGTACATACCACCCCTAGGTTTTTCAGCCAATGTGCAGCCTTATCTCCTAAGGCAAACGGGGTGGCTTTCAGCCGGATTTAATCTTGGCCAACATTTGGATGGCTCAGATTATTGCAGACTAGTTCGAAGTCACGGAGGAAAGTGTACGGCTCTTCACTGAGGTTTCCGTTGAACTTCGGCAGCAGGCTAAGGAAGTGGGGCTTCAGCTCGAATGCCTGGTCGGGAACTGCAGGTGCTAGCCAATTCTGGATTTCATTCTCCGCCGGGTTATAGGTATCGACCATTGGTCGGTCGATCCCTTCAGCTACTATTATCCGCCCCATTCGTGTAGTGAGATCCGCATTTTTCTGTTCAGCTTCAGCAAGGCGTCTAAGGATTTGTCTCATCTGGTCCTCATCGGGCGGCATCTTTGGCGGCATTTCTCCCTCTAGTTCTGGGGATTGGAAAATAAGGTCGGTGTTAGAGGTTGAATCAAGGAAGGGATTACCGAGGCAATGATCTTCCTCGGTAATCTCAGAGGAGATAAAAGGGTTGGTTTGAGAGTAACCACCCTGAGCAGGAGGGAACTAGGACTCAAGAGGGTCATGAGTCCTGGGTGGTCCAAGGTGTGCTCGGACCGGAAAAGACGAGTTACTTGGGGGACTCATAGAGAGATCAGTGAACGGTGCGTCGAGATCTCCCCAGTTACTCATCTTGGTTAAGCAAGAAGAAGATAGGTTTTTACTCCTACCTGAAGCAAGCACAAGATCAATCCAAGACCCTGGATTCACACTCAACACAGTGAAGGACTCAAAGTTGAGTCCAATTTATCTTGTAGATTTTAAGTGTGATTTTCAAGCAAATCTAGCAAGGATTACGCGGCCTAAAGGGAAGTCGGCTCAGAGCCGGATGCGTCTTCCCTGTTTATCCTGTCGCCTAAGATACCGCCGCTCCTTCCTTTCTTCGCTCCTATCCCAAGCCGATGGACTCAGTGACCACGCCCCTATCTACCTGCAAGCAGGCGGAGGCTGACAAGGCCGGAACTTCGCCCCGGGGGGTTACTGGCAGCTTGTCGCGAAGTACCGCAATTTCGCCCCTATCTACCTGAGACAGGCGGAGGCTACTTGGTACTAGTCAAAGAATCTGAAAATATTCGGCTCGTGATATTTGCTAGGATCAGTTAGAACGTGATATGGAAGACGGGGATTTGGGCTCTACCTTAGGGTGTTCACACACACTCAGGTACCCTCACTCAGCCTGAAAACAAGGTCGGGGATTAGTCTCCCGCAAACAATTTTTCAGCTTTTATTCCCTTTTTATGGTCAATACTGTTAGCAGTCCCGGTTTTAAAGTTAGGTTATCACTGTAATTAATCACCACAAAGCACGCCTATCGTACAGTCCCAATTTCCTTTTTAAATTAAGTGAGAAAATCAGAGAGGGAAATCGAGAAAAGCCGATGCAAGTTGAAATCGATGATGCGTATGCTGAGTACAGAATACTTACAGTGATCCTTCGCTTTTTGATGCAGGATGCAATACAGAATTGAAAACTTTATTCTACATGCGAATGCAGGCGATGAAAGCCGCTCCTAGACAGGCAGTTCTATTAGCGTGAAGAACAGTTTAATTTGAACTAAGTCCTGCGGTCTAGGTGCGTCTATTAAGTGTAATGTGTGGTCCTATTGATTACGAGCACAAACAAGTCCTAGAGTGGCTCGAGGAGCCGCTAGTGCAAGCTAAATTACCAATCACCCACACAGCACACGGGACACAGTTTCCACTATATTTACACGCGCGAGCTCCCAAACGGGAACCGCTGGAAATAATGCAAAAGAAAAATAAAATAAAAAGTACAATGCCTCTCTTTCTCTCAACACACTTTAAATGCTAAGTCCTTGAAGCGTCGCCGACTCCTCGCGGTCCTCGCACAAAAATGAAATAGAGGTCAGAGAGTGACACAAAAATAAAGCAAAAAGAAAACAAATAAGAGAAATAATTACAAGAAAAACCGGGGGTCAGACTACCCGGGGATTAGAAATCAAACACTGCAAAAATATGCTACAATTAACCTAAGCCGTGCCTCCCCGGCAACGGCGCCATTTTGATGTGCGCTCCCGCACCCTTAGTTAATTCGGGCAAATTAATGGTCCAAATTAATTTTAAGTGTTCGTTGCAGTCGGATACGAGAGGTTGATCAAAAACCACTTAAGACAGATTTTGGTCAATTTTAAGCAGTGATATTTTTTTACTTGGTGGAGTCCAAGGTCGATCTCAGGGAGGCAACTGTCTCCTTAGGTGGATTACAGCAATTTTCAAGTGTTGATATTCGAGGGTCGAATCTTTTTGGTCTTTTTATTTCTTATGCAGACATATGCAGACAAATCTTAGCCAATTTAACTTTAAATTTAATTGATGTATCAAACGAAGTCCAAAAATAATGAAAATTGGCCAGATGGTTATTTATGATGAAAATGACCTACACTAATTTTTTTGGATTTTTTCGACTCAAAATAAATTTTCTGTGAATTAAATAAACAGACAGAGTGATTTTCAGTGTTTAATTTTTAATAAATATCAAATCACAATTTTTCCAAGAACTAAAATTATCCTAGGAAGGTCTAATGATCAGGGACCTAGGAAAATTGACAGATCTAAAATTCACTGTGAAATGAATTAATTAAAATTAATTTAAGAAAATCACTAAACTATTTATTTAGGCCTCGATATGCGTGCAAATGATACGAAATTTTTATGGAGTGTTAAAAATGATGTCCTTAAGCTACTGTGAATTTTTGGTGATTTTTGAAGGCACTGATAATTGATTAAAAATCAAAAGGCATCACTGGGCAAAATATGTCTCAAATGAACCAATTAATTCATTGATAATTCAATTAAGCCAACAAAAATCAAACACGTGTACAAACAGATAGAGGACAAAATTCTCAACAACTTGCAATTTTTAGAATTTCAAAATGATGAAAAATGCATGCTATGGACACGTGCAAACACAAGGGTGTAAATGCAATACTGGAAATTAAAAATTCAATAAGTAAATATGCTGACAGGGACTAAAATGCAATTACCGATACTATGCAGGACTTCTATGCAATTTCTCCACGAACCACGTGCTCCTCACGTGATGTCTGCTTCACAGGGGCCTTTTTGCAATTTCTGAAAGCTCCAAGGGCGTCTATGCAAATAACCCAGGCCGCACGTGCTCCTCACGTGGGGCGGCCTAGGTTCGGGGGGCGTCGGAGGCTCGGAGGGAGGCTCGGGCCTTCTGGAGGTTCGGCCCAGCCTCGGTGCAGCTTCGGGTTACCCGAGCCTAGGCTTGGAGGCCGAGGCTCGGATAGGGCGACGTGGCGGCCTGAAGGCCCTTGGATCAAGATGGATCCAAGGGGTGTCGGTGAAGACGCGTGGCTCGATCAAGATACGTCAGATCTGGGATAATCTGACGGCTCCTGTCTTCTCCCAATGTTGATGACGCGGCGGGCTGATCACCGTTAGATCCAGGGAAATCCAACGGTCGCTGATGAGGGCGGCGAAGTGGACACGTGGAGAGGCGAGGGCCGTTCGATCAGAGGATCGAACGGTTGCTGCTCCTTCTTCTCTATCGATCCTCCGCCGCCTGCGGAGGAGAGGGCTGCGCTCCGGTGAAAGCAGCCGAGCTCCGCCTCGGTCGTCAAGCTCCGGTGGTGAGCTTCGTCAGCCCCCACCTCGCTCGGAAGAATCGTCAGTGCGCGGCGAAGGCTCCGGTGGTCTCGGGATCCCTGGAGGAGGGCTGGAGCTCTGAGTCGATGAAGCTCGAGGAGAGCTCCGGTGAGGCTCCGGCCAATGATCAAAGGAGTACCTGCAAGTGTTAGACGTATAGCCGAGGCTCGTGCGTGCGATTGTGGAGAAATGGTACTGGTTGGCGAGGCCTACGGAGAAGTGAGGTGGTCGGGGGACGTTGCTCCGGCCAAGTGGCGGAGCTAGTGATCGATGAACGGTGGAGTGAAGCGTCTGACGATGCGGAGGGGTCAGCGAGGATGAGAGCTTCGACGCGGAGCTCGGCGGAGTGAAGGCGAGGCGTGAAGATGATCGTGGACAGGGAATAAAATCGGAGAAGATGAAGGGAAAAGAAGAACGAGATCGGAGGAGTAATGGAGGTGATTACCTGGGGATTGGGGCTCAGATTTGAGCTCCAGGTCGTCGCTCAAGAGGTCGGTAAAGCCCCGAGCTCAAGCAGCTACGCGGAGGGCGGCTGCGACACGGCGGTGGCACCGTGGATCTCGCCGGAGAAGAAGGGCCGTCTTCGCTCAAGGATTCACTCAATTCCTGTCACAAATCGAAGGCTCCGAGCTCTAGGTTCCTCTCTGGAGTGGCGGATGGGGCTGAATGTGGCCGGAGGCTGGGTATTTATAGGATGAAGGTGACGGCTGGAGTGGGTGAGTGGCGAAGTTGGTGGCTGTCGTGGGGCGAGTGTGGCGGAGATGGTGGTGTTTGAGGGAGCTGGCGAGGGAGAGGGATGAGTGGGGTGTGTCGTGGGAAGGTCAGCGGCCGGCGAGGGTGGAGGGAGTGCTTCCGAGAATAGGAAGGGGGTGCCCCTCTCGCAAGGCAGAGATCGTGGGAGAGAGGGGGCACCCGAGGTAGGAGACGAAGTCTCCACCGTTGGATCTTGGGATCCAACGGTGGAGATCAACGCTTAGCGATCGGTTAGGATTAGATCTGGAATGCCCAGATGAGGGGTCATGAGAGCGCCACGTGGCGCGGTGTGGCGAGGCGCGGGCGGGCGGTCCTGATCAGTCCTTGGCGATCGATCGGTCGGCTGAGATTATTGGGGAGCTAACGGCTCAGATGAAAGGGCTGAGAATGCGATCGAAGGGCTCAAGATGTGACGCGTGGCGCACTGTGGGCGAGTCGCTAATGGATGGCCCAGATGAAAGGGTGGAGTCGATCTGAGGGTCGAGACTCGCTGGAAGATGGGCGGCTGTGATGAGAGGATCGGGGGCGCGGTCGAGCGGCGTAGATGACGCCACGTGGAAGGCTGAGAGCGCTGCGCTATCGGATGGTGGTGATGAGAAGTGGGAGATAATCGGACGGCTGAGGGAGTGAGCGCACGTGGTCACAGAGGGACCGTTGGATCTGAAGCGCGATCCAACGGTGGGGGGCGAAGGCGGATCAGACAAAGGGCAGCGGGCCGCGTGGCGCAATCAGAGGGCGCCACGTGGCCTGCTGTGAATGGTTGGAGGAAGAAATGCGTGTAGAGAGAAGAGGAAGCCGAATTTGGAAAAACTCAAAACATGAAAGTTGTAGATCTTGATGAGATCTACAAGTTTCATGTTGACCAAAGACAGAGGTGAGGTCAAATATGGTACATAAATACAAAGATACATAAATATACATATGTAGTATACAACATGACCCAAAAACCCAAGTTTCTCATACAAGCTCCAATTTCAATGAAATTAGTCTCATTTTGAAGGTCTTTTGATATGTAATATTCTAAGAGTGAGTAGACCTAAGTAGGGGTTTGTATGCGGGCTTTATGTGTGTTTTAATGTACAGGGGTTCTCAGGATACTTGGGCTATTTTACAAGGGTGATTCCTCCCTGTTTTATTAATGAATATATATATAGTATAGAGAAGAAGTTATTTTGATGAAGATGTCTTTTACAGGGGATTTTTGGCTTCTTATTTAAATGCAGATGAGCTGCTATAATGCATGAATTATGGATGCATGCATGAGTGTTATTTATGCAAGATAAAAGGAAATATGCCTCTATTTTCTCGGGAACAAGGCTCTATTTTTGACTTTTGATGTGATGAATCACAGATTCATCAACCCCCTATACTTAAACCTTGCTCGTCCCCGAGCAACTAAATGAAATGCAAGAGTGAAATGATTTTGGGTTCCATGCCAAGGTCATGAACAAAAGTTGAAAATGGAGCCTGACTCGACCTTTGGATTAATTGTGTGGCGGAACCTTATTGGGACCTGAACTTAAGACCTAACAGACTTCAAGTTCCACAAGTCTTCTATTCAAGACGCCTTAACAGTCAGGTCAGAATAATTCCTCAAACGCAAATTTCTGATGACTATGATTCTTACTTGTACTGTGTAAGTGAGATATAGCTCTCCATATCAGAAATGACTCGGAACAGCCTCCTCTAACAAGGTAACTCAATAACCTGGTCCAGTAACTCTTTCCTCGAGGAGCGGGGTATTCCCTTCTAAGTTCAAGTGCGACCAACTCAAGAGGAGGGGGTAGAGAAAAGAATGGACGGTGGCCAGTGTAGCCACCTATCCCGGGATGCCTGACCAGTGTAGCCAAGTCATCCAGCTGCATTTTCCTTGCTAATATACATACTCCGACAGGTATTATTCTTTTTCTTGGACCTGTCTGATTTTTTTTTTTTTTGGAGTTCTTTCTTTGCATTTTTTTTGGAACTATATTCAAGGTGCAGCATATACATCAGGAGTTTTTCCTCTTGAGCCAGTAGACTATCCCTCTTTTTGAAGCATTATTGCAACCCACAGCATCCCGTCCTTAGCCTTCATCACCACTAGACCAAGTTGAGACGCACTTCCTTCACTAGAAGAAGAAGAGAGGTTCGCCTAGAAGTACTACCCTCATATGCTACCCCAAGCCAAAGGAAACTACTTCCTCAACACCTCATCAATGAAGAGCTATGTGCATTGTGCTTGTCCAAGTTAGGTCATTATCTAAAAGAATCCTGCGTATGCACGAGATATTCTACTTAGACTAATTAAGATGAAATGTGAACATAGATTTGTGGACTCCAAGAATTAAGTCACTTGACCTGAGAAATCTTAACTCCAGTCCCTATAAGGTTCCTCTGAAATTAGGTGGATTAAGGTCAAATCAAGTCCATCCTCAATATCTACTCATGACTTGGTTCAGAACCCACTAGCTTTTCACTTTGCATATGCAAAGATATGCAGATGAGATGAGATGTCATGCTATGAAGATGCAAGACTCTTTATGCAGAGATGATGTGCAAGAGTAAATAAGAAGCCTTTTTGTTTTATTTTTCTGGTATACAACAATTTTTTACAACAAATTTTACAAAAGTATGTTTTACAAGAATTTTAAGTATTATACACATATTATACAAGTATACAAAAAGTTTTTTTTTTCGATTGTTACCCACCCACAATTATTGTAAAATATATACAAAAATGCGCGAAAATACGCGAAAGTACGAGCTATGGGTAAAGTATATATGTAATATATACACGCCCCCCTATACTTAGCGTGTGCTATGTCCTCAGAGCACGAAAGCGACTAAAAAGACATAGCTCGGGCTAAGCGTAGGAGAGCTAAAATAACAGAAGTATAGAAGTCGTCTCGCCCCCCTATACTTAGGCTCTGGCAGCCTAAGTGTAGAAGAAGATCAGAAATGGGGCGGACGAGGTTAAGAGGAGAAATGGAGGAGTATCAGTGCGGGCATCGGTCCCCCCTATACTTAGGCTTAGGTCAGCCTAAGTATCGGTAGGAAATGAGTATAAGGACCAATGTGATCTGGAGAATGTACAGTGAATCGACTCGGGTGACCCCTTCCCCCTATACTTAGGATCTGGTCATCCTAAGTACAGTCCGAGATAATGATTCGATGATGTGGGGACGGGTTACTAGAATCGTGAAGGTAAGGATAGGATATACAGGAAGAATGATATATATACAGCTGAGTCGGTCTGAATCTTTTGAAGATGCTGCTGATGGCTGGAGTTCATTGCTGCAAGGTCTCATACGCGGCTTGAGATGTATCTGCTGTATCTGTCTCGCATATGAATACAATCTCCTCCACATGGACTAACTGTTCATTGGATTCGACGAAGTGCTTCAACAGCTGCCCATTTACTAGGAATGTTGGTGCGTTATCTGCGAGATCTGAGATCTCGACACATCCACTATCATGCACCGTTCGGACAACGAATGGTCCCGTCCACTTAGACTTTAGTTTGCCTTGGAAAGTCTTCAGCCTGGCATTGAACAACCATACCTTCTGTCCAGGAACAAAGGTCTTTCGTCTGATATATCTATCGTGCCAACGCTTTACCTTGTCCTTGTACACCACACTGTTGTCGTATGCTTGGTTTCTGACTTCCACAAGCTCATTCAGATCCATGTCTCTTTGTTTCTGGCCTAGGTGTGTGTTCCAGTTGACTTTCTTTATTGCCCATTCTGATTTGTGCACTAACTCTGCGGGCAAATGGCACGGCTTTCCGAATACCATTCGGAATGGGGAGGTGCCTAACGGAGTCTTGTAAGACGTCCTATACGCCCAGAGGACTTGATCCAAGATCTGAGACCAGTCCTTCCTGTCTGGGCGGACGAGCTTTTGCAATATGGTTTTCACCTCCCTATTCGACACCTCAGCCATACCATTGGTTTGTGGGTGGTAAGGACTAGCGACACGGTGTTCGATGCCGTAGTCCTTCAGGAGTTTCTTCACCTCCCGATTCACAAAGTGGCTACCCCCATCTGATATCATCATTTTGGGGATCCCGAACCTAGAGATTATGTGCTCTCTGATAAATTTACAGACAGTCTTGCTGTCTGCGGCTCGGGTCGGGATAGCCTCCACCCATCTGGACAGATAGTCAACCGCAAGAAGGATGTATTCAAACCCGTGGCTGACAGGGAATGGGCCCATGAAATCGATGCCCCAGGCGTCAAAGACATCACAAATGATGACTGGCTGCATTGGCATCTCATCCTTGGAACCAACGGTTCCTCCCATCCTCTGGCAAACTGGGCACGACTTCGCGAAGGCGGTGGCATCGTGAAACAGAGTCGGCCAGTAAAAGCCACATTGAAGTACCTTCCATGCGGTCCTCTTCCCGGAGTGGTGTCCTCCTGCCTCTAAGCTATGGCATAAAGAAAGGACACTCTGGTATTCCTCCTGAGGAATACACCGTCTCCAGACACAATCCGGTCCTTCAAAGAAAAGGATCGGATCCTCCCAATGGTAGTGTCTAGCGTCCGACCTTAGTCGGTCAATTTGGCTCTTGGGCCAATCCTCGGGAACTTTCTTGGAGACAAGATAGTTCACGATATTGGCATACCATGGGAATGAGTCGATAACAAAAATCGACTCGTCAGGGAAGGAGTCTCGAATCGGGGAAATCTCGGAGGTATTAAGATCTTCGAGACGAGAGAGATGATCGGCTACTACGTTCTTCTTTCCAGGTTTATCACGGATGTCCAAATCAAACTCCTGGAGAAGTAAAATCCAACGAAGAAGACGCGCCTTCGCGTCCTTCTTCTCCATCAAATATCGTAGTGCCGTGTGGTCTGTGAACACAGTCACCTTGGATCCGATTAAATGAGATCTGAATTTGTCCAAGGCAAACACTACCGCAAGCATTTCCTTTTCGGTAACTGTATAGTTACGCTGAGCAGAATCAAGCACTTTGCTTGCGTAGTGAATTGCAAACGGGACGCCATCTCTTTTTTGTCCCAATACAGCCCCAACAGCATAATCTGAGGCGTCCGTCATGATCTCGAAAGGAAGAGACCAATCTGGGGCTTGTAAGATGGGTGCGTCCATGATCATTCCTTGTAACCGCTTAAAGGCCTCAAGACACTTGTGATCGACAATAAACTCCGCGTCTTTGCCTAAAAGCTCAGTTAGCGGTCGGGCAATCTTAGAAAAATCCTTTATAAATCTCCGATAAAATCCGACATGCCCGAGGAACGACCGCAACTGCCGTACGTTGGCTGGTGGCTGGAGTCGTCTGATCACGTCCACCTTGGCAGGGTCAACCTCCATTCCTCTCTTGGAGATGACATGCCCCAACACTATGCCCTCCGTCACCATAAAGTGACTTTTCTCCCAGGAGAGCACCAGATTGACCTCACAACATCTTTTGAGGACTCGGTCCAGATTCCTAAGGCAGGAATCAAAAGAGTCGCCGTGGACCGAGAAGTCATCCATGAAGACTTCCAGGAATTCGCCGACCATTTCGGCGAATACAGCAATCATGCACCTTTGAAAAGTACCTGGAGCATTGCATAGCCCAAAAGGCATGCGCCTGAAAGCATAGGTACCAAAGGGGCATGTGAACGTGGTCTTTTCCTGGTCCTCTGGAGCTATGGCTACTTGATTGTAGCCCGAGAACCCATCAAGAAAACAAAAGAATTCTTTCCCCGCTAGTCTTTCTAAAATCTGATCAATAAATGGTAGGGGGAAATGATCCTTTTTCGTCGCGGCATTCAGGCGTCTGTAATCCACACAGACGCGCCACGACGTGGGTACTCTTGTTACGATCTCCTCTCCGTCCTCATTGGTGGTCGTCTGAATTCCCGACTTTTTCGGGACAACATGGATTGGGGCCACCCACTTAGAATCGGAGATTGGGTAAATAAAACCCGCGTCGCACCATTTTTCTATCTCTTTCTTCACAACCTCTCGTAGATTTGGATTCAATCGACGTTGGAATTCACGAGAGGGTTTGGCTTCGTTCTCCAAATATATATGGTGCGAACACAGAGCGGGATTTATCCCGTGGAGATCGGAAATGCTCCAGCCTATTGCCTTGCGGTTCTTCTCCAGGATCTCTAGCAAGCGAGATTCCTGCTCCTCGGTCAATTGCGAACTGATAATGACCGGAAATTTCTTGTCTTGGCCCGCAAGGAAGGCATATTTCAGGGTTGTGGGTAAGGGCTTGAGCTCAGGGACGGTATGATCGTCTAAGAAGTCTGGCTCAATCCGATCTGGTTCGGTGTTGGAAGTGGCTGGATCCTGTTCTGCAGTGGCTGCCACCAAGCTCGGCTCTGGAGTCGGATCGTCAAAGGTCTCCATGCAATCGGCAAACGCCTCGTCCGACTCGTCATCCTCATCTTCCGATTGTCCTAAGGATGTAAGGACTGACAGGCCCACTTGGGCCTCTGTGTCATCGAAGATGTAGGGCGATGCAGGCTCCGAGCTGTACTCGTTCCTGAGGATCTCGCAGACTGACTCATGCACTGGATCATCTTCAAAGGAGATGGACACATCGGTGCTGGCTGGGTTCTGTCTCCATGGCCCAACTAAGTCTACATGTTCACGGTCTGTTTCGAGAGAAGAGTACTCGGTGCTGGATTCGGAGTCTGGTCTCTGCCATCTTGTCTGCTTCATCTCTAATTCCTCATCTCCGCCTGGAGTTTGGAACTGAATTTTCCCATTCTTATAATCGAATAAGGCCCCTGCTGTTCTGAGGAAGGGCCTACCCAAAATGATCTGGGAATCTCTCCAATTACGAGGGGTTTCCATATCGAGGACAGTAAAGTCCACCATGTATTCTTGCCCCTCGACTTTGATCACAATGTTCCTTAACTCTCCTTGAGACCTCTTAGTGGATTTGTCCGCGAACTGAAGAATAGCTCTAGATTTCCTAAGAGGTCCGAGATTAAGCCGCTCATAGAGGGCTGTGGGCATCAAATTGATCGAGGAACCATTGTCCAGGAGAGTGCGTGCAAACGCGATGTCATCAACATGACTCACTACATAGTGTGCACCCATGTCTCTTCGTTTCCGAGGAAACGAGTTCTTTATTGCACAAGTCGTGGCTACTGATAGGACGTGTTTCTCAACACGGCTTTTGGTTTTCCTGCTAACCCTAGTAGGTGTGCATCTCACCTTAAGATATTTTTGGAATGCAGGGGTCATTTCCACGAACTTGTCAAAGGGGATTGTGACCTTGATGTGTTTATTACAAAACTCAGCCATCTCAGGGTCATCTTTTTGGATTTTTTTGTTTTTCTTCTTCCCACCCTTGAGAGCTTGGGGGAAAGGGATTATTAACTCAGGTTCTGGAACTGAAATATCTTCATTAGCTGCTGAAACTGAGTTCTGAACAAGACTCTGACTTGGACTTTTATACAGACTCTGACTCTGACTCTGACGAAAGGGAAAATGCTTGGGCGAAACCGGTGATGCTTCTTCCGCTTCTTCTGGCTGGTCCTCCTCAGATGGAGGTGCGGGCTCATCGGTGTCGTCGGACTCGGGATGACTGCGGGGCTGGTGCTTCGAGGACTCAGATGTCCTCTTCTTCCGCTGGCGGTGACGGTGGTGCTCCTCCTCTTCCTCCTCCGAATTCTCCTCAGGTCGAATTTCGGAGGTTCCTTCCTGTTGTGCCCGTGCCCGATCAGGTATGGTCACGGTCCTTCCGCTCCTGAGGGACATATGATTAACATTATCGTACGAAAGGATCTCATGTTCAGATAAATAGTTATCTGAATAGTATACCTGATCTCGGGGTCGGTTCTGGCCCTGCTGTATGCTATTTGGGTTGGCCTGAACCTGTGCGGGAATTGGAGTCCTTGGCGCCATTTGTTGGTCCTGAGCACGAGAGACCCGATTGATGTCGGTTCTCATGTCCAGGTAGTCGTTTTGCATCTGCTGGACCCTATCAGACAGGGTCTGGATCGCCAAGGTGAGGGACTCCAACTCGGTGGGCTGGGCTGGCTGCTGAGTGGATGCGGTCCTGAACTGGCCCTGCTGGCCGTACCGATACTGCTGCTGGGGCGGTGCTGGCCCCTGCTGGTAGGTGCACTGCTGCGGCTGGTACCCCTGTTCTGGCCTGGACTGATATCGCGGGATTGTGACGGGCCTGGTTTCCTGGTAGACTGGGGTTGGGCGGTGTGCCTGGTCCTTCCCCATCTCGATTTGCCGGACTAGTGGGTCACGGCTATACCAGAGCCCGTTGATCTCGTAAACGGGCGGAGGCTCCTCGTACTCTGTCTCCACTGGTGGGGGTGCATGATGGTTCTGCTGGGTGTAAGTCTGATCCCAGCCGCTCTGAGACCCCGGTGCCTGTTCCTGTACAAGATGGACTCGATGTACAGGTACAGGTGGTGCAGAAGGGGTGGGTAGCTTGATCTTGGCTACCTTTTCAGAGAGTTCCTCCACCTTCTTGGGAAGGCTCGAAAGAGACTCCATCTCCGCGACTCTCTTGTGGATCTGTTCGACCATGGTAAGCTTGTCTGCAATCATCCCCATGCTGGGGATGAGGTCCTCTGTCAGATCTGCAACAGTCCTTCTAGTTGTCTCATTGGATAGAATCGAGGGAGACAACTGATAGGCCCTTGTGGCCTGTGACCTGCCGGTTTCTGCCATCTGCTCTAGGATTTTCCACACGGCGTGCTCGTTCTTGTTCAGATAGCTTCCTCCGCAGGCGGCGCTGACTAACCCCTGCATCTCTGGGGTTAGGCCGCAGAACAAGGTCTGGACTAAGATCGCCTTAGAAATGCCGTGGCATGGGCATTTCTGTACTAAGTCATTGAACCTGTCCCACGCCTCGTGGAACGGTTCGCAGGGTCCTTGGGCGAAGCTGGCAATCTTCGTCCGCATCTGATTGGTTCTACTGAGTGGGTAGAACTTCTTCAAGAATAGGTCCTTGAACTGCATCCAGGTAGTACATACCACCCCTAGGTTTTTCAGCCAATGTGCAGCCTTATCTCCTAAGGCAAACGGGGTGGCTTTCAGCCGGATATAATCTTGGCCAACATTTGGATGGCTCAGATTATTGCAGACTAGTTCGAAGTCACGGAGGAAAGTGTACGGCTCTTCACTGAGGTTTTCGTTGAACTTCGGCAGCAGGCTAAGGAAGTGGGGCTTCAGCTCGAATGCCTGGTCGGGAACTGCAGGTGCTAGCCAATTCTGGATTTCATTCTCCGCCGGGTTATAGGTATCGACCATTGGTCGGTCGATCCCTTCAGCTACTATTATCCGCCCCATTCATGCAGTGAGATCCGCATTTTTCTGTTCAGCTTCAGCAAGGCGTCTAAGGATTTCTCTCATCTGGTCCTCATCGGGCGGCATCTTTGGCGGCATTTCTCCCTCTAGTTCTGGGGATTGGAAAATAAGGTCGGTGTTAGAGGTTGAATCAAGGAAGGGATTACCGAGGCAATGATCTTCCTCGGTAATCTCAGAGGAGATAAAAGGGTTGGTTTGAGAGTAACCACCCTGAGCAGGAGGGAACCAGGACTCAAGAGGGTCATGAGTCCTGGGTGGTCCAAGGTGTGCTCGGACCGGAAAAGACGAGTTACTTGGGGGACTCATAGAGAGATCAGTGAACGGTGCGTCGAGATCTCCCCAGTTACTCATCTTGGTTAAGCAAGAAGAAGATAGGTTTTTACTCCTACCTGAAGCAAGCACAAGATCAATCCAAGACCCTGGATTCACACTCAACACAGTGAAGGACTCAAAGTTGAGTCCAATTTATCTTGTAGATTTTAAGTGTGATTTTCAAGCAAATCTAGCAAGGATTACGCGGCCTAAAGGGAAGTCGGCTCAGAGCCGGATGCGTCTTCCCTGTTTATCCTGTCGCCTAAGATACCGCCGCTCCTTCCTTTCTTCGCTCCTATCCCAAGCCGATGGACTCAGTGACCACGCCCCTATCTACCTGCAAGCAGGCGGAGGCTGACAAGGCCGGAACTTCGCCCCGGGGGGTTACTGGCAGCTTGTCGCGAAGTACCGCAATTTCGCCCCTATCTACCTGAGACAGGCGGAGGCTACTTGGTACTAGTCAAAGAATCTGAAAATATTCGGCTCGTGATATTTGCTAGGATCAGTTAGAACGTGATATGGAAGACGGGGATTTGGGCTCTACCTTAGGGTGTTCACACACACTCAGGTACCCTCACTCAGCCTGAAAACAAGGTCGGGGATTAGTCTCCCGCAAACAATTTTTCAGCTTTTATTCCCTTTTTATGGTCAATACTGTTAGCAGTCCCGGTTTTAAAGTTAGGTTATCACTGTAATTAATCACCACAAAGCACGCCTATCGTACAGTCCCAATTTCCTTTTTAAATTAAGTGAGAAAATCAGAGAGGGAAATCGAGAAAAGCCGATGCAAGTTGAAATCGATGATGCGTATGCTGAGTACAGAATACTTACAGTGATCCTTCGCTTTTTGATGCAGGATGCAATACAGAATTGAAAACTTTATTCTACATGCGAATGCAGGCGATGAAAGCCACTCCTAGACAGGCAGTTCTATTAGCGTGAAGAACAGTTTAATTTGAACTAAGTCATGCGGTCTAGGTGCGTCTATTAAGTGTAATGTGTGGTCCTATTGATTACGAGCACAAACAAGTCCTAGAGTGGCTCGAGGAGCCGCTAGTGCAAGCTAAATTACCAATCACCCACACAGCACACGGGACACAGTTTCCACTATATTTACACGCGCGAGCTCCCAAACGGGAACCGCTGGAAATAATGCAAAAGAAAAATAAAATAAAAAGTACAATGCCTCTCTTTCTCTCAACACACTTTAAATGCTAAGTCCTTGAAGCGTCGCCGACTCCTCGCGGTCCTCGCACAAAAATGAAATAGAGGTCAGAGAGTGACACAAAAATAAAGCAAAAAGAAAACAAATAAGAGAAATAATTACAAGAAAAACCGGGGGTCAGACTACCCGGGGATTAGAAATCAAACACTGCAAAAATATGCTACAATTAACCTAAGCCGTGCCTCCCCGGCAACGGCGCCATTTTGATGTGCGCTCCCGCACCCTTAGTTAATTCGGGCAAATTAATGGTCCAAATTAATTTTAAGTGTTCGTTGCAGTCGGATACGAGAGGTTGATCAAAAACCACTTAAGACAGATTTTGGTCAATTTTAAGCAGTGATATTTTTTTACTTGGTGGAGTCCAAGGTCGATCTCAGGGAGGCAACTGTCTCCTTAGGTGGATTACAGCAATTTTCAAGTGTTGATATTCGAGGGTCGAATCTTTTTGGTCTTTTTATTTCTTATGCAGACATATGCAGACAAATCTTAGCCAATTTAACTTTAAATTTAATTGATGTATCAAACGAAGTCCAAAAATAATGAAAATTGGCCAGATGGTTATTTATGATGAAAATGACCTACACTAATTTTTTTGGAATTTTTCGACTCAAAATAAATTTTCTGTGAATTAAATAAACAGACAGAGTGATTTTCAGTGTTTAATTTTTAATAAATATCAAATCACAATTTTTCCAAGAACTAAAATTATCCTAGGAAGGTCTAATGATCAGGGACCTAGGAAAATTGACAGATCTAAAATTCACTGTGAAATGAATTAATTAAAATTAATTTAAGAAAATAACTAAACTATTTATTTAGGCCTCGATATGCGTGCAAATGATACGAAATTTTTATGGAGTGTTAAAAATGATGTCCTTAAGCTACTGTGAATTTTTGGTGATTTTTGAAGGCACTGATAATTGATTAAAAATCAAAAGGCATCACTGGGCAAAATATGTCTCAAATGAACCAATTAATTCATTGATAATTCAATTAAGCCAACAAAAATCAAACACGTGTACAAACAGATAGAGGACAAAATTCTCAACAACTTGCAATTTTTAGAATTTCAAAATGATGAAAAATGCATGCTATGGACACGTGCAAACACAAGGGTGTAAATGCAATACTAGAAATTAAAAATTCAATAAGTAAATATGCTGACAGGGACTAAAATGCAATTACCGATACTATGCAGGACTTCTATGCAATTTCTCCACGAACCACGTGCTCCTCACGTGATGTCTGCTTCACAGGGGCCTTTTTGCAATTTCTGAAAGCTCCAAGGGCGTCTATGCAAATAACCCAGGCCGCACGTGCTCCTCACGTGGGGCGGCCTAGGTTCGGGGGGCGTCGGAGGCTCGGAGGGAGGCTCGGGCCTTCTGGAGGTTCGGCCCAGCCTCGGTGCAGCTTCGGGTTACCCGAGCCTAGGCTTGGAGGCCGAGGCTCGGATAGGGCGACGTGGCGGCCTGAAGGCCCTTGGATCAAGATGGATCCAAGGGGTGTCGGTGAAGACGCGTGGCTCGATCAAGATACGTCAGATCTGGGATGATCTGACGGCTCCTGTCTTCTCCCAATGTTGATGACGCGGCGGGCTGATCACCGTTAGATCCTGGGCAATCCAACGGTCGCTGATGAGGGCGGCGAAGTGGACACGTGGAGAGGCGAGGGCCGTTCGATCAGAGGATCGAACGGTTGCTGCTCCTTCTTCTCTATCGATCCTCCGCCGCCTGCGGAGGAGAGGGCTGCGCTCCGGTGAAAGCAGCCGAGCTCCGCCTCGGTCGTCAAGCTCCGGTGGTGAGCTTCGTCAGCCCCCACCTCGCTCGGAAGAATCGTCAGTGCGCGGCGAAGGCTCCGGTGGTCTCTGGATCCCTGGAGGAGGGCTGGAGCTCTGAGTCGATGAAGCTCGAGGAGAGCTCCGGTGAGGCTCCGGCCAATGATCAAAGGAGTACCTGCAAGTGTTAGACGTATAGCCGAGGCTCGTGCGTGCGATTGTGGAGAAATGGTACTGGTTGGCGAGGCCTACGGAGAAGTGAGGTGGTCGGGGGACGTTGCTCCGGCCAAGTGGCGGAGCTAGTGATCGATGAACGGTGGAGTGAAGCGTCTGACGATGCGGAGGGGTCAGCGAGGATGAGAGCTTCGACGCGGAGCTCGGCGGAGTGAAGGCGAGGCGTGAAGATGATCGTGGACAGGGAATAAAATCGGAGAAGATGAAGGGAAAAGAAGAACGAGATCGGAGGAGTAATGGAGGTGATTACCTGGGGATTGGGGCTCAGATTTGAGCTCCAGGTCGTCGCTCAAGAGGTCGGTAAAGCCCCGAGCTCAAGCAGCTACGCGGAGGGCGGCTGCGACACGACGGTGGCACCGTGGATCTCGCCGGAGAAGAAGGGCCGTCTTCGCTCAAGGATTCACTCAATTCCTGTCACAAATCGAAGGCTCCGAGCTCTAGGTTCCTCTCTGGAGTGGCGGATGGGGCTGAATGTGGCCGGAGGCTGGGTATTTATAGGATGAAGGTGACGGCTGGAGTGGGTGAGTGGCGAAGTTGGTGGCTGTCGTGGGGCGAGTGTGGCGGAGATGGTGGTGTTTGAGGGAGCTGGCGAGGGAGAGGGATGAGTGGGGTGTGTCGTGGGAAGGTCAGCGGCCGGCGAGGGTGGAGGGAGTGCTTCCAAGAATAGGAAGGGGGTTCCCCTCTCGCAAGGCAGAGATCGTGGGAGAGAGGGGGCACCCGAGGTAGGAGACGAAGTCTCCACCGTTGGATCTTGGGATCCAACGGTGGAGATCAACGCTTAGCGATCGGTTAGGATTAGATCTGGAATGCCCAGATGAGGGGTCATGAGAGCGCCACGTGGCGCGGTGTGGCGAAGCGCGGGCGGGCGGTCCTGATCAGTCCTTGGCGATCGATCGGTCGGCTGAGATTATTGGGGAGCTAACGGCTCAGATGAAAGGGCTGAGAATGCGATCGAAGGGCTCAAGATGTGACGCGTGGCGCACTGTGGGCGAGGCGCTAATGGATGGCCCAGATGAAAGGGTGGAGTCGATCTGAGGGTCGAGACTCGCTGGAAGATGGGCGGCTGTGATGAGAGGATCGGGGGCGCGGTCGAGCGGCGTAGATGACGCCACGTGGAAGGCTGAGAGCGCTGCGCTATCGGATGGTGGTGATGAGAAGTGGGAGATAATCGGACGGCTGAGGGAGTGAGCGCACGTGGTCACAGAGGGACCGTTGGATCTGAAGCGCGATCCAACGGTGGGGGCGAAGGCGGATCAGACAAAGGGCAGCGGGCCGCGTGGCGCAATCAGAGGGCGCCACGTGGCCTGCTGTGAATGGTTGGAGGAAGAAATGCGTGTAGAGAGAAGAGGAAGCCGAATTTGGAAAAACTCAAAACATGAAAGTTGTAGATCTTGATGAGATCTACAAGTTTCATGTTGACCAAAGACAGAGGTGAGGTCAAATATGGTACATAAATACAAAGATACATAAATATACATATGTAGTATACAACATGACCCAAAAACCCAAGTTTCTCATACAAGCTCCAATTTCAATGAAATTAGTCTCATTTTGAAGGTCTTTTGATATGTAATATTCTAAGAGTGAGTAGACCTAAGTAGGGGTTTGTATGCGGGCTTTATGTGTGTTTTAATGTACAGGAGTTCTCAGGATACTTGGGCTATTTTACAAGGGTGATTCCTCCCTGTTTTATTAATGAATATATATATAGTATAGAGAAGAAGTTATTTTGATGAAGATGTCTTTTACAGGGGATTTTTGGCTTCTTATTTAAATGCAGATGAGCTGCTATAATGCATGAATTATGGATGCATGCATGAGTGTTATTTATGCAAGATAAAAGGAAATATGCCTCTATTTTCTCGGGAACAAGGCTCTATTTTTGACTTTTGATGTGATGAATCACAGATTCATCAATGGGGAAATTTTCCCCCGATCCTATCACCATTTTCTCCAGGTCAGGAGTCAAAGAAGAGCTTGGGCGCTCGTTTTGAGCACTCACCGGAGGCACCTGGAGTCCCCAAACTCCGCTGTCATCGTACTCCGGCCCTCGCCGGACCTTTTTGGAGTTGCCAACATCTAGAGAAGGACCGTAGGAGCTCGTCGGCCCATTTTGAGAGCTTCAAACACCACGGAGGAGGAGGAGCAAGGCCGGGGAAGTTCGTCGGCAAGGTCCTTCTTCCCCGTTCTTTGTCTTCACCTTTCAGCCGTCAGATCAAGGGCCCCCGCCCAGGCGAGCAGTAACCGTCGGATCGCCTCCGCTACTAACCATCAGATCGTCCACGGATCTTTTAATCTCGGCCGTAGGGAGCCGAACCGTCATCGCACGATCCAGAGCCGACACGTGTCTAAGTGAACCCATCGTCATCGTTGGATCGCGCCCCTTCGTGGGTATTTTGCATACTTCACCTGCAAAGTTTTTGTATTTATTAAATAGAACTCAAACTTTCATCTGTCGTTAAATAATTTTTGTAATATTTAGACGTAGACCCCCGAACTTCTCAGTATTTGCGAAAAGGTCCTCCGCCACATCACCTCATGTGCCTGTGCGCGTGAGGTGAAGGGCATTTTGTGAGGGTACCCCCCAGGGTTTGCTTATTTCGATAAAATCCAAGAACTTTGATATTTAGTGTAATTTTTTTGGACTACTTGCACTTTGGCCCCTACGTTTTTTTGGTAATTGTAGTTGTACCCCTGCCAGGCGTGCGTGCCTAGTCACGTGGGCTTGGCGTTCTTGCGGGGAAGGGCTTGGAAGCTTGGATATTTCAAATTGGTCCAGAGAATTTTATATTGTGTTATATGGTTTTGTATAATTTGCAGATAAGCCCCTGACTTTCTGGCTATTTACACTTATGCCCCATGCCTGCATGTTGTTTCTTTTTGTTGTTTTCATTTATTTTATGCATCGATAAAACTCTAAAAATCCACAAAAATTAGTTTAAGATACTGTTTGCTTGCTCATTCACGCATATTTTTGCACTGCATTTTTATTGCATTTTCATATTTATTAAAAATAAAAAACATGCATTTTCAACACTGTTTGAATTAGAAATTCATAAAAATTACAAAACATTTTGAAAAATTCCAAAAAAATGACATTTTGTGTGTTTCATCATCTTTTAGAGTTAGTCCAAAAATCATTAAAAATTTCAAAGTAAAACTCCTAAAAATTAGAAACCCTCTAAAAACTTCAAAAGAATCTAAAAAATTCTAGAAAAATCCTAAAAATATAGACTCAGTTTCTGTAGTTTCCTTATTTTATTGCCTTTATTATAAAATTAATTTGAGGAATTTTGGATGTTGTTTGCTAATTTTTATACTCATTTTAATTTCGGCCAGTAGCTAAGTTCACTATTTTCTTGTCTTCTGACTTTTAAAAATGCCAAAAACATTTATAAAAATCTCCAAAAATCACAAAAACATCATAAAATTATAAAAAGACCAAAAACATGTATTTTCCTGATTTTTAGCATATTTCCTCATTTTTATAAATACTCTATTCCTCTCTCTCTTATATTGTATACATATATTCTATTATTGAAAAAGAAAATATAAAATACCAAAAGGAAAAAAATATATAATCAGAAAATCAAAAATCAAAATACAAAAATATAAAATCAAACAATTAAATTAAAAAATATATAAAATTAAAAATCCACAAAAATTTGCATCTTTGTAGACACTTAATCATATTCACATTTTTGCACTTGCTTGATCTAACCTGCCTTGCTCCCTGAGTTCGACCTCTACATACTTACACCTATACATCTTTTATGTAGAGTTATAATAAATTTGACTCCACATTTACTTCTAATTATTTGATTGATTTGATTGTGGGTTCATTGTTGATTAAATCCGGATGTTGAGTGGTTAACACATCGTCTGTGTTCCCGCCTTGTGTGGAATACACGACTGCTCGATTTTCGAGTTTATCAAATGACGCCGTTGCCGAGGAGCAACAGTATTTAGATCTTTGTTTGATTGTGATTGTAATTATTTGTTTATACCATTGCTTTATTTGATCTCTCATTTTTAATATCTATTGTTGAGCTATCTGACCACTTTCTTTCTTGTCTTCTTGCGAGGGACCGCCGACCAAGGAGGATCGCCTAGGGGATCCTGAGCAGCCTTGGGAGGAGGAGCCGGCTATTCTACCCTAGCCGGCAGGAGAGAGCAGGAGATTTGTGAGATAGTTAGTTAGTTAGTTAGTTAGTAATTTATTTTTGTGAGAGAGAGATCATTACTAATTTGTAATAATACAGGTACACTTGGACACTTGGACATTCGAGCCTAATTTCCAAGTAATTGTTCACTTGGGGGCTCACCGCGGTTTTCATCGCGTTTTCCCCGCTGTCACTTTTCGATTTTGTTTTATTTTTCCTTTCTTTTGTGGAATGAGCCCTTAGCTTTTAGGCTTGCTTGATCGGGTAATTAGGTACAAACACCCTAATAACCATTGCATGTACCTATAGTACGTTTTGGACTTAGTTTAAATTAAACAGTCGCCTCATCATCTTCAAGCCTACGTGCCGCGAGCCCACCCTGTCAAGCGCTGCTCCTAAACTCGATGTGTCGAGAAGAGGAGGGGTGAGTCTAGACCGGACTCCTGGATTGAAGATCGGTAACCGACTTGTGGTGCTTCACGCTAGCAATTGCCTGCTTAGGACGATTTCCGTGTGCATATCGGCATGTAGTATAGGTTTAAAAATTCTTGTTTTGCATCCTGCATGGAGAGAGCTGGGAGTCACTGTAAGTCTTCTATCTTAGCATCCATCATTTAGGCATTAAGGTGAGATTTCCATCTTAGTTCCACTTGCATTGGCTTTTCCGACTCTTCTCCCTCTATTTTTAGAACAAATAGGAATCAAGGAAAAAATACAAAAACGTTAGGCACTTGTATTGAATTGACTCAAAACAAGTGATAACACCAAAAAATTAAAAAAGGGACTGCTAAAGAAAACTTGACCTAAATAAAATTGGTTAATTGGATTCATTGCTTGGGGTGAGTAATACCCTCACTTGTATTCAGGTTGCATGGGAAGGTCTCCTTCCAAGTGAGAGAGCGGATTCGTAAGGATTAGAGCCCAAAACCCAGTCTGTGGATGCCTTGTGTATCGCCCGGATTACCGAAGTCTTGGCGCTTCTATCATACGTGGACGAGTAGGGCTTGGTCACCATTGACGACTCTCTATTTGGTAGAGCATCGACCTTGTCCGAAGTATCGAGCCTAGGCCACGCCTTCACGGGGGTGTATGTCTCATCGTCTTGCGTCCGAGTAGGTTCCTGCACGCTCATGGGTGATTCCGTTGCGAGCATGTTCCGAAGTATCGATTTCGCCTATCGTCTTCCTCCCTCTATTTCTTTGGCTGAGTAGGGATCCAAGAAGGGTTACAAGGACCTCAAAAAATGCAGACTACAGGTTACACAGGAGGAGGACAAGTACGGGATACTCTTCCTGCAGTACTCTCGCTCCTATAGGCGTAGCGCTCTAAGGACTCGTTCAAATATAAATGCCTGAATTCATCTAAAAACTACAAAGATAATAGCTGAACCCTTACGGCTTCACGTGTTGAGTTGGTGAACCCCTTGCATTGTTTTTGATTGATTAGTTGGATCTAGGTCAAGATCAAAAACACTGCACAATTGTGCACAATTTTGGCCACCCCCCCCTCTTCTTCATTTCTCAACCTTTCTCCTCTCAATAATCACGATGATGGGAAGGAGGTCTCTTAGGCCGTCTCTGTCGGCATCGTTATCCAGCACTCCTCCCTATTCATCTAGGAGGGTTTCGGGGAGTCTAGACCCACTCTCCGAACCTGAGTTCACTTCCACCCTATTCCCCCTCGACCACCCTTCTTCCTCCATCAGTCCAGCAGTTTCAGAATTTAGTGCAACACAGAGCTCAGATCATTTGACGGCACCTGAGATGGGTTCTTTTTCCTTTTCAGAGAACCCAGCCATGGCAGACAGAGGAGAGCACCCAGATGAGCAGGAGCACCCTCCTTTCCTATATGACCAAGCTGCCATCAACAATTCACTTCTAGCCTCCCTGGAGACAATGCGGAGACAGATCAGAGACCAGGGAGCCTTCATGGGTGACGTCATGTGAGAGCTGACGCAGATGCAAGCTGATAAAGAAAACAGAGCTGCAGGTGGTGGAGGAGACATACCTGATGCAGAAGGAGGAGATCCTAACGCTGATAGACCGCCACAGACAATTATGAGGGAACTACACAATCCTGCAGCATCCCTCACTCATCGATGGATCCGACTTACTCTTGTTCATGGAGATTTTGAGCTTCGGCCCCACACTATTCAGTTATTGCCTAAATTCCATGGGATGGCGACCGAAGAGCCACACCTCCATCTGCGGGAATTTGAGATGATCTGCAGCACAATCCATGATAGGCTGGTGACCGAGGACACCATCAAGATGATAGCCTTCCCATTCTCTTTGGTTGATAGAGACGCTTACTGGCTGAAACATTTGGGAAAGTTCGTCGACACTTGGGCACATCTCCGGACCGCATACCTGAACAAGTATTATCCTCTCGGCCGGACCAACGCAGCACGAGCCATGATCAGCAATTTCACAATGATCCCTAATGAATTCCATGAAGCTTGGGATCGATTCAGAGAGCTCATTGATCGGTGTCCACACCATGATATATCCAAGCCCAATCTGGTTCAGAGTTTCTTCTGTGGGCTGACACCGGAGCTGTAGGGGCTTGTAAATGCCTCTTATGGTGGGTCATATTTCTCCAAGGGTGAAGACGACGTCTGTGCCATCTATGAAGGAATGGCAGAGAACTCAACAGTTATGGCCCAAGCCCGAGTATACATACAACAGAAGCCCCCCCAAGGAGCACGAACATTTCAGAGGATCGCCTGCATCGATGCTGGTCCCCACACTCCGTCGGCAGCCGCAGCTCAAGCCAAATCCACCGCAACCGATATGGGAATAATTAGCGAAAAGTTGGACCGCCTCGAGATCCTCGAGAAGAAGCAGAGTCAGAGTCTTGCCCAGATGGACCTGATCACAAAGAACATGAGTGACCTGAAGACGCAGTTCAGGAGGCACAAATGTATACTCAGCAGCCTCCCAGTACAGTATCACCCGTCGCAACCACCATCTCAGGACACTTAGATGGTGGTATATTAGCCGGATCAGCCATTGGCAGTTCTGCCTCCACCATCCTTCGAGCAGGAGCCATTGAAGGAAGTCAATGGGATTTGGTACGACCGATACCCACAGCAGCCCGGGATTCGTCACGATCACCCTGGATTCCGTTTGACCACTAGTGGCACCTCTTCCCAGCAGCAGCCTCCGGCTCAGGGACCGTAGAACAGCCAACATCAGCAGCAGCAGCCTCAGTATGCCCAACAGCAGTACCAGCATGGTCATCGTCCTGCCTATCAGGGATAGTAGTGGCGGCAGCGTCAGCAGCCCCACCAGTCATACCTCCAGCCTCGGGAGCATTTCTCCTCCCAGCATCAACCTCATTTCCAACAAGGGAATACTTCTGGTTCTCATGCACCTGCCTTCGAGAACCCAACATTAGATGACCTCGCCCGATTGCTTTCAGAACATCGAGCATCCATCCGTCAGGAAATGGAAGAGTTCTGGCAGGAAATGAGATATATCGTCAAAGGAAAAGCCGCCATACCTGCACAGATCGAACCTAATCCGAACAGTCTAAAAAGAAAATCTGAGCAGGTACAATTTACAGAGGATACTTCTCCTAGTGATTATTTGAGTGACATGTCTTCTTTGTATGATGTTGATTTTGTGACTACTAGGAGCGGTAGGATACCCGCCGACGGCGCCTCATCTGAGCGACGACATCACGAAGAATCCGGAGCGCCAGATGAGCAGAGTAGCGGTGCTGATGCCGCTGATGATGTTGATGACAGTGGTGTTGAGGCCACCAAGGATAGAGATCTAGACGACGGTACTGAGGCCGTCATGATACCATATGCAGACGGTGGTGCTGATACCACCATTTTTGATGCAGAGCCAGAGCATGGTGCTGATGCCGCAAAGTCAAATGACGTTGGTGGTACTGAAGCCACCACTTCCACTTTTTTTGAGCTCCCCCATGTCGTGTTACCATCTTTTGTATCTAAGGACTGTGGAAATAAAAAGAACAAAAAAAGAATAAAGGAAAAGTTTCTGTATCTACTTCGAGTCCATATGTGTTAAATGATGATCATTGTATGGATTCCATTCCCTCACAGACACAGGAACCTATTCCTAACCCTCCATCTGAGGAGGCCCCTACCATCCCTTTCCCAGAAGCACTCCGCTTGGCGAAGGGGAATAAAAAAGAAAATCCAAAAAAGACCCAATAGGTAGAGTTCAGCAACCAGATGATTGCTAGATTCCAGATCCAGCTGACTCTACGGGAGGCATTCGAGCACATCCCCCTTTCCAAAAGAGTTTGAAAGAGAAGACTACAGTCCGCAGGAAGAGGAGGAACCACAGAGATCAGATCCATGTGCTCACCCATTCCACTTGCTGCACCATTCAAAACAAATTGCCAGCCAAGAGATCTGATGCAGGAGCTCCCTATGTCAGATGCGAGATTCAGGAGCAGCGGTTTGATCGTACCCTATTAGACAACGGATCTTCTATCAACCTCCTTCTGGCAACCTTACTCGACCGATTCGAGTTTGGTCCTCTTCTTCGGAGCATGACGGTCCTTCAGTTTGCTGATAGGTCGACTAAGAGGCCGAAGGCGTTGTTGAGAGACGTGGTCGTTACCATTCAGGGCCTGAAATTCCCCATGGACTTTGTTGTACTGGACATGGAGATCCTTGAGTCGGTAGCAGATGCCCCTATCATACTTGGACGCCCATTCTTGGCCACAGCCAAGGCAGTGACCGATCATGATAATGGGAAGGTGTGCTTTCGCGTAGAGGGCGAGAGTATACAAATAGAGACGATCGACGAGACCAGAGTGAGAGAATTAACATGCTCAGAGCAGTCCAGTGATATCGAGCAGATGACAGAGGCCGAGTAAGACATCCACCAGGAGTGTGATTTTGTGATGAACGATGATGAATCTATTGGACAGATCCGGTAGCACAGACCCTCGCCTTGCCTACAGATTCACTATATTTACGGCTTATGGCAGTTGAGAGTCTGGAGAGCACACCCCTGGACGAGGATACCTTTGAGGCTGACAGTTCTGTGACGAGTGGTACAACAGAATTCCATTCATGTTCTTCTAGTTCTGATCCCTCAGATTCAGACATCGATTGGGATGATTTTGATGAATATTTGCCGAGTTTGATTGCTTCTGAGCCGACAGTCATGACGGAGTGCGATCGAATACAGTTTACTGATGATTCAGCAGGATTCCCTTCGTCAGATTCTCATGCGCAGCGAGAGTTCTCTCATGCAGACCTGGTAGCCTTCACACAGACATATCATAAGCCAGATCTGCCACCTCCCAGTTGTCCAGAGTTGAAACCCTTGCTGCAGTCGCTGAAGTATAGATTCCTTACGGGTGAGCCAAATATGCACCAGGTCATTATCTCAGCGGGTTTCACTGGAGAACAAGAATCTCGTCTGATGGAGGTTCTTGAAAGAAATCGTAAGGCGATAGGATGGAGTATAGCTGATCTCCAGGGGATTAATCTGGCTCTGTGCTCCCACCACATCTATCTTGAGGAGGATGCTAGGCCTTCGCGTGAGTTCCAGCGACGGCTGAACCCGAATCTTCGAGATGTAGTCATGAAAGAAATATCAAAGTGGTGGAGCGTCGATTTTATCTACCCCATCTCCGACTCCAAGTGGGTTAGTCCATTACATGTGGTACCCAAGAAGACGGATATCACTACAGTTGTGAATGAGTCTGGAGAGGAGATAGCTACCTGGGTACCAACTTCTTGGAGGGTCTGTGTGGACTACAGACGACTGAATCAGGCCACCAAGAAGGATCATTTCCCACTGCCATTCATTGATCAGATTATCGAGAGGCTAGCTGGGAAGAGTCATTACTGCTTTCTTGACAGGTACTCCAGTTACAATCAAGTGACCATTGCGCCCAAAGACTAGGAGAAAACGGCATTCACCTGTCCGTTTGGGACTTATGCTTTCAGACGGATGCTCTTTGGCCTATGTAACACCCCCGCAACATTCCAAAGGTGCATGTTGTCCATTTTCTCGGACATGGTGGGTGATTGCTTAGAGGTCTTCATGGATGACTTCTCGGTCTATGGCGATGTGTCTGATGCTCTTCTTGACTGCCTAGACCGTGTGCTTCTGCGTTGCATAGAGGTCAATCTTGTCTTGTCTTGGGAGAAGAGTCACTTCATGGTGACTCAAGGGACGGTTCTTGGTCATATCATCTCTGACAGGGGCATGGAGGTTGATCCGGCCAAGGTGGAGATCATTAGAAAACTCAGTCGACCATCCAATCTGCGTAAATTGCGGTCTTTTCTGGGGCATGTCGGTTTCTACCGACGATTTATTCATGACTTCAGTCGAATTGCCTGACCGCTCACTGATTTGCTGACGAAAGACACCGAGTTCATTGCAGATGATAAGTGTCTGGCGTCCTTTGAGACTCTCAAGAAAATGGTTGTCACGGCTCCTGTCCTTCAGCCATCCGATTGGTCTCTCCCATTCGAGATAATGACGGATGCTTCTGATTTTGCCGTAGGGGCTGTGCTTGGACAGAGGAGGGATGGATTGTCGTATGCCATTCACTATGCCAACCAGACTTTGGATGCCGCTCAGCGGAATCATACTGTGACAGAGAAGGAGATGCTGGTTGTAGTCTTTGCTTTGGATAAGTATCGATCGTATATTCTCGGATCTAGAGTAACTATCTACACAGATCACACCGCCATCTGGTACCTCAAGGCCAAGAAGGATGCCAAAGCTCGCCTTACCAGATGGATCCTTCTGCTCCAGGAATTTGATATTAAGATTAAGGACAAGCCTGGAGTTAAGAATGTGGTGGCGGATCATCTCTCCCGCTTAGATAACCTTGAGGAATCTGAGCCCAGTGCACCTATCACAGAGACGTTTTCAGATGAGGCGATCTCGGCGATCTCCTCGCTCCCATGGTATGCCGACTTTGTAAACTATCTTGTTGCCAAGACGGTCCCCCAGGGTTGGCCCAGGCAGAAACTTGAGACCTTCCTAGCGAAGGGTAAGTTTTACCATTGGGAGGATCCCGTCCTTTATAATGAAGGAGGGGATAGTATCTGGAGGAGGTGCATTCCTCAAGAAGAACAGCATAGCGTCCTCACCTACTGCCACAAGTTTGAGGCAGGAGGACATCATTCTGGGAGAAGGACAGCACAGAAGGTGCTTCAATCCGGCCTTTGGTGGCCTACTCTCTTCAAGGATTCAGATGAATTCATGAAAAGATGTACTGACTGTCAGAAAATGGGTACTTGCAGACAGAGAGACATGATGCTCATGCAGCCCATTCACTTTTGTGAGGTTTTTGATGCATGGGGGATCAATTTAATGGGCCTATTTCCTAAGAGTCAGGGGTTTGAGCACATTTTGCTCGCTGTAGATTATGTTAGCCGTTTGGTTGAGGCCATCCATGCCCGAGCCGCAGATGCTAAAACTGTGTGTCGATTTTTGAGGAAAAATATCATTTCACGGTTCGGTGTACCACGAGTTCTGATTTCAGACGGAGGGTCTTATTTCATTAATGATAAAGTCAGGGCCCTTGCAGACGAGTTCGACATTGACCATCGTGTTGCCACGCTGTACCACCCTCAGACTAATGGTCTTGCCGAAGTATCGAATAGGGAGATCAAGACAATCTTACATAAGGTTGTCTGCCCAGACCGAAAGGATTGGTCACAGCTTTTGGACTCGGTCTTGTAGGCCTATCGGACCTCCTTCAAAAATCCATTAGGGACATCTCCCTTTCACCTCGTCTATGGCAAGTCGTGCCATCTGCCAGTGGAAATCAAGCATAAATCATTTTGGGCAGTCACTGAGTTACTGTTAGATCCCGAGAGTATAGGAGAACAGAGGAGAGCATAGTTGGCAGCCCTGGAGGAGTTGAGAGATACAACCTTTTCTAGCAGCCTACAGTACAAGGAAAAGTGAAGACATGACATGATTCTCATATCAGCCATAAACAGTTTGAGCCTGATCAGCGTGTCTGGTTGTTTGATTCCAGGATGAAGTTATTTCCAGGGAAATTACAGAGTAAGTGGAAAGGTTTGTATGTGGTCAGAAGGTACATGACAATGGTAGCATTGATATATCCGAGCCGTCATCTTCCTCTACCTTTCGTGTTAACGGTCAGCGCCTGAAGTTATATCTAGATCATGATCCGCCGGCTGTTGAAGTTGCCCCCATTCTTCTGGTATGAGATGTGTTCATTGACTCCGATCATTTGCATCTCATACATGGTTATCACTTCCATCTTCCGCTGTATAGATCCATCTGTTGATATCTTTTTCTTCTTTTATTTTTTTCTTCTTTTCCTCTTCGATCTTCTTTATCTATCAAAAAGGTGTCGCCCCTTGTAGACAGTTTTCTATACTTGGGACGTACTTTGTCCAAAGTATAGGGGGTGTGCACCCTGAGTTGTTCTATTCTTTGATCCTCTCCATTTTCTCTTCTGCTTATCTATACTTAGGGATATCTTACCCTAAGTATAGGGGGGAGACAGTCTGAGTACGATATGTTCATTCCCACCCTTGAACCTCCCTGCTTTGTGTACAGTCTGCTATACTTAGGATTATTTGATCCTAAGTATAGGGGGGACGGTCGACTTCTCATTCGTTTATTCATCTCTTAGTTATTTATTCTATAGACTTTTGTCTACTTAGTACGAGTTATATCTTCTCTTTTCTCTCCGATCTATGAGGACATAACTCAAGCTAAGTATAGGGGGGTCGTATATACTGTGTATATACTTTAGCCATAACTCGTACTTTCGTATTTTCCTAATAACATGGCTTATAATTCTTTAAAATTCATTAAAAGTCGTAATAAAAAGATGTTTTATTCCTCAAATTCTTTATATTTACCGATTAATAAATCAGGTGAAAATATTTTTTTGCAAAATGTTTGAAAAATAGTTTGGATTTGAAAAATCTTTTGAAAACTATTTTGAAAATGTTTTGTTACATGTTTTCAACCTTTGTAAAAATATTTTATTTAAACAATTTATTTTCTTTATGTGAAATAAAATGTTTGAAAAATGATTTCCAAATGGTTTGAAAAATGGTTGCAAAAATATTTTGAAAAAAATATATCTATACTGTTTGAAAAACCTTTGCAAAATGATTTTCAAATGTGTGTACATGTGTGTAAAGTCGTTTGTAAAAATTATTTTGGACTATAGTTTTCGAAAATTGTTTGTAAAATAATTTTCAAATAAGTTTAAGGAATATATACATCACACCAAAATTCACTTTACATATTTATAAAACTGATCACTTACCCTTGTAAATTCTTAAAATCCACTTCTTGTATATATAAGAAGCACTCTCGTGTAAATATGTTAACCTAGTTTTCAGCCAAAGACTTTTTGTTTTCAAAAATCCCAAAAACATTTGCAAAATTAAAATCCAAAAACATTTGAAAGATCTTTTGAAAAATACCAAGAAATGCATATGCATCATCTTTTCAAAAATCCATAAAAAGTTCAAAATTCTTGAAAATTGCATAACAAAAATATTTTCTGCATCGCATTGCATAGCATGAGCATTTTTCGTATTGAGTTTGATAGTTGAACGAGTCTGAGTAAAATCCAAAGATTGGAGCTTGGTTGGACCTTAAAATCTACCTAATTAACAGGAACCTTATAGGAGCTGGAATTGAGGTACTTCAGGTCTAGTTGACTTAATTCTTTGAGGATCACGAGACTTGGTTCAATGGATTCTTGACTGCCTAAGTAGAGTATTTCGGAGTACACGCACGACTCTTGTTGATAATGACCTAACTTGGACACTTGCACCTTTCACTTGGCTCAACTCAGTTGGAGTGGTGAGGGGGTTGGATTTGCCGGTATGAGATGCACACAGGTGGAAAGACTTGTCCTCCTCTAGGGAGGGAAGTGCACCCCAACCCGTCCAGTGATGATGAGTTTCGAGGATAGGATATCGTGGGTTGCGATAAAGCTTCAAAAGAGGGATAGTCTACTGGCTCAAGACGAAAAACTCCTTATGTAAATGTTGTTGTATATAGTACTAAAAAATGCAAAAAGCAAAAACTCCAAAAAAGTGGAGAGGCCTGTACAAAAATAAAAATGCCTGCCGGAGTGTACATATGTGTAAAGTCAAATAAGCAAGCTTGAGCTTCAAAGTCAAAACATGTGAGCCTGCAGCTGGATGACTTGACTACACTGGTCTTGCATCCTAGGATAGGTAGCTACACTGGCTACTGTCCATTCTTCTCTTCACCCCCTCCTCTTGGGTTGGTTGCCACTTGAACTTATAAGGGAATACCCTGCTCCTTGAGGAATGAGTTACTAGATTAGGGAATCATTGGGTTGTCATATTAGAGAAGTCAGTCTCTTTGTCATTTCAGTTGGGAAGAGCCACCATCACTTACACAGTACGAGTCAGATTCATAGTCGTAAGGGTTTGCGTATGAGTTGAAGTATTTCTGACCTGGCTATTGAGGAGACTTGAGCAGAGTTTTGGGATTCTCAGGGACTGTTGGACTTCAAATTCGGTTCTTAGTAAGGTTCCTCCCGCACTAAAATTCCAAAGGTCCGACTTAAGCTCCAAACTTTGATTTTGTGAAGACAAGTTTGATAGTTAAACTTAATACATCTTTCTTCTTTTTCTTTTCTTTATTTTTCTTGTGCATTTATTGCATAAGTGTTAGCTAGGGACTAGCAAAGGTAAAGTATAGGGAGATGATGAATGCACATTTCATCATCTTTATTCTATCATTTTGGCATCAAAAACCTTGGCAAATGCGTGTAAATACCCTTAATTCCCGCATCTTAGCATTCATGCATGTGCATGTAAATAGTGTATAAAATACTGTAATTAAAGCCAAAATTATAGAATAAATAAAAGAAAAGAAAAAGAATAAAATATTGTAAATATTTTATGACCTGAAACCTCGAGACCTAGGCATCTAGATGAATAGGTCAACAAGGAATAAAGTAGGGGGGATAAGGGCCAAAATACAATAAAAATCCCCCTTTATTTTATTCATTCTTTATTCATTTTGGGACCATTTTTTGGTTCCACATTTTCTACTTCAAATAAAGAAACTTTGTACATGAAAGTTGTAGATAATTAAATAAATAAAAATACAAAATTGATTTCACTCAAAAATAATATACAGATAAAAAGATATGATCTGAATAAGATTCCAGAATCCCAACTTTCCAGACCCATATCTCTCAAATAAAAACTCGAAATGTACCAAACTCACCTTTATTGTATATAGTGTAAAATAAACTATTTAATGAAGTGGTTTCATATTTTTCGGAGTTACGGTTTGAAAGTTGAGTTTTGGACCCCACTTGTATACTTGTACAGATCAAAATATTCATTTTAATTATTATTCATTATTTTTACAATTTTATATTTTTATAATCTTGTAAATATTATTTATAATACATAGGTATATTAAAACAGAAATAAAACACACATAAAAGACAAAAAAAATACTTTTCTATACTACACCTAGGTATAATACCAATATATATATACATATGTAATTCATACTCCTATTTTATTAAGTGTACAAAACATATCAAAAAAATAAAATAAAAATATATTTAAGTGTATAAAAATACTTTATAAATATATAAAATAATAAACAAAAATAAATTAATTAAATATACAAAATAAAAATAAAGTAATAAAATATATAAACATATATACCTATATAGCCTAAAAGGGTAATTTGTACCCATAAAAATAATTAAAAATTATAATAAAATACTTATAAAATAATAAAAACTTTTTATTTAATACCAAAAATTAAATAATTCGTTTTCTATTTTTAATTGATTTTACAAGGATTTTTTCCAAGGAATTTTCTGGTTGGTCCATGTGGACCAACCAAAGGGCTCCGTTGGTTGACCTCGGTCAACTCTCTGACCGAGGTCTGGACCTTGTTAGACCTGCGTTGTTGACCATTTTCAACGATTTTTCGAGGACGCCACTTACATCATCTTGTGATGGAGTCTTCTTGACTTTTGTTCGCCTTTGATCGAGGATACACGCCCCTGTGTTTTTTGGGGGAGAGGGCCATCGATTCGCCCGATATTCCTTTTTCTTTGAACCCCGTCGGTCAGCCATTCAAAAGACCCCCCTTCACCTTCCTTTGATTTTCAAACCCCATTTTTGTCCCATCCTCTCCACCTTTGTGTGCTTTTGGTCGGCAGGTGGTGACAGCATCCAGCCCCAGTCATCGAGGGAGGAGCTTGGACGTGGACCTGGGCGAGTTCCCCACCTCCGGCCACTTAGTCGTCGATGTATTTTCTACCTCAAGGTCTGCCCCTTTGAGGTGTTTAGTGTTCACTTTTCTTTGATTCTTTTATTCATCATAGTCGTAGGAACACATAGCCACCTTCATCATCGATTTTCATCGATCGAGTCGCATCTTCGAGACCCTCGTCAGAGCGCTCCTCCAGCCACGTCACTCACGCCATCTCCTTCACCTTCGCACCTCCACGGGGTCGGGGCAATTTGCCCCCGACCCTATCACCATTTGCTGCAGGTCAGGAGTCAAAGAAGAGCTTGGGCGCTCGTTTTGAGCACTCGCCGAAGGCACCTGGAGTCCCCAAACTCCGTCGTCACCGTGCGAGAGCTACGGCCATCGTCGGACCTTTTTGAAGCTGCCAACATCTAGAGAAGGACCGAGGAGCTCGTCGGCCCATTTTGAGAGCTTCAGACGCCACGGAGGAGGAGGAGCAAGGTCGGGGAAGTTCGCCGGCAAGGGCCTTCTTCCCCGTTCTTTGTCTTTACCTTTCAGCCGTCAGATCAAGGGCCCCCGCCCAAGCGAGCAGCAGCCGTCGGATCGCCTCCGCTACTAGCCGTCAGATCGTCCACGAATCTTTTAATCTCGGCCGTAATGAGTCGAACTGTCATCGCACGATCCAGAGCCGACACGTGTCTAAGTGAACCCATTGCCGTCGTTGGATCGCGCCCCTTCGTGTGTATTTTGCATACTTCACCCGTGAAGTTTTTGTATTTATTAAATAGAACTAAAACTTTCATCTGCCATTAAATAAGTTTTGTAATATTTAGACGTAGACCCCTGAACTTCTCAGTATTTGCGAAAAGGTCCTCCGCTACATCACCTCACGTGCCTGTGTGCGTGAGGTGAAGGGCATTTTACGAGGGTACCCCCCAGGGTTTTCTTATTTCGATAAAATCTAAGAACTTTGATATTAAGTGTAATATTTTTGGACTACTTGCACTTTGGCCCCTAAGTTTTTTTTGGTAATTGCAGTTGTACCCATGTCAGGCGCGCGGGCCTAGTCACGTGGGCGTGGCATTCTTGCGGGGAAGGGCTTGGAAGCTTGGATATTTCTAATTGGTCCAGAGAATTTTATATTGCGTTATATGGTTTTTGGATAATTTGCAGACAAGCCCCTGACTTTCTGGCTATTTACACTTATGCCCCTTGCCTGCATATAATTTCTCTTTGTTGTTTTCATTTATTTCATGCATCGATAAAACCCTAAAAAATCCAAAAAAAATAGTTTAAGCTCATGTTTGCTTTCTCATTCACGCCATATTTTTGCACTGCATTTTTATTGCATTTTCATATTTATTAAAAATCAAAAACATGCATTTTCAGCACTGTTTGCATTAGAAAATCCATAAAAAATACAAAAACATTTTGAAAAAATGCAAAAAAAAAAATATTGTATGTGTTTAATCATCTTTTAGTGTCAGTCCAAAAATCATTAAAAATCTCAAAGTAAATCTCCTAAAAATTAGAAACCCTCTAAAAACTTCAAAAAAATCTAAAAATTCTAGAAAAATCCTAAAAATATAAACTCAGTTTCTGTAGTTTCCTTATTTTATTGCCTTTATTCTAAAATTAGTTTGAGGAATTTTGGATACTATTTGATAATTTTTATCCTCATTTTAATTTCGACCAGTAGCTAAGTTCATTGTTTTCTTGTCTTTTGACTTTTAAAAATGCCAAAAACAATTAGAAAAATCTCTAAAAATCACAAAAACATCATAAAATTATAAAAAGATCAAAAACATGTATTTTCCTGATTTTTGAGAATCTTTCCTCATTTTTATAAATACTCCATTCCTCTCTCTCTTATATTGTATACATATTCTATTATTGAAAAAGAAAATATAAAAATATAAAATACCAAAAGAAAAAATATATAACCATGAATTCAAAAATCAAAATACAAAAATATAAAATCCAAAAATTAAATTAAAAAAATATATATAAAATTAAAAATCCACAAAAATTTGCATCTTTGTAGACACTTAATCACATTCACATTTTTTGCACTTGCTTGATCTAACCTGCCTTGCTCCCTGAGTTCGACCTCTACACACTTACACCTATACATCTTTCATGTAGTTATAATAAATTTGACTCCACATTTACTTCTAATTGTTTGATTGATTTGATTGTGGGTTCATTGTTGATTAAATCCGGATCTTGAGTGGTTAACACATCGACTGTGTTCCCGCCTTGTGTGGAATACACGATCGCTCGATTTTCGGGTTTATCAGTACTTGAAGGGAACTATTTCCCTTAGTTTGCATTATGGTAGACATCCATCTGTACCAGAAGGATATATTGATGCAAGATGGATAGGGAAAATAGAGGAGTCTGGGAGTAATGGTGTTACTGGGTATGTATTTACCCTTGGAAGCGATGTAGTCTCCTGGAGGTCTGTGAAGCAGACCATTCTAGCTCGATCCACTTTTGAGGCCGAGCTGTGTGCTTTGGACACCACTGAAATTGAGGCTGAATGGTTAAGGGAACTTCTGTCTGAAATTTACATGGTAGGTCAGCCAGTTCCTGCGATCTCGGTACATTGTGATAATATGACCACAATTGCCAAGATCAAGAATTCAAAGTTCAATCAGAAAACAAGAAGACACATACAAATCAGACTTAAGACGTTAAGGGATTTGGTGTCTCAAGGAGTGTTGGTTGTGGATTTTGTTGGATCCAAAGACAACACGACAGATCCGTTGACTAAGGGACTTGATAGATCTTTAGTCCTAAAGTCTAGGCTTGGGATGGGACTGAGACCCATTGGGAGTTTCTCTACAGTAGCAACCCAACCTATCTGAGTGGAGATCCCACAAAATAGGTTCAATGTGGTAATAACAAGCTGTATGGAGAACTGGTTGACACTCTAATATTAATGCGTATGTATGAGTGTCTTATCCCTGAAAGCCTGAGTGTCATTTAAGCTGCAAGTTTAAGAAGAGCGTAGGCTCTGAATGGGTTCAAGCTTTTGGGTAGTATGTTAGCAGTGCATCCTTGGAGAACGCCACCTATATGAGTGTTATTGTGGGCCACAGTTAAAGGAAGAGGGTCGTTCCTAAATACACTCATGAAAAAGGATAAGGGTGCATGGCCTTTAAGAGCACCAATCCTGAAGATTGTACCAAAAACAACGCTTTGTTGTTTCTACCGTATACTTTAACACCAAGGTCTGAAGTTCAAGACGTAGTTCACTTCGTTCCTATTAAAAGTGAAAGTAGTAAACTCAGGTAGAGGTTCAAACCGGAAGGTACCTTTACTGAAAGCAAAGTGTGGCAGCCGAAAGTTGTGTTTTAACTCTCTTTGAATCTCTTTTTCAAATTGGTGAATTCATGGTAGATTGTTGTATTAAGAATTGTAATTAGATTTTAATTGGAAAATCTATATAATTACAATTGAAGTTAATTTGGTTTCAATTGGGAAAACAAATGACTTGGAGGGAAAGTTGGGAATTCTCAAATTTGAAACATGGAAAAGTTTGGGTGGAAGTTTGTACCATACATTGGTGCTCTAAACTTTGATGGGCTTATATATGAGTTCACACCCCAAGCTCTTGTAGAAATAGCAGAGAGGAGGAATGGAGGACCACATGCGCGCGCGCACTCCGCTCTGTGTCCGTCTCCGGCTCGGGCTCGGAAGAGTCAATTCGGATCTCGATACTTTTGCTTCGGGTTTTATTTGGTAAGTCGATTAAATTAATTACACGGTTAATTTGGTATGTTGACTAAAATGGGAATTCAACTCGCCATTATGGATGTGATTCTGGCCGCGATTTCGGGATCCGAAATGACGCGCCCGTTGAGCAGCATTTTCGAAAATCGAAAGGCACCGCGCTAGGGCACGCGACCGTCTATATATATATATATATATATATATATATATATATATATATATATATATCCCTTCCCCCACGTCGTGTTTTCTACACTCGCAAGAAAAAGCCTCTCACGCCGACTTGCTTTTTTCCTCCACTCTTCCTCACGCGGACGAACATATGCTTCTCTTTCTCTCGGCTGCAGTTCTTTGAGGTACATTCGAGGTCGATCTCGTCGGTGTGCGCAGACGTAATCGTGTGCCGTCGTATCCTGGGAGTGGATCGTCAGTACCCTAAGCACCGGTATTGTGGGGGTGAAATCCTCTCCAAGGACAGTTCATTTCATGGGCGCTTCGGTGATTTTTAACTTTATTCTTCTTTTGATTTGTCTGTCGTAATATCTTTATTGCTTTACTCTCTGGATCATGCTCTAATACTTGTTTCCGTTTATTTAATCGGTTCCTATTTGCATGTTATAATCGGATAATGTATGGGAAACACATGATATTAATCGGTATTGTTTCTCTATCAATTCATTTGGATCCGTTGTATTAGTGTTTAATATGTCAGTTCATTTGGATCCGTTGTATTAGTGTTTAATATATGCACTGTTAATCCTATTTTCAACAAGTTGTACTTGTTCTTCTTATTATTATTAATATTTGAATTTTCTTCTCTGGATGGTTGATTGTGTATGTGATTTATATCCAATGCTATATAGACCACCAGATATTGTTAAACAATTGAAAGCTGACCCGTCAATGCCCCTACTATTGTAGTGTCTCATTAGAATGCTTCCAAAGTTCTCATCCCATAACGAAGAACAACTCTCCACCTTCCGTCCTTCACCGTGACCTCTCCTCCTCTCTTGTATCACTAAAGCTCGGCAAGAAGATGATGGAGTAGTGTTTTCGAACCGCGATGCTAAAGATATGATTGTAGTCTCCTTGAGATCATCAAGCAATGCACCTCAATTACACGACGCATGCCATCGATTGACAGGTTTTACTTTGCTAGTTAGGGTATGGAGATATTTCTTCTTCTCTTGTCTCTGGTAGGAACGGAATGGTGGTTGAACTGTGAATTTTCAATTTATTATGGTACCAAGAATTATGTGTGTTTTCTCTACAATAATTCTAATTCTAAAGGATCCTACTTATTATTGGGACAACCTTTTTTATCTCCATTTTTACCCCTATGGTTTATGGGAGGGTAGAATTGATGGAGGTTTCGATTACAAAAATTGATGCATATGGGGGACATGTTCGTCCCAAGGGAATATGAGTGATGCATATGGGCGGGGACATGTTTGTCCTACGGGAATAGGAGTGATGCATGGCCAAATAATATCGAAGATAGTAAAAAGTGATAAGAAAGTTAAAAGATGAACTTAACTACCATCGTTTGCTCGATGAACACAAGATCTAAGTTATGCACCTCTCTTTTTGGGAATATCAGTTATGTTCTTGATTTCTCCCACAATGATCACTTGTACCCTCCCTTAGTCTGGTTATAAATTAGTTGAGCTAAACCACGGTTTATTCAAACCATGATGTAGTTAAGAGGAGCAAGAGAAAAAAACCTCTGCCTTCTCCTCCTCCACCCCCTCCTCCTCGACTTGGAAGACGAGCTCCTCCAGCCCCTTTTCCTCCTTATCCACCGACAAGTACCACTGCCCCGACCTCCTCCTCCTCCGGCGCTTGACCAGGTGCAATCAGTGGTTGTGAAGCTTTTGCACCTTGAAGATGGGGTTGTAATGGGTTATCCAACGCAGGTTGCGGCACCTTCCTCCTCGATCCCTATCTCTGCAGTGGTTGGGCACCGTTGTGTGTGAGGGGGAAGATTGGCAATGATTCCAATTTGAAAGAAGCTTTTGGATTCGAAACTCATCAAAAATCTACTACGACTTATTAATGATCATAAGAAATTGATTAGGACAACGTCCAGATCTAGAATGCGGTGAGACATGGAGGTAAGAACACATGATTGTGCAAGCGTGGAGAGTTGTAGGAGCTGTTGTGCTAAATGAGTGAAGCGAGTGGTAGTAGATGGTGGCTATGGAGGAGATGCAAGGCAGCCAGCATCATCTCTGATTTCCCTTGTGGAAGCCGCAGTCGAAGACAACGCGTCTTGCACGATGATAACCTGGTGGAAATTCTGAACTTATATTAAGCAGAACAAATGAGAATAAGAGATAGCGCTTCAAGAATTTGGCACAAAGGTTTCACCTAAAATCCATCTATGCCACACAAAGTCCTTAGTGGGCAAGCTGAGTAGTCTCTCTCATCTGCCCCATCCCTTGTCATCAAGATTATAGGGGTATATCTTTATCAATGGGAACCCCATCCATTCCCATTAGCAGAATCGAGAACCTCATCACCCACATTTCAATGTTGAGAATCAAGAAAATCACCATTATTTTAGAGCCTGGAATAGAAAAGCATCGTGCATCACACCACATTCATCCAGCTTTTTAATAAGAACACAAACCAACACCATCATTCAAGAGCTGATTATCATCCCTACAACATCTTCTTGAAGATGACCTTCTATCTCAAGAATTCGAAGGAGGAGAATGAGATGAAGGAGAAGGGGTTGGAAGGGGAGGGGTGATTGAAGGAGGAGGATGGGGTAGAGGAGAAAGGGGTGTAAGGGGAGGGTGTTCGGAGAAGGATGAGGAGCTAAAAGGGTGGGAGGAGGAGGGGCTGGGTGGAAGAGGTGGGACTAGAAGAGGAGGAGGAGGAGGAGGGACCAAAAGGGGAGTGTGGTTGGAGGAAGAGGAGGGAGTAGAAGGGGAGGTGGAGGTTGGGGTGGAGGAGGAGGAGGAGGGGGAAGAGGGTTGGAGTGGAAGGAAGACCATTTAACCCTCGTTTTTATTTGATTTCCTTTGTGTCCTCAAAGTCAACATCTACTTGTGTTGGGGAGATATAGCAACTAACTTGAGGGTATTAAGTCATCATTGTGGAAGAAGTTAGTAGAGAAATTGATATTCTTAAAAAGGGAGGAGCATAACTAATATTGCAATATCTCATAGGAGCACAACTGATAAAATCCTATTATTTATGACTACTCCAAAATACAACATAGATATAATTCTCTCATAATACCACTTTCATATACAGCTCACTTAACTTTCTATATCAAATTCTAGCACTTGCTTGACACACAACAAATCACTCAAGCTCTTATCTCTTGCATGCTCGGTTGCTTGCTCTCTTGTTCACCTCACTTGCCTTTACACAATGAATTTCAGTGACGGAGAGGGGGGCGAGGGGGGCTTAGCCCCCCCGGCTCTCAACTATGTTCTTATATATATAGGTTTAATATATAGTATTATATATGATCTAAATACACCATTCAATAATTAAAATTTATATGTTATGTTATAATAGCCCCTCCCATATAGCAACAAAAAATCAATATATATATATATATATATATATATATGATCTAACTAAAATAATTAACTGTTGATATTACATGATGTGCATAATCGGATACTGTATATCCGTATATGTCCATCATCATACCCGTTTATAAACCGTCACAAATATATAGTTTTTATTTTAGCATATATGGTATAGATAATAATTTTTCTTTTATATTTTTTGCATATACGGATATGGATTTGGATACCTCTTTCATTTTTTAGGATCCTAAAATGGATATGGTTACATATTTTTTAGTGTATACATATATGGATACAAATACATATTTGTATCCGCATGTTTGCAACCTTATTTTTATCTACGTCGATTTTAAAATAGTATTCAGATGCGAGTACACATGTCAAAATATGTATAAATAAAAAAGAGTAAGGGATTGGTACACATATCTATATAGTGTTACTTGTTTGAACATTATTAAATCTAATGGTATTAGTTAATATCACATTAATAAATGTGTATTTCAGTTATATGAAGAGTTTTGTAGGGATCTTTTGGTCAATATGATGTTTATAGATATTATTTATGTTCGATTATAACTTTATATGGGTATTTTTGTAAAAAAATACCTTCTCAATATTAGTTTCAATCAATTATAGAATATTGGAATCTCGCCATATAGATTGAATTCGTTTCCACAAATCCATCTCGTAAATCGAAACTTCCATTAATGATATGCTCCAAATTTTGATCAAATCTGATGACATTTCCTAATTTATCTTACTGGTTAAAAGTTTAATCAATATTTAAGCAACTTAAGTCTCATTTAAAAGGTGATCAAACTTTTATCATTGGTATAAAATAGCAAATAATCTTGTATTTGAGCGAAATTCGGACGATATACATAACATTATTTGAATATTCTATCTATAAGGTTGGATTTTAAGAAAAAAAATTGAAAAAAAGTTACAACACCTCTTTTCTAACACACATTACAACAGAGGAACCACTCCCCAAATATTAACAATTAAAATGACAAGATAAATTAGATAAATAATATCTAAATAATTTGCCTCCTCCCTCCCCCCCCCCCTCCCCCGAAATAATTTAACCCCACCAAGAAGAATTTTCTGGCTTCGTCCCTGATGAATTTCAATGCCTATTTATACTTGTGTTACGATGGACTAGAATAATATGAAATTATCTAGAAAATTAGAATTGAATGTATTTAAGAATATTCTACTGATTTAGAGTTTAATCGACTTAAGAAGTCTCTAAATGATCTCATCTTCTCACAAGATTTAGGAGACTCAGAGCTTCACTTATCCAAGAATCTTCTAGAGAAATCGGTGGTGCCTTTATTTATTTCAACACTCTCCCTCAACACCAACTCTTCTTATGCTAAGTTGATATAGGACTCCATCTAAATTTCTTCTTACATTCTTCTCCATTTATAGTGGGTTCGTACAACCCTTCATCTTCAACAACTGCAGCACGAATATACATAAGATTAGGCTTGCATAATATAGTATCTTATCTAAGTAGCATTGCAGAATCTTATTCTTTTTCATGATGAGTATACCCGTATTCCTCTAGAGAGTCCTGATGAACTCCACGTGTCCAGGGATTGGCTGTTCTTTTTATAAACTTCGGTACCTCCTTGCTCTTTCTATAAACTTAGGTACTTCCTTGTTTCTATACCTAGGTGACCACCATGGTGATGTTTTATCACAGGCAACATGATTTTCAATATATCCATCCTCTTTTCTTATTATTATATATGACAAAGATACATCATATAGTTTTTTTTATCGAACTTACTGTGAAAGGTAGTCATGTACAAATACATAGCAAACTGATCCAAAATTTTGAAAGGAACTTACTATTGGCTTAATCTTACCTCGTATTTGGAAAGGAGACACAAAGAATAACTTTGGTTGAGTTAAAAAGTTGGCCACATCCATTATTGTTATCATGCATTCTACCTACAATATAAGTGGCATATGTTTTGCATGTAACCAACTTTGACATATCTCTATCAAATGTGGATTCTTCCAATATGCAACTCTATTCTATTTTGGTGTACTTAAGCATGTTAATTACCTTTAAATTCCAACTTTGACGAGATAAATAGAGTGTTCTATAGATGTAAATTATCTACCATTATCTACTTATAGACATCAAACTTTCTTTCCAATTGCACTATCAACGTCTTCTTGAAATTTCTTGAAGTCGGAGGATACTTCATATATTTCTCTAAAAAATAAGATGACTGAATCATATCTTAAAAATCCATCAATGAAAGTTTTATATACATTATTTCGTTTAAAAGAAGTTGCTTGATTGTTGGTCCAAATACATCTGAGTGTATCGGCTACAATACTTCCTTTATTCTAAATAAAACTTCCATAAGATAATTGATGAGACTTACCATAATGCCATCCATTGAAATAGAATCTTCTTGAACTTCTAATGTGTGTGATCTTTGAGCATTGAGCAAACTATCATTAGGTTTAGCTTTCAATAACTCGTGTGTCTACACCTTTCATGCCCAAGATCAGTCATCTCGTTCTTTTTGCTTTACATATGTATAAAGACTATGTTAAAATAACATATATAGATTTTACTCTTCTCCCATAAGTGACATCAATATCAAGAAGGTCTAAATGTTGACCTAAATATATTCGGGGCCAAACACAATGTAGTGTCCTGCAGTTGTTAGTTTATATACATAGAGAAGACCTTTCTTCATACTTGGTAATTAATAGAATTGATTAGGCTTTATCTTCTCTATATTATTTCATAGAGTAATAGTTGTAGAGCCCATGTGTGTCATTGGCAATTTTGAGTTATGGAATTTTACCAAAATTCGACTGTCTTTGTGTGTAGATAGCCCTTGCAGCTTCTCCTTATCTCAACTCTTGCAAAATCAACAACTTGAACTAATTATGCCATTGTTTTAATAATCAACTTTTATAGAATTTCTATATTGATAAGGCCAAGTTACCTTCTTGGGCAATTACCATCCAAGCCTCCTCATCTCAATTTTCTATTGAAACTTATTCATATTTATCGCTTCATATTGCGGTATTATTTCTTGTTGACATCTTCTTAAATATCCAGTCACGCACATAGTGTTCCTTCTTCTTGCAAATATAGCATCCATTATTTATTCATAAAATTATGTAACTTTGGTGGCTGACCATTTGGAGCTCTCCCTATCTTGAAGCTCCTAGGTGTTGGTTCCATTGAGGAGTTGGATCTTTCTTTTGAACAAAGTGATTTGTATCATGTCTTTCCTCATTTATGTGTAATAAAAAGTTTTTCTTTTTGACCCTTTAGCAAAAAAAACCAATCTTTTCTTTCCTAAAGTCTCTTAATTTGGAAAGAAACTTTCTAATTTCAATAAGGTTGGTTGAGTAGGCCATCCAGATATAGTAGTGAGAAAAGCATTGTATTCAAGCTAGAGACATGAAAAAAATTTCTTGCATCCGTTGTTTACTAATTTTTTACTTTGAAATTAATTAAGAAGTATCATGATATAGTGAGAGTAACTTCGTAAAATATTAAATGATTGCCATTTATCTTCACTTGAGCATCAACACTTTATTTATCAGTAGCTACAATTGCACATCATTTTTTCATGAGAATAGTGTTGCGACCGTGTCCCATACTTCTTTTGAAGTTGTGGATTCTGAGATGTGCTTGATAGATCCTCCTCGACCATATTCTTGAGCATAAAAATTACATTTTCGATCTTAAATTTCCATTTTATCAGCAGATCTGCATGTTTTATTGATACAGGCTTCACGTTGTCACCTTTTCTTTAGTGACCTCTTAGGGTGTGTTTGGTATGTGGGTTAAGGTGGGTTAAACTAGTAGAATGTAATCCATTTTTGTGTTTTAGTGTTTGGATAGAAGGTTAAACTGAGGGTGGGTTAGAAGTGGGTTTGTTGTGATATGATTGTATTGAAGCTTGAAAAAGTGAGTAATTATTGTGATGTGATTGTATTGAAGTTTGAAAAAGTGAGTAGAAGTGGAGTAGCTTATAATTTTTATATGATATGATGGTATAATATATTATTTTTTATGGAATTAATGATGGAGAATTGATTTATTTAATTTTTTTAAAAAAGAAATAAGGTGGGGCCCACATGGAGAGAGAAGATGTGGGTTAAACGGGAGTTTACCCCGTGTGCCGAACAACACCTTAGAGTCTTGTCCTTGAAGATTGGACTGGATGCATGTCTTCCAATGGTTGCAATTGTTCCGATTTTAGATTCTTGATGGAATTGATGAACCCAATAATGTCTATTTTGATTAGAAAAAGGTCACGATCTAATGCTTCTCAAATATCCTAGACTATACATGGGTAGAATCTTCCATTAGAAGACCTCAAAGAATGATTCACTATACAAAAAATGCTTCCCTTTCTAACTTCGAATGGACATGACTATACTTATCTGGAGGATAAGTGCAATTTTCTAACAAAACCTACCTTGAGAAAGTAGATGAAGGTCAATGCTATGATACCACTTGTAGAGGTTGACTTAAAAATGATGTATTATATTTTACTATATCAAACACAATACACATACCCTTATTTCTCACACTACTACCTTAATACACAACCTAGTACTCAACTCTCTAACGAAGCATTATCACTCACTTAATTCACAACAAAAATCACTCAAACTCTTATCTCTGACTTCCTCACTTGCTTGCTCCTTGTTTGCACCTGCATCCACACAATGGCTTCCAATGCCTATTTATACTTGTGAATCTGGCCTTGAAGAACATGAAATTCTTTAGAAAGTTAGACTTGAATGCACTCAAGAAAATTCTTTAAATTTAGAATTTAATTCGTTTAAGAAATCTCTAGAAGTTCTCATCTTCTCAAGATGTTAAACTTAGAGTTTCACTTACCCACGAATTTTCTAGAGAAATTGGTGGTGTCTTCACGGATCGTCTATAATTTGGGTCATAAATTTTCGTATCGATCTAGCCTTCATGTAAGAGATGAGTCTATATCGTAGATTAAGATTACTTCTTATAGTTGTTGGATCCCTTTAGCATGAGGACCTTCTTTGTTTGTAAAAATTGTTAAAGTGGAAGGAATGCTTCATATATCGATGATGCTTCTCTTAATTGTTCAATTTATCTATATATAATTAGATATATATATATATAGATGGATAGATAAATTACAAAAAAAAAGCTCAAACAATGCGCAAATTCTTAATTAAAGGTCTCACCTTTTAAACGCAAGAAAGAAAGGCACGATCTTTTTTTACTTAAATACATGATTTAATAAGCTCTCACAACCTTTTCATGTCAACATTAAACCATGAAATTGAAATTTCTAAAAGTTTAGGCTTCTCTTTGTTACATTTGGGAAATGATGGCCTCTAATAAAGAATCGACGCATAGTTGAAATATTTTTTCGTAATCCATCCAATAACATGTATTGATATTAGATATTTTTTTCGTAATCTATCCAATAAACTGTACGGATATTAAAGTGAATGTATCCTAACTTATAGTAAATGATTGTTGAATTGACAAGGAGTAGGAATCACATATCATTGACTAAAGCACCAATAATTGCTTGCATTTTTTTTCAAGTTTGAATCATAGTTGCATGTTTGATCGAAGTAGACCCATGTATCCGATACATCCCACCGACAATTTGAATTTTCCAAGTATTGGCTAATCAAATTGCTTACTACAACGGAATAGTTTGAATATCGGTTGTCATATTTTATGATGTTAAATATATAACAACGAATATTATTCATTTTGAGATTAGCTTTTGTTTTTGTAACTAGCCATGAGTGATATATTTGTTGCTAAAGGTTCATATAATTAACAACGTTTTATCCATTGGTTTATTCGTTAAAATTCGTACAAATCATTGCTAAATTTACAAACGATTAGAAGCAAACATCAACAGATAACCGTTGTTATATGATTCTTTGCTAGAAATATAACAACATATGTAATAATCATTGTAAATTTAAAGAAGTAAGTAATGAATATTATCCATCGTTATATATTTAACTATGGATGATATGACAAACATCTAGTTAGGATCGATTTCAACAATTTTGCGATCATTAAAAAATGATTATCTAGACGGAGGTTGTAGGAGTCTTTGTATCGTAGGAAATTTGAATGACATAATATATGGATATAATGATAAAAACTCATGGATTTATTTTAAAAAATAAAAATGTGGAAAAAAAACAAGACGGGTAGAGCCAAGTTAGTTCCCACGAGAGCAAACCCATTTTCCCCTTATATAATACGTAAGTAATATGTCATCATATCACATTTACCATTCCAAACATCCAAACAACTACTATTAGCAAAGGATTACCCATCTGATTAAATTTTTGACAAGAGATTGCTCTATTCCAACCCAATTATGATACCAAACATGCCCGGCTATTTAGATATGAGATACTAAATTCACTCCAATTGTTAATTTGGTTTTGTTTATCCTCGTATCTCCTTTCAGATTCTGCAATTACATGTATGCCCTTTTCTGCAATAATATTAGTACCTTATAATTAAACAAAATCTATAGTACTGTCATTCTGTTATTACACTTATGCCCCCTATATAACATCGGTGGAAGGCCAGTTTGTGAATTTTGCAAGAATACATGGACACAAGTGTTACTTCTACCATTCTTGACTCGTCGACATAGTTTGACTTTTGATGATATATATTGGTAGGGCTTCACATCGAAGCGAAAACAACAAGATGCCTTCCACAACCCACTTGAGGAGTTGGCCCTTGACATTCATTTGCTACGATATTTTCCACTGTTTATTTTCCATCTAAACATCAACTAAGCATGTGTACTTTCCATCTATATAACCGACAAATGTAACATTTACAACTCACATGTTGCTACACTTGATCTCAAAGAAGTGTAACTGGTCATACTTTCGCTAAAGTAGAATGGAAGAAAGTACCACAGCTAATGTATCGATGTAACAATATGTTCTTTGTTGCTCAAGTAATTAAGCATCCGAGCTGTGTTGTGTTGAATGGATTTTCATCTCTCTCATGGATAAGTATGCTCATTCAACACAAGGATCCTCAAGTTAATGTCTCCCTTTGATTATTATGCTTGAATCAGTTCACATGCTTTAGCTCAATGTACGATTTTAATGTTAAAATCGCGTACTTAAGTACTCAAAATAAATATAAAAACATTACCCATAGGAGTAAAAAAGATAGGGAGCTTTAGGTAGAGGGAGTGATGACTCAACTATAACCCATGAGAGAGAGAGAGAGAGATAGCATGCTTAGGACATAGAGATTGATTCTCTCTCATGCTTAGGACACAGAGATTGAATCATTGTTGTTCGAGGCTTAAGAGTTGATCTATTACAATTGAGACCAATGTTTTTGACATCTAACCGGAAATCTTATCGAAATGATCGGATCAGGTTGAACCATGTAATCAAATCGGTTCAACGAGATGATGATATCATCATTATTTAAAATCGAATTAAACCGAACCGGTGGAAAAAAGTGGTTGATCCAGCTAATCAAGAAATGGAATAAAATATGTATAATATACACTTAAATATATTTGAAATATAAAGAAAATACACCTAAAACATTTTTCGTATACACCATCAAATAACATACATACATATAGATATATATATATATATATATTATTTGGACTAGTTGCTTTATGACATGATAGTAGTTTAATTTTACTGAAAATCCAATACATGTTAAAAGTTGTGTTAGTGTAGTTGGTTATAAGTTTGAAATATCTGACTAATGATCATGCATTCAATTACCACTACAAGCAATAATTTTAAATAATTTAAAAATTAAATGCGGTTCAACCAAGTTAAACAGGGTAAAAAATAGCTTGAATCAGATGGGTTAATTAAAATTTGAATAATCAAACCTAACCGGCATAAATCAGTTAACCGAACCGGTCCAGGCCTGGTTCCCCAGTCGGATCAGTCGAACCATACTGTCTAGTATGGTTTTTCAAACACATTGATTGAAACAATTGGATTGAAATGTATCAGATTTGGTGCCTACTTACTCAAACCACACAAGGACATCCCAAATAACCTCTCACTCACATGCACTAGGGGGGTTGAGAGTTCCATCAGTTACTTTTATGTGCTAGGTGTAGATAAAAATAAAGGAGGGTTAAAATAAAATACTAGAATTGATGCTATGAATCTACTTGTCGATAGGTGTGAAATGGCTGGCCTTAAGATAAATGACAATATCTCAACGAACATGCACACGCCAATATCAAGATCAATTGACAATTACTAATAATATTTTTAAATAATTTAAAAATTAAACGTGGTTCAACTTTGGTTGAACCTGGTAAAACAGTTCAAAAAAATAGGTTGAATTGAACGGGTTAATTAAAATTTGAATAATCAAACCAAACATGTGTAACCCAGTTAACCGAACCGGTCCAGGCCTGCTTCACCAGTCAGACCGATCAAACCGATCGGTCTAGCTTGGTTATCAAAACATTGGTTGAGACAATTGGATTGAGATGTATCAGATTTGGTGCTTACTTACTCAAACCACACAAGGACATCCCAAATAACCTCTCACTCACATGCACTAGGGGGGTTGAGAGTTCCATTAGTTACTTGATGTATTAGGTGTAGATAAAAATAAAGGAGGGTTAGAATAACATACCGGAATTGATACAATGAATCTACTTTCCAATACGTGTAAAATGGACTTGCCATAAGATAAATAACAATATCTCAACGGACGTGCACTCGTCAATATCAAGATCAATTGACAACTACCAGCAATATTTTTAAATAATTTAAAAATTAAATGCGGTTCAACTTTGATTGAACATGGTAAAACCGGGTCAAAAAATAGGTTGAACTGAACGGGTTAATTAAATTTGAATAATCGAACCGAACCAGCATAAATCGGTTAACCAGACCGGTCAAGCCTGGTTCACCACTCAGATCGGTTGAATCGGGTGGTCCGGATTGGTTTTCAAAACATTGATTGAGACAATTGGATTGAGATGTATCGGATTTGGTGCTTACTTACGCAAACCACACAAGGACATCCCAAGTAGCCTCTAACTCACATGCAGTAGAGGGAGTTGAGAGTTCCTTCAGTTACTTGATGTACTAGGGTAGATAAAAATAAAGGAGGTTAGAATAAAATACCAGAATTAATACGATGAATCTACTTGCCGATACGTGCAAATGGACTGACCTTAAGATAAATGACAATATCTCAACGGACATGCACTCACCAATATGGAAATCAATTGACCAACTCCAATCGTTCCTTTAAATTGATTTTCTCAAAATTGAGAAGAGGAATGGAAAAGATAGAATAATCGATTGATTTTCCTCACAAGAGAATACCCATTGTCATGAATCATGGAAGCACGCACAAACGACATCAATCAAGAAAGCACGAAACACACGAATTTTCAAGTTTCACTCGTAACTGGAATACGTACTCAACTTCTACTCAATATTCCAAACTTCAATACAATCACATCACAACAACCACCCACTTTTTAAAATTTCAATACAATCTTATCATAATAACTACCAACTTTTTCAAATTTCAGTACAATCACATCACACAAACCCTTCCAACCTTTAACCCACCAACCAAACACACAAACACAAAATCGGGTTATCAACCCCTGGATAACCCACTGACCAAACACACCCATAAGATAATGAGAGCCCTAGCCCTAGGGAGTTTATATACTTCTCTCCTACAAACGGATCCTTGAAACAAATGGATATATATACCCGAATACAAATAGAACTACTCACAAAAAAATTTGGAGGCGTTGCTCCCCACATCCCCTGCTCGTTGAGCAGGGAGCAAGACCCTTATCTTTCGAGATATGGTACATCATAGAAAAATATATATGTACTTCTTCAACCTCGATCAGATGGTTAGGATTCAAAGCATATCAGAACTTTATAAACACGGTATTCAAAGCATATCAGAACTTTATAAACAGCGGTTACGAAAATTAACAGTAATTGTATAGTAACGTTGCATGAAATAAATTTTACCGTTTTCAAAATATATAGAAGGTTAAGTTCCAACGTAAGAACGGAATCACTAGACTCAACATGACTATTTGAATTAAAATAGGGTACATAGTAATGTGCATACCCATTCCATAACCATATAATCTTGCAATAAAGTAAGTCGAGCATAAGAATGGAAATAAACTTGGATATTTAAATAATCAGTGAACGTTAATAATCAGTGAACGTTAAACACAATGCTCACAGAAATGATAACCGCTGATATAATATGACAATAATTACACAGTGATCAAATTTCGTGAACGGCATAAGAACCTTCATGCACATATGCTTATGATTATGTTTACATTTATTTTGTTATTCTCAAGGATCAAATATTTGAAATAAATTTTGAAAATATCAACAAACGTCACTATTTCAAATATCTTTTTTTAACTAATTTTTCATCCCCCGCCATTTCAAAAGGAAATAAAGAAAGGATGAGCGTGATAAGAGGAGTAAGAAACTTGAAGACGACTTTTGAAGGAACTCGAAATTTAATGCATAAGACTTGTTGTCTTATCAACTATGAATGAAGATTTTTTTTTTGAGAAGCAACTATGAATGAAGATATAGAGAGTATGAATATAACTTCTAAAGGTTGACGGAACTATAATTCCTATGAACGATCATCTACTAAATCATTGACTTATATTTTGCATTATATTATCTAATTAATCTTTGTTAATCATGCAGCTTTACATGTTTCAACCATGTATTTACCTACGTTTTCATGACTGGTCTAGAGATTTTATCCAAAATCTCATATGGGAGCGGTCTCAGGTGGATCATCATCAAATGTCCTATTTGGACTGCGACGTCCATTAAGAACGTTATGTTCAACCTCATCACTTTTGATATTATTGCATTGTACACCATATGAACATGAAAGATTGGTATTATCCTCTTAGCCATCTAGTGAATTGTTTATCCCATATGAAACTTCTTCATTTGATATTCATTCATGAAGATTTGTTCCATCATGTCCACTCTAGATTTGGGCATAATCAATCTCAGAACATGTTTCTGTCACGACCCTGATTTCGATCATCAAATCCTCCCATTTTTACCGGATCTGGCTACTCATCAATACATTTATCCAATACTAACATCTAGCATTCAGAACCCATATTGTAGTAAAATGTTATAGAGAAAGCAAACTAAATGTTATAATTGTATCGTATGGAAATAACATGGCTTAAAACAAATCCCAAGATATATTATGTCCTATGATAAGGATGACTTTGAAGTAGATACTACATGTCGGGCATGCAAACTGTAAGTTTGTTAGAAGAGCATCCGTATGGCAGGTCAAACCTAGGCAATACATGGTTGCTTGCATGTGTTTAGCGCACATAATATGTTATTGCTATGTATGGTACTCAGTTGTCATTCGACGGATTGACTAACTAAAGATGTGATCATGCCATATGTTACAGATGATATCAAAGCAGGTTTCCTCTATCAATGGAAAGGGCTACCCAAGAGGTGGAGGTATCTCTACCATAGAGTTAGGAGGAAAGGTCTACCTAAGATGTGAAGCTGTCACAACTACAGTAAAACCCCAACCCCTAAACATAGTCTCATATCTAAAACTCACGACTCGTGAGAGTGGGTTATACGTGATGGGGACAACTACTTACCAATATGGGCTTTAAGCATTTTGAGTTATGGTCAAGGTCTCTAGTTCGACCCAAGCTCAACAAGTTATTTAGGCTAGTAATCCCCGATAACATGCCGAGCTTGGGGTCTGAGACGTTACAGATGGTATCAAAGCCAATTTTCCTCTGATAGTAGAAATGTTACCCGAGAGATGGAGCCACTCCTACAAAGATATATAAGGCTGGAGCTTACAGTTGCCACTATCACTAGGAATAAGTGATGGATCATGTCATAATTAGGATGTTGCAAATCTAAGTGGGGGGAGGTTTATAGCACCCCAACCCCTAAAGATAGCTCCACATCGAAAAATCATGACTCGTAAGAGTGAGTTATAAGTAGTGGAGACAACTACTTGATAACTTGGACTTAACTATTTTGGGTGGTTGTCAATGAATCCAATTGAGCTCGATCCCAACAAGTTGTATGTATCAATTTTCCTCGATAACGCACTAGAGACCAAAGCACATGATGCTACAAATTATTGAGGTGCAATGAAAGTGGAAAGGAAACTCAAATCTCATAGTTTGGCCTTTGGATTATCATGCCTCATGCTTTTGGAAGCTTACGAGTGAAAAACCTTCAAAGTACAAAAGTATGATAACATCTTGATTTAAAAATTATTTAAATTATTTAATCGTCTTAATCAATAATAATTAAAGTGCAGTTCTTTTAATTTCAAATGAAATCTCTCAACCCACTTAACAAATTGCTTGAGGTCAATTAATTGATCAGTCCAAATTATTTGGACTGGATTCATAATTTATAACTCGTACTTGAGATAGAGCGCTTACCGTAAGTGTTCTTGTCTATGAAGTATGAGAATCCTCAGATAGAGGATGCCCAAGAGTTCAACAAGAAGTGGAATGATGATCACTCGATCGCTCGTTACTACATTTTTGGATTATTGTTTAATGTGATTCAGAAGCAGCTTATAGACATTTAATCCGCTCACGACATCCTCTTGAATATGAAGGAGAAGTCTGGAGATGTGAACTGCACTCTTTCTGCATTGAGGTCCATTAAGGACATTATGAAGAAAGAATTTCTCTCCAATGATGCAATGCTTGCAAAAGGAAGAACGACAGGAAGCGTGGATCTCATAAAGGTCCGATCCAAAAGAAGTTGCTCGATATAACACTAGTGCATTTTTCGCGTATTTGTGATAAAAGGAAGCTTTTATATAGAATCTGATCCGTGTAGAATTTGACCATAAAATCTGAGGATGCATATGCTCTTGGACCCAAGTTCATATTATGTGGGAATTAATATATTGCAACAAATTCTCCTTTATAGCATGAGTTGATCTTCGAGCTCTTCATTCCCCACACATTAAATTCAATTTTTTTGCCGCACAGCATCTGCCGGAAACTCCTTTTGAATGAAAGAAATCCCCAAGGAACTTCAAGAATTCAAACATGCATTTTGACATGAGTTCAATGGGCTGCCCCTTAGGGGAGCTAACTTGGCAGCCCTGCGCAATTTCATCTGATTTTTTTTAATTTTTTTGAAAATTTCTTCAAGAGAATTTCATCACTATATCTCTAAATTATGTCATTAAAATTTCGTGCGAAACAGAGACTCCTACGGCCTCCATCCAGACAGTCATTTAACGGTAACAGAATTGTTAAAAACAACCCCGTTTGGATGGAGGCCGTGGGAGTCTTGTTTCACCCAAAATTTAATGACATAATATATGGATATATTGATGAAAATCCACGGAAGAAATTTTCAAAAAAAAATAAAAAAGCGGACGAAATTGGGCAGGGAGCTAAGTTAACTCCCCCATGAGGGCAGCCCCATTTAACCCTTTTGACATTGCCATGTTCATCACCTTTATCTGAAATAGGATAATTAATAAAAGGGTTTTTATCACTTGTGCCCCTCCGAGATATTGCAATTTAAGTTATGCCCCTATCTTTTTGGTAATATCAGTTGTGTCCCTCACTTCTTGCTAATCTATCACTTGTGCCCTTTGGGTTAGTGACCGACCATCCACAGTGTAAATGGACGTTAACTTTGAGGACATTAACGGAATCAATTTTAAAGAAAGGGTTCAATGGTCATTTGACACCCTCTTCTTCTTCATCATCTTCTTCCTCCTCCTCTTCCCCCATCCTCTTCCTCCTCTCCAACCTCCTCCTCCTCCCTCTCCGCCCGGACTCCTCCCCCACCCCGGCCTGCCCTCTCCTCCTCCGCCCCAGCCTCCCTCCGCCTGCAGTGCGTCTCCGCAGCCGCCGATGACTGAGCACAGGCACTGTAGCTTAGACTTGACCACGCCCGGCGAGGCTCGAGCAGCACGAAAGGGACAGCTGCTTCGCGTGCCCCTCCTCCCTCGCGCCTCCTCCTCCCCACGCCTCCCCGCCCCCTGCCCCCTCCTCCCCGGCCCCTCCCGCCATCATCGCCCCACGCGCCTAGGTTGCCCCCACGCCTCCTCCTCCCCCGTGCCTCCCCTACCCCCGCCGCCCCCCGCGCCCTCCTCCTCCTCGCGCCTCTCCTGCCCTCACTGCCTCCCTCGTCCAGGTTGCCCCCCCCCCCCCCCCCGCCCCTCCTCCCCCAACCTCCCCTCCCCCCCCCCCCCCCCGCCCAGGCCGCCTCCTTGTGCCTCCTTGCCCCAGTCGCCCCCCCCCCCCCGCCCGCCCAGGTCACCCCCGCCTCCTCTGCCCCGTCGCCCCCCGCGCCCAGGTCGCCCCCGTGCCTCTTTCTGAAAATGGAGATCTTTCGGTTTTTGTTAAATTAAGATGAATTTTTGACTAATTGATTCATAAAAATTCATCAAAAAATCAATAAAATTCACCGTTTGATCCGTAATAAGTGATATAACCTTGAAATTGCAAAAAAAATTTAGAGATTCGATGGATGCATGCAGGTGTCACTAAGAGAGAGAAATTATAAAGAGAAAAGAAGAAGAACAAATGGAGGAGGAAGATGAATAAGTCTGGACAATAATACCCCTCTTCACTGCACCAAGGTTTGAAAAAAAACATGGTTAAACCAACTCATTGACGGTCAATCTGACGGAAGGGTACAAGTGATAACGGTAAAAGAAGTGAGGGGCACAACTGATATTACCAAAAAGATAGAGGCATAACTGAAATTGCGATATCTTAGAGGGGCACAAGTGATAAAAAACCCTTAATAAAAAGTACAGTGAAACTATGGGGCTGACAGTTAAAAAAAATAGTTTCTCCACAGTCATAAGCACCTCACAAATTGTATCACTGTCAAGGTCTATATCGTCTTTTCGGTCTTCTAGCTCCAAAATCACTTGCAACCACTATCCCATTTAACATTTTCCTTCAGGTTATGATTATGAACTTCTTTATATCTATTATCTGCGTCAAATGTCATTCTTTAAACAGTTGGTTGAGCTGTCCATGTGCAGTTCAATTAATCGTACACTTTCACCAAACACATTTTAATTAAATACTATAATTCATCGTATTTTTCTACATAGAAACAAGATGTTCTCTCAGTCCTTGCACGTATATATAAGAGTTCTCACTCCTAATCTATAATTTATCTTATTTTCGTCAAATTCTAATCAAGAAATGATATCACACCATTTTGTATTTTCGAAAATCACCAACGAGTGATGTAATCCAGTGACTTGCCCGTAACGTCATCTCCAGCATCCAAACGGAGTGCTTTCTATTTTTATATCAGTATGGCCCTTTTTGGTTGGAGAATAGGCTTTGGAATACGACATGGTTCCCAGTGGTACGATTATTCCTCATTATTCTATCTTATTTCACTCTTATTCATATCTTTATCCCACCTTACCTACTTTTATTTCACTTTATTCTCCTTATTCCTATCCTCCAGCCGAACAAAGAATAGATCCTTATTCTCCTTATTCCCCATCATTATTCTTGCTTACTCCCGAACCGAACGCACCCTAAGGGAGCGTTCAGTTGGAGGTTACCTATCATGGGTGAGTTACCCTCCAAAACTCATATTTCTAATCCTCTAATAGAGCTTACTCTCTTTTTATAAAAATATATATATTATATCATCATATCATCTAAAAATAATAAAATACTCAACTTCTAGTCTCTATTCCAAACTTCAATACAATTACATCACAACAACTATCCACTTTTTCAAATTTCGATACAATCATATCATAATAACTATCCACTTTTTCAAATTTCAATATAATCACATCGCACAAACCCTCCCAACTCTAAACCCACCAACCAAACATCAAAACACAAAAACAGAATTTTCTCCCCAGATAACCCACCAACCAAACCCACCCTAAGGGTGCGTTTGGTTATTGGATTACCCCGAGGTAAACTAGGAGAGGGTAACCCCTTGTTGTGTTTTGGTGTTTGGATAGAGGGTTTTGTGTTGAGTGGGTTTGTTATGATGTGATTGTATAAGAGTTTAGAAAAGTGACTAGTTATTGAGATTTCTTGTATTGAAGTTTGGAAAAATGGGTAAAAGTTGAGTAATTTTTAGATGATACAATAGTATATATTATTTTTTGATGGAATAGATGAAAGAGAAATGATTTATATAATGTATTAAAATATATAGAAAGAGTAGACCTAAGAAGAGTAGACCACAAAATCAAAGGCTTCCCCCGATGAACCCTACCCGCTGCCCCCCCCCAACCGCCGCCACCACCACCACCACCGCCGCCCCCCACCCCAGCCAACCCCGTCAAACCCACAGCCACCGCCCGCTAACACCATTCCGGCCCTGGACACCACCGTTCCGCCCTCCCACCAACATCCCGCCCCTCCCTTCCCCATACCATCCTGGCGTGATATTTGCAGAACCGTGCGGGCCCCGCCCCCGCGGTCCAGGAGGATGGCTTACGCAGCCCCGATGCTAGTGGAAGGAGAGGAAGTGGCGTTTGTCGACGAGGCAGAAGCTTGCTCCTTGGACAGAATCTGGGAGCACACTCTTGTGTTTTATGTCCTTGGTAAGCGCCCGTACTTCAAGCTCCTCTCAAACCTCGTCACAGAGTATGGAAGCCATCGGGGGGGGGTCAAAGCTCATACCTCGCCCAAATGGATTTTACTATCTAAAACTCTCCTCAGAGGAAGATTGCTAGCGAATCCTCACAGTGGGCCATGGCTTTTCCAAGGGAGATTCATGGCAATCAGGAGATGGGATACGGGTGCTTGTCTTGAGAAGGAATGCTCGCCGAGCTCCTGTTTTGGGTTCGATTCCACAGTTTGAGCCTCGGCCATACGTCGGAACTCATCTTGAATAAACTCGGAAGCCTGCTGGGAACTCTGCTATTCATGGACGCTGCTACAGCTTCGGGACAACGTGATGGATACACGAGATGCTGCATCTCCATCCACGCCTCGAAGTTGATACCACAAACGGTTCCCCTCGTATTCTACTCGGGGAAAAAACAACTCATCGGAGTGGAACTAGAATGGCATCCTCCAAGATGCTCCCATTGCATCTCCTTTGGGCATACCACGATAGGTTGTCCATTCCAAAATCAATCGGCAGACCGTTCAGTGCAGTGGGATAGGTAACGGAGCAGCTGAAAGAACAGGGGAGGATACACATCGAGAGGTACACTCAGGACCTTCCGAATCCCAGGAGGGCGCGCTAATGAGTCAATTCTTGGGTCCACTGCCCATAACCAGGACTCGATGCAAGTAGAACATGGGCAGGCGCGCTATGCCTCAACCAGCCACTCGGAGCCCATCGACAACTCTCCACTCAACAGTTGCTCGGCCGTCTCGCAACAAGGCGGAAAACCGCAGTCGACAAAGAGTAAGAGGCATGTGTCACAAGGGAAAACAACAGGTGGCCTCCCTTTTGGGCACAGATTACTGCTGCACAAAAGAATCGCGAACCCACGCAAGCAAACCCAGGGACCTCCAGACCTGGAAAACTTGCACAAACTGGACCTCAATAGATCCACGCCTGAGTATCAAAGAGCATACCATTCGGCTACAGAAATGACAACTTCGAACAAAGGGAACGAAAATTCCAATGACAATATACCCTTCCCAGAAATCATGACGTCCAACAATCCTGATTGAGAGCACAGCAACGCATAGAAAGAAGAAGAGCCAAAGGCCTCAAAATTCAACCGCGGGGCAGACTGCTCCAACACACACCCTCCCCAATGAAGGCTGCAGTCTGCAACACTCGTGGGTTGAATAAGGCAAGGAAAAGAGGTTACTAGTACAGGACTCATGAGAAACACGCCGAACTGATTGGTCTGGTGGAGACCAAATTAGGCCTGAATCGATGTCGAAATTTGCCTCTCTAATCCCAAAAAGATTGAATATTCACTCACAACGAGACTCCGCTCGGGCGGATATATGTTCTATGGAGAACTTCCGCTTGGTCTTGCACCCCATAAACTCTACCTCCCAATTTATCACCTTGTACTGCCATAACAAGGGAGGTCTGAATATTGCTCTGACAGTGATCTATGGGGCTAATTCCTCAACGAAGCGCAAGGAACTGTGGGATCTACTGGCACAAACTTCAACAAAAGGTCAATTCTCCATGGCTTGTTATAGGGGACTTTAACGTGGTTCGCTACGATCATGAAAAGTTGGGAGGTACGCTACCCAAAAGGGGCCACTATGGAGGATTTCAACGAATATATAAACAATTGTTCCTTGTTCGAACTCAGTACTAGGGGAATTCATGGTCTTGGCCAAATTCATCCATCAGTGCTGCTAGAATTGTTGCCAAGTTGGATCGTGCTTTAGTTAACTACAAGTGGCTTAGCAAGATGCTGCAGTCTCGAGGTGTTACTCTGCCCTGGCGTCGAGTGACCACCTGCTTCTCACAGTCGAACTCTCTCAACAGGTTTCACGACCAAAGCCATTCAGATACTTCACCTATTGTCAGGGTCGGTCGGGCTATGCTGATGTTGTGGAGGCCGCATGGAATGGGGAGCTCGGGGTAACCCTCTATATTGTGTGGCCGCTAAGTGAAGAACATAAAGCGGTGCCTTAAATTATGGGCAGCGGACTGAAGGTAATGTCTTCAAGGAGGAGAAAGATGTCACAACTTTCCTTAACTCTATCACAAAATGCCCTATCCGTGGACCCCTAGACCCGGGATTGGCGGCCTTGGAAAAAGAGACCAAAGATTACATTTTAAGCCTACATAATGACCTTGAATCTGCTTGGAGGCAAAAGAGCCGAATTGATTGGCTAAGGCTTGGAGACAGAAACACAAAATTCTTCAACGTCTCGGCCAAAGAACGCATGAATAGAAACGACATCCCGATCCTTTTGGATGCCAATGGGTCAATAATCGACAAGCCATTGGAGATCGCCAATGAGGCGTTCAATTTCTTCTCTGCGCTCCTGGGGCCCGAGATCCCGCGCCCGCTAAGGCTTGCACCTCCACCTCCTAAACGCACCCTTTCGGAGGAGCCCAGGAAATGGTTATCCCGCCCCTTCTGCGAGAAGGAGATTTGGGAGGCCCTACGCTCTATCGCCTCGGATAAGGCTCCCGGACCGAACGGGTTCAACGCTGGGTTCTACAAGTTGCATTGGAAGCTTATCAAAGAGGACATTTGCGTGGCTATGGATCTTCTCTGTAAAGGCGGAAACATGGTTAGGCAAATCAATCACGCCTTCCTCACTTTGGTCCCCAAAAATTCAACCTCATCTAGACTCGGAGACTTCCGACCCATTGCGTTTTGCAATATCCTTTACAAAATTTTCTCTAAGGTGCTGGTTGCGCGCTTGGCGGAAGTCCCTCCCTCATCTAATTTCTTTGAACACAGACATCATTCATTAGAGGTAGATCCATTGGTGATAGCATCCGACTTGCTCAGGAACTCCTATGGCTTTAACAGAAGAAGTTGCGCCAACAAGGCCTGCTTAAAATTGACCTCACAAAGGCTTTCGACTCGATCGAGCACTCCTTCATCCTCCCAATCTTCAAAAGGCATGGGCTTTGATAAGACCTGGAACGGATGGATCAAAAACTGCATCTCTACGGCTTCCTTCTCCATAATACTCAATGGCGCCCCGTTTGGATTTTTCCATGGCACGCGCGGCTTGAGACAGGGTTACACCCTAAGCCCTCTCCTCTTTACCATAGAGTATAAAATCATCTCTCTAGCCTTCTGGAGAAGGCGGTGATGGTTGGCAGTTACAGGCCAATGGGAATAGGCAGGGCCAAGGCCCCTACTCACCTACATATATGCGGACGACCTTCTACTCTTCAGCAAAGGCTCCACCAGTTCACTCTTGGCCAATCAAAGATATTCTTAGTGAGTTTTACCAGATTTCTGGCCTTCAAATGAACGCGCGGAAAAGCAAGATCATTCACCCAAAGTACTTTTCGGACTCCTTCAACTCTACCCTCCGCATTGGCATTCTTAGCCAAATGCCTGCCGGCCACATACCTGGGAATTCCACTAACCTCTTCCTATAGGGGAAAAGTCATATGTAGGACGCTGGAGGACCGCGTAAGAGCTTTACTTGATGGGTGGCAAGCTGTGACGTTGTCCATGCCGATCGAACTCAACTTCTATCATCGGTGGTTGGCGACGTTCTTCTTTACTGGACCGCGGGTACCATTATACCACACATGACGACAAAAAGGATTGATATGATATGTGCAAACTTCCTGTGGGGAAGGAAAAGACATGATATTGCTTGGAGTACCATTTGCATGCCTAAGAGTGAGGAGGGACTTGGCTTATGGTCGATAACCTCGTTGAGGGAAGCTATGATCGCCTCCTGGACGTGGAGGCTTTTGTCCTCCAAGGGCTCCATCTGGGCGGATTTCATGAGAAGTAAATATCTCTCTAAGGGCTGCTTTCTGGGACACCCAGCATTCCCCTCGCATAATCGTTTGTGGAAAGCCATACTGGATGGAGAGAGGCAATCAGTGCAGCCATCAGCTTGGCCCCCACGTCGTGCACCTGGACACACAATGGAAAGGGTTACTCTTTCGCAAGCGCTTATGACCTCGTTCGGAATAGGGCGGAAACCATGGAGTGGTCCCCCGTGGTTTGGGGTAAAGATATTTCCTCCAAAGTTCTCCCTAACAACTTATAGATTGGCCCGACATCGGCTGCCCACCACCGATAGGCTTGCCAAGCATAAAATTTGCGAACCCACCCCTTGCTATCTTTGCCTAAGCGAGCTGGAGTCTAATGGACACATCTTCTTTCACTGCCCCTTTGCCAATAATATTTGGAAGGTCACCTGCCAAGCTATTAGCTCTACCTCCTCCGGTAAATACGAACGTGCTCGACACTCTACATTGGATCGCTCATTGGTCAGATTCCGAGACCCGACAGAGACTGACCACTGCTCTCGTCGCAACGGTTCACAGCATTTGGGAAGAAAGGAATCACAGATGGACCAAACACTCATCATTGGCTGCTGAGAGTATTATCAACACCATTATACAACACTGTCGTGCCCTTCTGTAATGAGGGTTTGAGTTTTTGTTTGATCTCAAACCCTCCACATTGAAATAGCAATACACTACACTCACTTTCTGTCTTCCTCTTTTTGGGTCCTGTACTCGGGGCTGAATGCCCCCAATTTGTAAAAGTCTATAGTTAAAGGAATTAAAATTTTTACTTACCAAAAAAAAAGTTAACCCTCGATTCAAACATGGCTTAAGAGTTTACTCAACCCAATAAGGTAACCAGACATATAGGCTAAGTCCAGCTGTAGCATGTTCTCTAATAAACCCATTGCGTGCGGGAAAACTTCAGCGTCCGTTCCACACCAAAGGAACTTGTACTCCATGTTTACTTCAGCTGCCACCGCACACAGCCCTTACACGGCACTTCCCCACTCAGCTGAGCACATCACGTGATGGTAACGCGCAAACAAACAGCAAACCCGCGCCAGCTGTCCCCTTCCTCCCCCTCTCCCCTTTCAATTATAATCACCACCTTTCCTCCCAACCCTCTCGGTCACTTCCCATTCCTCGCAGAGAAGACTCCAGTGCTACCAAAGCGAGATCGAAGAAGGTCCTGGCGAAGAACGCGCTCCTCCTCCTCGTGCTCGCCGCCTTCCTCTCCTCTGTCGCCACCGCGCGGATCCTCACGTCCTCATCCGCCTTCATCGTCCAGGGCCGCGTCTTCTGTGACACCTGCCGCGCCGGATTCGAGACCCCCGCCTCCACCTTCATGTCAGGTACATCGTTCCTCCACTTCATCCTACGCCTTCTTCGGATTTAGCTTCTGCTTGGACTCCGCCCTTCTAGATCTGAAGAGAATCTCCGGATCTGGTGGTGGTAGAATTAAACGCTCCAGTAGTTGTTTGGTTATCGACATTGCTCTTGTTTAATCCTCTACTTGTGTAGTAATTATGTGATTAACATATACTTCTAGTTGCTTATGGTCTATTAATCTGATCCGTTGGAGGCGAACGGTCCTAATTGTTTGGGCGTGATCGACGATTGGATTTAACAAGTCAACAGTGCAAATTGCAGGCACAATATAAAATAAAAACTATGATGCTTCATAAACTGTGGCTATTGGTTGGAGGTACAAGAGATGTTTAGTCAGACCGAGGTGGATAAGAGCCCGCTTGATTTTAGATCTCATAAGAAAGTACCAGTTAATTTTACAGCCTCTGGACTATGATAAGCCCATGTCATGGATATAGGATGGGTTGTTTCTATATCTCTATTACATATATCTAATGATTTGATTTGGCGATCATTAACTACCCATGTAACATTAATATGTGGATGTCTAAAATAATAAGATCCGGTCTTGGAGATCTCCTTGATCCATGTTTTTCCTTCTCTGTCAGTGAAGAGAGAGGGGATCCATTGATTGTTCCAAAAAAGGGGGAAGCAATGGAAAGCCCAAATCCAGCACAAATAAAGCTATTGGGTTTCACGATTCCAACAAGATGTGTTGACATCGTGAAGGTTTAATAAAAAAAACCCCTGATGGAGCTTATCTTGATTGATATTTACAGTGGTGTCTGATGTAATACCTTACAAGGTGCATGCTTTTCTGGATAGTGTCATTGGAGATCACGGTCAAGGTAAAAACTTTGGCCACACATGCAGACTTTTGTCTTTACAGTGAAATCCTTGATTATTAAGTAAGCAATTCTACAAAGGCAGCCATATGGGAGGGGTTGTATTGCAAGGGAAGTGTACACATATTGACTATCGAAATTTGCTTCTCTCTTCCTTTATTGAGATGTCTTGGATCCCAACGTGTTAGTTCAATTTGATACCTTGCAAAGCTCCTTGTGTGATCTCTCCCTCATTGCTAATGAGATAAGCCCACCGTATCGAAATGGGATCTTGCTACCCATTTAATGAGCCTGGGGGAGCGCATGTGTCTCCTCTTCTGGATACAATGGTCCCTGTTCAGATTTAGGATCTCCCCGTTTAGAGGGGATCCATCTGTAAAGGGGTGTTATTAACCCCTTTGAGTTACATTGTTTTTTGTACAACTGTTTTACCACATACAAGAGAGAGATCTGCTACTCGCTACTGAGGAGTTGCCCATTTAAGGATAGATGTCGTAAATCTTGTTTATGATTGTTTTTGCGTTTGCTTGTCTATTTGTTTGATCCACGTTCTAATTCTAATACATGCTGCATCCTTTTCTAGTACCCCTTAGACCCTGTGGCGGTGGGAGGATTACATAGTGTAGACTAAGAGAGATGTTTATTTACGGTATGGGTTAAATGTTCCAATAGATTTTATTCCTCTTCAAAGACAACCAGCCAGCTTGGATACAAAAGTGGATGGGTTTAGTTTTGGATGTCAACTTGTCTTAGTCACTCAATGCTTTGTCTAGATTGATCATGATGAGTCGATGACCTAATCCACTCGCTTCTATCAGAAGAATAGGTAATCTATTACCTTTAGCAATGAAGGGACTGAGCTCACTAACTATAGTATGAGCATGTCGATATACTCATGATTCTTTCTCGAACCAATCAAATTCTTACCCCTCATCATGGTTCTATGATTGCTTTGAGGTTCCCTATCAGGAGAATGGTTGAGGTTTCACAGGTAACCAATAATGTACAAAATTTCCTGAAGCTTCCGTGCTTTTTTGGTGAGGCAAACAAAGGCTTGCTTGTTATCATGTTTTCTGTTGCTAATTGGGATCGTTTGCCATCTTGCCTTACAACAGAAAAAAAATGTTGAAAATCATACACTAACATATTAACCATCTTGAGGGAAATGCGGAAGCGATTAAAGCAAGAACAAAGATAAAATGAAGACTTTGATTTTACGTGGAATCCTACTCCCTAAGGAGCGGGATGAAACAACGGGAGAACCGCCTCAAAGGGTTGGTATTCTATTAATCTTTCTCCAAGGTTATAATGGGTGTATGGCTCTTTATATAGCCCCACCAATGTGATAAAAAATCACCACTCTAAGATGTGGGACTAAACACAACCTACAGAAGACCATTCTTCAACATTCTCCCTCAAGCTAAGCATGCAATGCTGAGCTTGGATAAAAAGAAAGAATGCACTCACTCACATACAAAGTACATGACACTACAGACAATATCAACTCAACGCACGTTGTCACTTGTTGTCGAGAATGTTGCTTCTCATGTCATGCTGGTGAGGAGGAACTAGAGATTGGAGTGTGAATAGTGATATGCAACGATATATGCTCGACAATTGAGTCTCCATCATGGAGTACTTACTCGGGCCCGCAACGTATCTTCCCCGAAGACTGCTCCATCACTTCGAACTTCGAAGGGCCAACAAGAACGTCATGGGAATATCCATACATAGTGGAGTTCACGGTCATGAAAACATACACCAACAACAAAGCATTTTCCCACAATTAAGTAGGGTCGGCTACATGGATTCTTCGCCTCCATCCAGATCTATCTTGGATCAATCTTGGGCTTATATCCAAAAAACTAAGATCCCTTCATATAGTCTCTTTCCAACACTTCTTGGACCGTCATCGCCCTCTCTTAGCCGGCTCAACATCTCAACACTCGCATCTCCTAACAGGTGCATCAATTGACCTTCTTTGCAAATGACCAAATCATCTTAAGCAGTTTTCTCGCATCTTATCTTCGATCAGAGTTACACAAACTTTCTTTCTGATTGCCTCATTCTGGATCCGATCTTTATGTGTGTGTCCACACATCCACCTTAACATTTTCATTTCTGCTACAGCCATTCTCTGCATATGTCTATGGTTCACATGCCAACATTCATATCCATAGAGTATAGTAGGTCTTACGGCTACTTTGTAAAAATTTCTTTTAATTTTTAAAGGAATTTTCTTATCACAGAGAACAACAGAGGCTCTTTTCCACTTTAGCCAACATGCATTTATTCTATTAGTAACATCCCTATCAATTTCCTCATCATGTTGCAAAATAGATCCCAGATATTTAAAAGAATCTCTCTTTTGAATGTTATCGTCACCAATCTACACATCGATTCCTTCGCCATTGCTTCCATCAAAGGTGCACTCCATATATTCCATGTTAGCCCTATTTATACAAAATTCTTTAATCTCCAATGCATGTCTCCAGACCTCAAGCTTCTCATTTACTCCATCTCTAGTATCGTCAATCAACACAATATCATCAGTAAATAACATACACTAAGGTAACTCATCCTGAATGTGACTTGTCAACTCGTTCATAATCAAAATAAAAAGAAATGGACTCAAAGTTGAACCTTAATGTAAACCAATGTTGATGTCAAAATAGTCAGCCTTCCCAGACGGGGTCCTTACACAGGATAAAGCCGTCTCATACATATCCTTTATGAGGTTAATGTATGGGACATGTACTTGTCTCTTCTTCAAAACTCTCCACAATATCTCTCGTGGGACATAATCATAAGCCTTCTCCAAATCAATAAAAATCATATGGAAGTTCTTCCTTTTAGCTCTATAAATCTCTATTGTTCTCCTCAACAAATGGATGGCTTCAATAGTTGAGCGACCTGGTATGAATCTGAATTGGTTTTCTTTTACTTTAGAAACTTGTCTCAACCTTCTTTCGATCATACATTCCCAAATTTTCATAGTGTGACTCATCAGCTTGATACCTCTGTAATTTGAGCAATTTTGAATGTCTCTTTTGTTCTTATAAAGAGGCACCATACTTCATTCGCCAAATAACATTGAACAGATTCATAAGCCAAGTAAAATCACGCTTACCTAAAACTCTCCACACTTCTATAGGGATATCATCCGATCCCACACCTTTCCCATGCCTCATAACTTTCAAAACATCCTCTATTTCCTTTCTTTGCATTCGTCTATAGCTTGCACAATTCAAGTAATTTTCACTACTAGCTAGATCACCCAAAGTGATCTCTCTATTTCCTTCCTCAATAAAACGTTTATGGAAGTGCTGCTCTCATCTAGTCTTTATATCTTTCTGAGTAACAAGTGTGCGACCTTCCTCATCCGTAATGCATCTCACTTGAGAAAGGTCTTTAGTCTTTCTTTCTCTTGCTTTGACCAACCTGAATATATCCTTCTGGCCCTCCTTAGAGTCAAGATCTTTATACAAAACTTCACAAGCTTTTGACTTAGCTTCGCTTACAGCCTTCTTTGCTTCCTTCTTCGCTATTTGGTAGTTTGTGTCAATTTCCTCTATTCCATCTTTAAACATAGCTTTAAAGCATGCTCTTTTAATATTTAGCTTCTCTTGCACTCCTTCACTCCACCACGAAGCCTCCTTTTGACCTGGAGCTCCTCCCCTTGACTCGTTTAATATCTCTTTGGCTGCCTCCCACATCTCGTTTGCACTTCTGCTATAATCCCAAGATAAGTCTTCTAAAACCTTCTCCCTGAAGCTTGATTGCTTCAGTGGAAGATTCCACCATATAGTTCTAGTGATCTTAGGAACCCTCCTTTTTTATACCAGTCCTTTTATTTGCACATCTAAGATTAACAAGCAATTTTGGGTTGTCAAACTCTCTCCTAGGATTATTTTGCAATCTTTACAACACAAACGATCTCTTCTCCTCAACGCAAAGTGATCTATCTGTGTTCTAGTTGGGTCATACTTATAAATAATTAAATGCTCTTCCCTCTTGTTGAAGAGAGTGTTTGCTTCAGTGGAACATTCCACCATCTAGTTCTAGTGATCCTAGAAACCCTCCTTTTCTTTACCAATCCTTTTATTTGCACATCTAAGACTAACAATCGATTTTGGGTTGTCAAACTCTCTCCTAAGACTACTTTGCAATCTTTACAACACAAACGATCTCTTCTCCTCAACGCAAAGTGATCTATTTGTGTTCTAGTTGGGTCACACTTATAAATAATTAAATGATCCTCTCTCTCTTGTTGAAGAGAGTGTGTGCTATGTAAAGATCGTATGCCGTTACAAAATCTAAAATGACTTTTCTCTCTTCATTTGTATCCCCAAAACCATGTCCTCCATGAACACTAGCATACCCTGAAGCATCTTTTCCCACACGTCCATTAAGATCTCCACCTATGCAAATCGTCTCTTTTTGTGAGATTCCTTCTAAAATCTTAACCAGATCTTCCAAAAAAGCTTGTTTAGTCCTTTCATCTAAACTTATTTGTGGTGCATAAACTGAGATGATATTTAGGAATCAAAATTTCTTCTTCAAGCACCAATTTTAGCAAAATAATTCGATCCTCGAATCTTTGCATGGCAACCACACAATCCTTTAAATCCTTATGAACAACCACTCCAACACCGTTTCTGCTCTTATCTTTACCTGGATACCGAAGTATAAAGCATGTCTTCTCAGTATCCCTTGCTTTCTCTCCAACCTATTTAGTCTCTTGAAGACATAGTATATGAATCTTCCTCCTTTCCATCGTATCCGCTATCTCCATCAATTTTCCAGTTAAAGTGTCAATATTCTAACTACCAGTCTGCAACTTCCTTTACAATCTCTTTTGGACTAACTTCTTTACTCACATGCGTCCATTATGCGAGAACTCTTGCCAATTTTGGACTACATATAGGCGGTGATGCAGCGGAACTAGCTTATTTACTGCATGCATTCCTCATGCGAGAACCCGTGCAAATTTTGAACTACATCCAGATTGCGATGTAGCAGCCCTTGTCAATTTTTCATTTCATTCATGCGATGCAACGAGTTGCAATTAGGGAATGCCCCAACGGAATCTATATGTTTGCTTAAATCCATGTTGAAAAGATCTGACTATCATGGGGCAACTTTCTAAAGTATTTAAAAAATACTAAATAGTATTTAGGAAGTTGTCTCTGAGTGTTTTACGCTGGCTATCAGCTACCTAACGCAACCTTCATTTACCCGGGCTTGGGACCGACCAACGGCCATGAAAACATGTCGTGGGAATATCCACACATAATGGAGTTCACGATTGCTGAAGGATGGAGCCAACAATGAGTCTCTCTCTAGAGAACTCCCCAGAACATAGATACTCAAATAGAGCGTCTCAAACAATGAGTCTCCCTCTAGAGAACACAAAAAAATAGGTCACTCAAATAGAGCGCCTCAAACAATGGTAGGGCTTAGAAACCTCTACTTAACACTTCAAATAATAGGGTAAGACACCACTACCCAACAATGGTAGAGGAAAAAATGCTCCACCCAACACTCCCCCTTTCTCCCAAACTCGTCAGAAACGACTAAGTTCGGAGAACAATAAAGAATCAACAATAAATAATTTTTTTCTTTTTTTGCAGTCCTAACATGCATTTTTTGGACTGTATTTTCTCTCAAATATTCCTCTCTTTTACAATATCAATTTTTTCACATATTAGGCTCTTTTTTCTTCCACCAAGTGCATCACTGGCTCTCTTTTTTTTTCATTTTTTGCATGTCATCTTTTTTCCACACAGTAACTCTCTTTCTCCATTTTTTTCAATCATTTTTTTAAATGTCAACCCAATTTCCCTTCCCATTTGATGTAGCACAGCAGCCCTCCCTGGGTCATCTTTTTCCCTTTTTTCTTTCATTCTCGCAGCAGTGGGTCCATTCGGGCTGAAATAATCAAGCTATTTAAGCTTACAAAAATGGTCAGTGGCGCCATGTGAGGAGGTGGCCTTTGGGCTTCTATTTAGGTTTCCCCAACAAGAGAGGAATACATCGACCCCCTCATCTTCCTGTTAGAAAAAAATCACGGTGGCCTTCGGGCTTCTATTTAGGTTTCCTGGGAACCATTTCATCACAAGCCACAACCCCGATGGGGAACGGACCCCGAAATTACCGGGCCTATTAAAAAAAACCCCGATGGGGGTGTCTTCTCACCACCGCCGTCGTCTGGAAGTGATGGAGCGTTCATGCCACCTGCACGAGGGCTGCTCCGACTGCTACTAGAGATGAATCGTTGCTCCGACTGGAGATTGTGAGGGCGCTTCCATGGGAGGATGTGGCGTCATGTCAATGGGGAAACACGAGGGAGGTGCCGCCACTGGGAGCTTGCCGCTGGAAGGGAGTAGCGGCATCGCTGCCACCTAGCGTTGGATGTATCTCGTTCAGTCTGGAGATGCGGCCTTCCCCACCTTCTGATCTGGAGGATGAGCAGCAAGGAAAGGATGCGGCAGGCAAGAACTGTGGCTTCAACGGCAGAGTGTTTCACGCATCTCCACCAATTGGCTGTAGAGCATTTCATGGATAAAATAAAACTTATTGTCCTGCTGCAGGATTATGATTCTAACCGGAACCTTAGACATTTTTCTTGAACTCGGCTGTAGCTTGAATCAAAAAGTTTGATCATGAACTCCGTATAACATAAGAATGATCTAAGCTAAAAAATCGAACTCGGAAAAGAATAGATTCTCCCAAAATCGAATTGCTCTGATACCATGTTGAAATATAAAATGCGGAAGCGATCAAAGCAAAAACAAGATAAAATGAAGACCTTGATTTTACATGGAACCCTAGTTTCTAAGGAACGGGATGAAAACAGGGGAGAATTGCCTCAAAGGGCTGATATTCTATTAATCTTTCTCCAAGATCACAATGAGTGTGTGGCTATTTATATAGCCCCATCAATGTGACCAAAAATCATCACTCCAAGATGTGGAACTAAACACAACCCACAAAAGACCATCTTCAACAAGAGACAAGGGTAGGCTATACTTAATCAACAATTAATTTTTTTAGATGAAAAAGGGAGACTCGTCATTTATCGATGACAGTATCCATTAACTTCAAAGAAATCAAAAGTAAATACTACATGTATGTTTTCCGCTGATTGTACAAATTGCATGCATGTACAAGAGTGTTTTTTTGTATGATGTCTCACTCTATTGAACACCACGCATTCCTGGCCAGACAAATGGCCTAGCAAACCGCTAATGCCTTGGCTCGATCAGATCTTGCATGATAAGTTGCCGCACTCATAGAGCTCTAGAAAAGATCCCCGCAAGAGGTATCACGTCATGGCTCCTATTTATATATCATTATAGGTTGACTCTTATTCATCTCCTATCCACTGTACTAACCCACCTGCCTCATCAGAAAATGGTCCTAGTTTCAATGAGATGAAGAGGTTCCATTATATGTTCATGGCCTTTCCTGATTTTTAGTAGAAGCTTCGGATCATACTTTGGTAATTAGAGGTCACCAATAGCATCTAAACTCCATTAGTATTTTATCGTAATTCGAAAGTTTGCTTATCTCCCTATCAAGGGAATATGATCTACTAGTCAACAACTTTTAGAATGGTTGAGACTAAGGAAGGACTTGAAGTGTCCTACTGAACTGAAATTGGAACATATCTTAGTACTGCAGGTGCAAAAAATTTGATAAGATAGCCTCTGTATAACTCCCATCAAACAGAATCTCTCCAGATTCACAAACAAAATGACTATCTTTCTTGGGCTTAAGAAACGAGTTGCTAGAAACAAGTCGTGTTTTCCATATTCCATTGCTAAAAAAGTATGTTTATCTTCAACCAAATTTATTTGGGAATGCCCTTACTGTATGTGTGGAGAGCTACCAGTATGTAGAATGTTTAATTGTAACCTTTTCTTTCTTCGGTCTGTTCGAATAGTATTCTTAGAGTTTCCAGTAACCCTGCGGTATTTCAGCTACTGGTTTGTGGGGAACTATGATCTTCGGGTTGAAGATGTTTCTTATCGAGGATGCAATGTTCAAATGATCTATCATGGAGTTATCATCCTAATTCAACCTATTTCCTTGGTTTCTCTAAAAACACGTCTAATTTGTGACTGGAGATTTATAAATACGGAGAGGATTAACTTGTTTTACTCTAAGCCAGCTATCAAAGTTTGTATATTGCGTATTTTGAAACTTGTTAAACTTATTCTGTGCTACAGGTGCTCGTGTCAAGGTGGAATGCCGTGACAGAGCCACTAATGAGTTGAGATACACTGCTGAAGGCATCACCGATCTAACTGGGACATACAACATCTTCGTGGCCGGTGAGCATGAGAACCAGATCTGCGAATCTTCGCTGGTAAGCAGCCCTGATGGTGGCTGCGCAAAGGCTGTCCCCGGGCGTGATCGTGCCCGTGTTGTTCTCACCCACAACAACGGAATCCCATCAAATGTTCGCCTTGCAAACTCCATGGGATTTCAGAAGGACTCCGTTTTGGCAGGCTGTGCAGAGGTGATGAAGATGTACCAGCAAGAAGAAGATGTCTAATGAGGTATACACCGATTGGAACTGATGAACTATTATTTATATGTGCTTAAGTATTCTAGGACCATCTATTGCCGAGTGCTGATCTAAGGATGTACCCCTTATCGAGTCTGCGCTCATCTTGCAGGTTCTTCATGACTGATGTTTTCCATCTCTTTTATTGTTGCCATGCCATGACTCATGACTGCCTGTTCAGTTTATTCTGTTGTTGGATTGACTTGCATGTGTGCCATATAGTGGAGTAAGTTGCATTTCTACTGTGTGTAGAGATGTAGCTTATCATGGTGGGACGATTTGTGTTTGAGATAACAAGCATAAGTTGCCTTCCTGGTAGTCGTGTGACGCTTCTTGTTGTAGGTTTGCTCCACGAATGGTACCTGCTTGAAAACCATTTCCGCTTCTTCCTCATAACTGGTTTCTGCAGGGCGCATACTCTCTAGGACTCCCCAATTTATCCATGTCGATACTTAAGTGAGCCACTTGGGGTTCGTTTGGTTGCAGGGTTGGACAGGGTTGGGTACTATTCACAGGGCTGGGTGAATAGTAAACTGTGAGGAGGGAGTACCCCTGTGAATAGTACCCAACCCAACCCAACTCTGCCCAACCCTGCAACCAAACGAACCCTTGGAGTTTGATGTTATAGAAAGAAAGAAAGAAAGAAGCCATCGCGTATGAGGATTCATAATGTCATTGGCCTCTTAATGGGGTCAATTCACGAGCAGCGGGCAGTTAGCACGAAAAGCCGGAGTGAGTGGTAAGTAATTGGCTCATCGAGCAAACTGTATGAATTGCCTTTTTGCAACTAGCATTATTTTGGTGCATGTGCTTAGAGGTGCAAAAGATGGATGAAGGTTCATATCGGAGCATACATTGAATGGGTCGGGCACTGTTCTGGTCTTATTGGTGCTTATTACTCCAGCAATTGAATCAAAATCCCAATGGATTGGAAAAAGCTAGACCCAGCACAATTATCTGGTACGATCGTTTTTTCTGAATCAGAATGACCTCTCTATGTCTACATTGAAAAACATCTTAAAAGAATAGCTGCATGACGTGGTAAAGCCTATAGCAAGTTAGCATTTTCAACGCCAGACCCCTCAGGAGCGGTAGACGTGAGCAACAAACGCTGAATGCTATTGGGTGACAACCATGAAATGCGAGGAATTTAATTGGGAGATGAGAATCCAGGCCTTCAAGCAGGCCAAGCTAAACTAGCTGATTTCCAGTTTAACCAGCAATTTCTGGAATAAGCCGGTCTGATTTGATCCTACCAAATCAATCAGTTCCAGCCTCCACAATTTTGAGTTCCAGCCTCCATAAGCTGGCGATATATCACTGATATATCAATATCGACATGGGATCGATATGGGCACTAATATGGCGATATATCCCAATTTTCAGGTATTTTCTTTACGAAGGCTTATTGATATGGGTGATATTTCGGCAATATATCGTATCAATATGATATCGAAGCGATATCAATACGGCCTTCCATGGTGATGCCCCATTCAACCAACCTCCTCTAATGATGCACCTTGAGAGCGCCTCCACCTTCCTGTGTGTAGGGAAGAGTCAGATCCAATACTCCGCGGACCTTTACCAACTACTGGGTCACAGATCGTGGATTCAAAGAACCATTCCTTAAGTACCAGTTCCCCTCTAGAACTGGAGGAGGGAGCTGCACCCTTGTTTTCTGAAAGGTCCGTTCCTCGCTGACTTTGCTCTCCCAGGACGTGAACAATTTTTTAAAATAAGCCAGACCGGTCAGGTTTTTGAAACCAGCATGACATGACCAAGCAACTTCAAAAAGCAACCTTTAATCCTAAAGTTAGTTCAGAAAGAGGAACAAAATGACCAATATCGCAGTAAAACATGAATGGTACTTCAGGCATTCAGATCAGACAAACTAACCAGTCTCCTAGATGATTGATAACATCGCAATTAATGAAGAGAAAAGATGGTAACTCTCACATTTGCGGAAAAGTTCTAGCAAATTTGTCAGATGTAGAAAAGATGAAAAACAGAATTGAACCCTAGGGCAACTACAACAGTTCAACCTTGATCGACAAGGTAGAATAAGTCCTACATAACACATGCTGTCCGAGAAGTTGCCACAAGTCTAAGACAGCACATCAACAACAGTACAGAGTTCCATGGATAAGATAGCCTCGAAAGCAGTCCATTTCACTTCTTCCTCTTCTTTGGGGGCTGAAGGGCCTCCTCATCCTCCTCCTCGTCGTCCTGAGGCTCCTCCTCTTCGTCCTCTTCTTCCCCTTCTTCATCATCACCACCATCATCGTCGTCATCCTCATCCCCACCATCGTCGTCATTCTCATCGTCATCATTTCCATCATCGTCCTCGCCATCTTCAGCTTCTTCCTCTTCCCCGTTCTCTTCTCCGCCACCTTCCCCTTCGTTTTTCTCATTATTCTTGATCGGATTCTCATAGTCCTCTCCATCATCGTCAGATAGCTCTTCCTCGCCAAAATCACCATCATCATCACCATCGTCGTCGTCACCTTCTACATCAGCATCCAAGGGCTCAAGGTCATTTTCCCCATGATGTTTATCACTTAATTTGGCCTTCGTAAGAAACACTGCAGGCGGATCCTGCAATGTATCAAAGTTTAGCACACTGGAAAAGCTGAATGTGATATGATTATGCAAGACTAAGATGGAAGTAAGGTAACATAACAGCTGCATCAGTTAATTTCTAGCTGCAAGTACAATGGAAATACTACAAAAAAACAAAGGCACCTTACCAGTTACCACCAAAAATAATTCCAGTAATAGTTTATAACTAAAGCTAAAACAGTTCAGATGAAAAGAGAGTTAATTTTCCCCCTCTTTATTTACATTTCGTAAAAAGGCTGGATTTTCGAGACTAGTAGTCATCCGTAAATTCTTCTCATCCTGTAAACATTATATACAAATACAACCACAAGACTGCAAATTGGAAACTAGTTAGAGAACAATAACTGAATATGCAGCAGGGCATTTGTAAAGGTCCAAAAGAAACGTCATACGTACATACCAGAATAACCATTAAAATTCAGGAAAATAAAGTTCATTGGGTGAATAGAAATTTATCAGTACAAACTGCTCTGTAAATTTGAGAATTTTAAAGCTGCAAGCAAATATCTGAAGGATTGACTGCCTTTTTGAAATGGATTAGTCACATTCGCATCAGCTACAGGTTTCAAAGGCACAATTCAAATAAAGAACCTGAACACCACACCTATATTCCTCTGTCATTCATTAAAAGATCTATTTATTGTTCTTAGCTATTAGTAGCAACTTTATAAGATGAGTTAACGCAGGTAAGCCAGACTCATAGTTATATTGCAGAGCCGAGATATCCAGCTAAACACAAGATGGGCAAACTTTAACAGAAAAAAATGCCATCCTGCATACTTGCAAAGATCGGCAACGAGCTACAATACACCAAGTACTGCAAAGAGATGAAATCAAGAACGATCACGAAAGTCATCTGAAATGTCGGGGCATATCTCAAGAGCAGACACAAACTATTTTCATAGCAGTGCGATTTCCGAGAGCAGAGAAGGAACTGGTCCTCAGATGTAAATTATAAACAAAAGATACTTGTTCTATTCATCAGAGAATAATCTCTTCCACTCATCCCCTCACAACAAAGAACCCACTTACTCACCCCGACCATTCTCATGGTTACAAAAAGCAAATAAAAGAGAGCCAACAGGAATTGGCATATTCCCCTCCCAATGCCTCCACAACTTTGCAAGAAGATGCTATAAATTAAACCTCCCGGAATTTCTCTTTTCCATTACATATAACTATATTATAAGTGCGACAAAAATGGCAATTTGCTTTTTTCCCCGGAAAACAAAAGCTTCGTTAAAGCTAAAATAGCACACAAACATCTCCACCAACTACAAGCTCTACGGACTCGTTTGGTTGCCAGGTTATCCCAAGATAACCGGGCATAACCCGAGCTCTGCCCATGCATTCCTGAGTTGGAATTAGTTACATGGACCTCACAATTTCTTTATTATAATTTTTTAACCATGTTCAATGTGAATCACATCATATTTATCGTTCCAACCTTTCCTAACTATTCAAACAACTAATCTAATATTTACAGAGACTACTCCAACCCAACCCTTATACCAAACAAGCCCTAAAAGTTGAATACCCGAGTTCCACAGCATAATAAATTTTCACGGAGGGCGTTCTTATAAAAATCCTATATAAAATCTAAACCAGCCAAGTGGCAGCCTGTGATGCCTTATTGCTAGCGTCGGAAAGCAAAAGATAACGGACACGTACGTCCGGCCATGCACGTGCCAAGTCAATGATGTGAGAAAATATCTCCACATACAGACCCCAACGGAATAATAATATTCCGTTAACGGAAACCGGAATATCCTTATCCCACTTACCGATATCCAAATTAATAAACTCTTAAAATATATTTCTATCGGATTAAAAATATAGACAAATTCAAAGGAGCAGCTTAGCATCAAACAGCAACTTGCAACTACAACAAAAATGGAGAAAAATCTACAGAGAACCTTCGCGTGATCTTACTTGAAAGAGAAGCGAGCGGAGGAGCGAAGCCGCCAGGGTCAGGGTTGGGTTTCCCGCGGCGAGCAGTACGGACGGGTCCCATGCGGGGGGCGGCACCGGCGCGGCCGTCTCCATCGCCATCGATCGCTCCGAAAGAGACAGGAACTGCGAAACCACAGCCGTCAGATTCGACACAGCTAGAACAAACGCGGAAAACGTTATTCGGGAAGGCTAGACGGTTAGCAGGTCGTTGATAGTGGGGGAAAAAGGATTTTTAACGAAATTTCGCGGAATCTCGTCGGAAACCCTTGGAAACACTCGAAAAACCCCTGATTTCGGGTGATTTCAGCGAGAAAACGAGGAAAACAGCAGGAAAAGCTTCGAGAGATGAGGAAACTCGCGGAAAATAGCAAATCGAGCTCGAAAAATAGCTGGAATCCGGCGGTTTGGTGGAACAGAGAGCAGGAAAAGGGGGAAAGGGAGGAACGCGGAGGGGTTCGGACCCGGTAGTGGTGGATCTGGGGGGCTCTAGGGCGATCAGGAGGGAGCAGGAGAGCAAGCTCGCATCTCCGCCGTCGGATTGCAATCGGAAGAAGCGGAGAAGATAGAAGCGGGAGGGGGGGAGTGGGAGCTCTCGCGGAGTCGCTTTAACACAGGAATCGGGCAGGTCGGGCAGCTCGGGCAGCGGTAGGAGGGGCCTGCGGTGGGAATTGCCCTGGGTCCGATTAACACTGATCGGGTTGGTTGGTTAGGGTTTGAGTGTTAGGTGGGTGTGATTTTGAGTTTGTGGTTCGTTTGGGAAGCGAGTAAGGATGCAAACGGATATAGATATAAGTATTATCATATATTTATTTTTTAAAATATAAATACAAATGAGGATATAAAATTTGAAAGATTATCATATCTTTATCTTTTTTTAAATACAAATACGAATACGGATTCAAATTTTGATAGATACTAAAATTATGTTATCATATCATTAAAAATGGATATGAATGTAAAACAGATACCAATCACATAAATAATACTAGAGAAACTTTATATATTTCTTATCACCTTTGATTTCTTGATCGATCATTATCTGAATTACAACAACTATATTTATGATTTGATCTTTGATTGATCGTTCTTGGATTCTGATCAATCACCTAAATTTATCTGATCGTCATCTTAATATCATGATCAATCTATTCCAATTTAGGAAGATTTATGAAGCTGATTTCATTTTTTATTTTATTTCAAGTGGCTTTGATATCATATGTTGATTTCAATATCCTACGTACACTGGTTGACTGGTGCGGGTGGATTGAACTATATGACCTAGATCTGTGCAATCACAATAGTCTAAAAACAAACACATTATTACTTATGCCCTTAATCGCTCAATCACAAGTGCACAAGTAATGATGTGCTCATTTTTAGATTATTGTGATCGCATCAATCCATGTCATATAGTCGTACCCATCAGTCTATGTCCGTAGGACATGGAAATCAACATTTGGTATCAGAGCCTCGTAGGAATTCACTCCCTGATATAAGCTTATGACTGATATTTTAAGATCGTGTCTGAATGGAAGCTCCGTAATATGTCCACCACCCTTAAATAGGATTAACTATTCTAGTTAGAAGATGAAGATGATGATGTTCCTATAGTTATCAGATTTCGTGATGTGGAATATGACAATTAAAGAGTTCAAGTTCATAGAGGAGAAGGAGACGTGTTACTTCATCACAGAGTTAACACATATGACGCTCAATTCAAATGTGACAAATTCCATATACCGCGCTCTTCCACAAGCCAAATTTGGTCAGGTCTAGCATCTAAAGATGGCTTATGATATGGAAGTGCCTTGAAACAACACATGAAGGAACAAAGAAGGTAAAAGAGTCCCTATTTCGAATGGCTACTTTAAATTATGAAACCTTCAATATGCATAAACGGGGGACTATCAAGGAGATGAACGCCATCACTATTGTGACCCAGTTGAGAAACTTGAGAAGGATCTTCCTTACCGAAGAACTTCCAAGTAAGATCATTACTTCTGTATCTTCAGAGTGGGAGCACAAGGTCACCGTAATAAAAGAATCGACTAACTTCAGTAAGACTTCTTTGAAGGATCTCAGAGGTAACCTCGTTGCCTATGAAACAAATACGGAGAATAGAAGGAAAGAAGGCGAAAAGCTGTAGAAAAGTTCTGTTGTGGCAACAAAGAAGGAATAAATTGAGGTTTCTAATAACGATGATGATATATCACTCATGGCTCGATAGTTCAAGACTTTTATCGAGAAGAAAATAAGCAGAGAAAGATAAATCAAATGCTTTCAGCAAAGTGGGACGCATGAAGAAGGCTTGTCCTCAACTGCCGGAGAACTTCAGATGAGAAAAGAAGTTCGAGAAGAAATCCAACAAGAAAGCTATGTAAGCATCATGGACGATGACTCAAGTACTAGTGAGGAAGAAAGCAAAAGTGCCAGCTTGGGATTCATTGGGATAGTGCGAATCCAACTCCAATTAAGAAATGCGGTAAATAAACTTTCTTATTTTGAACTTTATAATACCTCTCAAGATCTGTTTAAACAAGTCATGAAGCTAGAAAAGGTTAGCGAAAATTCAATAGAAGATAAATCTCTTTTGTTTTATGACTTAGTTAAAGAAAGGAAATGAGATATTAAAATAGTATCTATGAATTTTTAAATTGAAATTCACGTATTTAGAAAAAGAAATTGGTGAGCTTAAAAAGAGATTTCTTTTGTAATTTCTTCTGTAAAAGGGAAAGAGAAAATAGAAAATCATGTTTCTGGTTCTAATTCTTTCCAGAGAAGAAAATGATTCGGAAAAAGAAGGAAACTATGCATTCTAACTCTGAAGGATCCGAATAGGAAAGAGTACCAAAATAGAACTTTTTAGATATTAGAGGCCAACAAAAATGGAGGAGGCCACATCAATATCAGATGTGGACATCGCTAAGGTTAAATAACTTTCATCACCACGATTAGATGCCACTTCCATGGAGAAGCTACCAAGAGTAAAGAAATTCATTGCCAAGGACCTTGGGTGACTTCTTATCTTTTTTATTTAGTTGATCATGCATTGGCAATGAGCCCTAGACTCTTATATGTAATGAGGAGCCTGCAAGCAAAGATTAATGGGGAGCTCTAATGGGAGCTTAAATTAAAAAGAATATTTTCAAACAACAAGATGGAGAAATTATTTAGATATCTCCTTATCCAACAATTAGTATTAATTGTCTTTTGGTATCAGTTTAGATTTTTTATATTTTGTTAAAAAGGGGGAGAAAAAGATTGTGTTTGCAATATTTGTTTGCTCTCTCTCTCTCTATCACACACACACATACACACACACACACACACGTATTTTTGCAAGCACAAAATATTTTGTCATCATCAAAAAGGAGGAGATTGTGAGTTCCTGCATAAGTGGGGAGATTGTTAGTGCATGAACATGCATATTTTGATGATAACAATACTTGTTTTGTTAGTAAAAACTCATGCAGATAGACAAAACCTTGTGTAAAGCTTGTAGTCATGTCAAGAGAAGGAAAGTTACTAGACCAGGAAAAAGTTCAAGATGAGGAGCTCATGTTTAAGTGAAGAAGAAGCTTAGAAGATCAAAGGAGTTCAAAGTTAAGGAACTTCAACTCAAGCTCAAGGAAGGATCTCAAGCTCAAGAAGAAGAACAATGACTATATTTCTTATCGATCAATTTTTAACTCTGATTGATCATCTAAATTTACGAGATCGATCACTTGATTCTGGTCTATCATATTAGTATCGTAACCGATCATATTCCATTTTAGGAAGATTTTTTAATCTGATTCATTCCTATTTTATTTCCCATGGCTTTGATACCAAATGTTGGTTTTAATATCCTTCGGACACTGATGAACGTGAAATTTGCCACTTTAGTAATTAGGGAATTGTCATAGCATAGGAGAGGGATTTCGATCGATAAAAATCACAATTCTTTGAATGTTGTGAAATATTTATACTTGGTAAGTCTACCAAGGTCGAACACAGGGACACAAGATACTTTAATATATTTATCGAATTTTGGTCAATTAGAAGCATGTGTGAATATCTTCTCATTTTCAGGTCTTCGTGCAAATGCATAATACTAAAATACAGAACAATTCAATTATATGATGCATGTAATTTTTAGTTTATTTTCAATGCAATTGAACGATATGCAATGCATAATGTATGAGTAAATGCAAAGAATATGCATGCTTAGTATTAATTACAAAAATGCCCTACAAGTCATGAGCACGGATTAAGGTTTGAAATCAGAGTCAAGTTGAGAATAAAAGTTACGAACAAACATCCATTTAATGATAGAGACATAAAGAGCGAAGACATTATATAACATTAAAAATTTATCACATTTCAAGTAGTGTCGGATGAGAAAATTAAAGATGTCAGGAGATAGATGATGAAATAACGAACAAAACAACACTGGAATCATGTAAATTGGACCTATGATGCTTAAGTTATGAAAGAAACAATGCAGGGGAATATATGCAATAAAAATACGAGGAATAAAAGGATAATTAATCACAAATAGGTCTCTGGAGGGGCCTATTTGAAATAAAGCAAAATCGGCTAGGCCCCATTGTAATTTTGCCATTTTTTACGGGGGCCTTTTCGTAATTTCCAAAAGATACGAGGACAACCCTGTAAAATACTCATGCACACACATGAGAGCGATGAATCTTCATTTCATCACGTTTATTCTATCATTTTGGCCTTAAAAACCCTAGCTAATGCATGTAAATAGCATTAATTTGTGCGTATAAACATTCATTGTATATAAAGTAAAGTTTTTAATGCTAAAATTATAGAATAAAGAGAAGAAAAGAAAAAAGAATAAAATATTGAAAATATTTTATGACCCTAAATCCCGAGACCAAGTTAAGAATTGAGTTGGTCGACAAGGAATAAAGTAAAGGGAGATAAGGGCCAGAAATAGAATAAAAAACCCATTTATTCATTCTTTAATTATGCATTTTTGACACTTATTTTATTCTTTATTATTTATTCATCAAATGAAGAAACTTTATACATAAAAGTTGTAGATAATAATGTAAATAAAAATATAAAATTGAGTTTGTACAAAAATAATACATAGTGTATATATTTTACACAAAATAAAAAACCAAAAATCAAACTTCACAGACCCATATCTTTCAAATAAAAACTCAAAACACATCAAAATCACCTCTAATTGTATATAACTTTTCACAAGCTAATTTAATGGTGGTGGTTTTATATTTTTTGAAGTTACTGTGTGAAAGTTAGGTTTTTGACCCCTATTGTACGTTCTACTAATTAAAATATTCATTTTATTCATCCCTTATTATTTTTACAAATTCTAATTTTTATAATTTTGTAAATACTATTTATGATATATGTGTATATTAAAATTAGAATAAAATCAAAAAATGAAAAATAAAATAAATCTATGTGAAAACATAGATAAAATACCTATGTTATACATGTATAAAAATAAAAGGAAAACCTATTCTTTTATTCTTTATTCTTTCATATTTTTGTAATGATGTAAATATTATTCATATGCTATTAAAAATACAAAACCAAAATAAAACTCATTAAAATACATTAAAATAAAAAGATGTATATAAATATAGGTAAAATACCTATAAGTATACCTATAAGATATACACGCTTATTTATTTAAGTGTACAAATAAATTCATAAAAAAATAAAAATATATTTATATTCATAAAAATAATTTATAAATATATAAAATAAAAGAATAAAATAATAAAGTAAAATATACAAAATAAAAATAAAAATGTACAAAACATAGGCAAATATACATATAAATACACCAATAAAAATTAACTACTAATAAATGATGTCAAAAAATAAATAAATAACAAAATAAAATAGTATATAAAATAATAAACATTTATTATTATACTAAAAGATTATCAAAATCATTTACTATTTTTAAGTAATTATTCTTTAATAAAATTCCCTGTTTTGTCGTTTAGCGGTCTGCATGGCCCAATCAGAAGCCGGTGACCTTCGGTCAACTCCCCTTGTGCTTCTGACTTCTGTCAGAACCATCTTCTCCTGCAATTTATTCCTTTTTTCATGCTTGATCTATCCATCCATTGAAGTATATGGGAAGATCCTAAGTGCATCATGGAAGCGTGATGATCGTATCACATACGATCATGAGCGACTAGTCGGTGCAACGGAATTTTAAAAATTTTAAATGATGAAACCACATGATCCAAGAATATTTCTTGGATTGTTTCATGTTAACCACAACAAAGATATACAAATACCTCTTGAAGCATGGTTGTGATCGAGCCTCTAAAGGAAGATACCTCCTGTCTCAAGTCCGATCCGTCGGAGGAGACACTTGCAAATGTGGGGATGAGTCGTGTGCTTCTCGTAATCCAAATTGATGATTCAAGAAATGGATATCCTGATCTCGTCATACGAGATAAAACGCCTTCTTCACGAGCGCCACGCACCAAAGAAGACAGAGAGGTAATAGTCGTCGAAGCGGGAGCACAATGGCAACACGACGATGAAGATGACCTTCTCTCTATGAAAGTGGGCGTCCACCCAAGAAGAGAAGGGAGAGGGTATGCATGAGAATGAGAGAGAGAGAGAGAGACTTCGTCGAGATTGCGTAACTCGAAGAGCAAGGGTTGCCTCTTCTTATATAGGGTTTTGGGAGTCCATGGATCCCAATCCATGGACAAAACACAATAAACGGAAGAGATTGATTTATGTTTCTTTCAATGGCTAGGATATTGTTGTAAAAACACAATAACAAATGATTTAATTTAAATTAATTTATATTGATAATTAAATATAATTAATTTCAAATCAAATCACCTTTGACTAGAGATAGGATAATGAGGAGACTAGCCTCTTTTCCTAAACGAGGGGGACGGCTACTCCTCTCCACATGGAGAGTAGTGGCCGTCCATTCCTCTTGAGAGGAATGTGTCTATTTCCTCTAATTATCATGAAATCTCATTATCTCATGATATCTCCTGATCTCTTATCAAAAATATTTTTTTACAAAAATAATTCAAAATTATCTTGTGAAAAAATTCAATCAAGCCACTGAAATTATGTGAATCCCATTCACAACCCAAAAAATGTAATTATATTTTCAATTAATCATTTAATTTGAATCCAATCCATATTAACAATTAATCAACAAACAAAAGTTTCTCTCTCTGATATATTATAGATCACATTTATAATATACATGGATAATTGGATAGTGGTATCCACATTATCCATATATACAATAATTAAATCTTATTTAATTACATTGGATGATCATTATCATGCATTCAGATAATGTGAATCAAATTCACATTATTCATGATAATTAAATCACATTTAATTATCCATTTCTCAATGCTTAGACATAATTCAACTTTGGAATTATTCTTGAACTCTTTCAAGAATAATGCGCTTTCTCCGCAGATACTTGGAGATAAGGACATGGCGATTGTATTGTACCACGTATAGTGACTTAGATAATTGAAACATCTCAAATCCATATCTCATGGACCTCTCATAGATGTTTGATTTAATCAAGGCCATAAATCTAATCTTCTCATCACATCTGAATCTCATTCAGATCAATGTCCAACATTTGGACCAAGATCAGATTACTTCTCTAGTGAGAGGAGTCACTAAAATCCAGACATGTTTCATCACTCCCTCGGAATGGAAGCGTCATGGTTATACAATCGTTTAAGATCAAATCACCCTCAGGTATTACTAATACATGTACGTCCTGCATACTGGAAGACATAGAATAAATCTGAAGTTTTAGATCTCTTTTAAATTTTATCCTTCAGGATTTTATCATTAAGATTCTCATTCTATCATTGGGAGTCAGTATCGATCATATACTTTCCAAAAACATATATCATACCTAGGTGTTGACCATATACTTTCCAAAAACATATATCAAACCTAACAAATTCAGTCAAGCTTCCAAAGCAAGACGACCACGCGTGGAATTTGATTCTTCCCAATATCTCATGAGTGAGCTCATGTCTTCCGGTTCAGCAGTGAACCTTGAAGGATATTGTTAGATCCTCAAGCGCATCACGGAAGCGTGAGCGTCGTATCGCATACGACGAAGAACGACTAGTCGGACTAGTTGTTCTATGCAGCGGAAATTAAAAATTTTTCATGCAACGAAACCACATGATCCAAGAACACTTCTCGGATCGTTTCTTCTAAACCACAAACAAGTAATAGGATTACCTCTTGAAGCGTGGTTGCTATCGAGTCTCTAAACGAAGAGACCTCCTATCTCAAGTCCGATCCGACGGAGGAGACGCTTGCGAGCGCGGGGATGAACCGTGTGCTTCTCGCAATCCATGTTGATGATCCAAGTAGTGGATCTCCTGATCTCGACACACGAGATCCGACGTCTTCTTCACGAGCAAGGCACGCCGAAGTATACGGAGTTCCACGAGCAAACCATCGGGCAGCATAACGATGACGCTGCGGCAATGGAGACTCTCTCCATGGCATCCATGGTGGACGGCTGATGAATCCACATTTCATCATCTTTATTCTATCATTTTGGCACCAAAAACTCTAGCAAATGCCTGTAAATACCCTTTATTTTATCATCTTAGCATTCATGCATGTGCATCTAAATAGTGTATAAAATACTATAATTAAGGCCAAAATTATAGAATAAATAAAAGAAAAGAAAAAGAATAAAATATTGTAAATATTTTATGACCCAAAACGCCGAGACCTAGGCATCTTGATGAATAGGTCGACAAGGAATAAAGTAGGGGGAGATAAGGTCAGAAATACAGATAAAATACCTATACATTCTATTCATTCTTTATTCATTTTGGGACCTATTTTTGGTTTCACTGTTTATACATCAAATAAAGAAACTTTGTACATGAAAGTTGTAGATAATATCACAAAGAAAAATACAAAATTGATTTCACTAAAAAATAATACACAGATAAAAAGTTATGGTCTGAATAAAAATCCAGAATCCCAACTTCCCAGACCCGTATCTCACAACCGAAAACTCCAAATGCAGCATACTCACCTTTAATTGTATATAGAAGAAAATAAGCTATTTAATGGCAGTGGTTTCGCATTTGGCGGAGCTACGGTTTGAAAGTTGAGTTTTGGACCCACATTGTATACTTGTACATATTAAAATATTCAATTTATTATTTATTCATTATTTTTATATTTTTATATTCTTATAATGTTGTAAATATTACTTATAATAATTATGTGCATTAAAATTAGAATAAAAATGTAAAGAAAATACAAAATAAAAATACTTGTATATAGAATACATAGATACAATACTTATATACATACCTATATAACATACTCTTATAATTTATTAAATATACAAAACATATCAGAAAAATAAAATAAAAATATATTTACATGTATAAAAGTATTTTGTAAATATATATAATAAGAAATAAAAATAAATAACATTAAAATACACAGGATAAAAATAAAGGTTAAAATATATAGGTATTATACCTATAAAGGGCTAAAAAGTGAACTTGTAAAAATATACCTCATAAAAATAATTAAAAATCGGAATAAAAAACTATATAAAATTATAAATATTTTTTATTTAGTAACCTAAAATTAATAAAATCGTTTACTATTTTAAAATGAATTTTTTAAATCATTTTTTCAGGCTTTTTCCTGGTTGGTCCACGTGGACCAACCAGGGGGGCTGGAGAGTTGACCCGCGGTCAACTCTCTGACCCCAGCCTGTTACTTGTCAGAAATGAGTTTTTCTTGATTTTCGCCCCTTTTTGGAGGGCACACCTTACACCGTTTCATGATGATTTCTTCACGAGTTTTTGTCCTCGAAGACCACTCTTACACGCCCAGGTCTCATTTCGGGGATTCGCTCGAAGACACGCCCGTGATCCCTCCTTGAAAGTCACGTCTCCACCATGTTTCAAAACCGACCCCAAACCTCCATTTTCACTTTGAACCCTTTTCTATCCCCTAGCTTGCTCCTGCGCGTGAGCTCCGGTGGAAGGAGGGTGACAGCCTTCGTCTCCAGCCCGAAGGAGCGAGCTAGGCAGCTGGGAGGAGGCTCCAATCCATCTCCGGTGGCTTACGCCGCCGCGAGGTACCCATCTCGAGCACAAAGCTTTTGAGGTACATTTTCCTTCTTCTTCTTGGTTTTATAACTTAGTTTACCCTTAGGATTAGATAGGCATCCTTGATTTCGATCCATATCTGCCCCCAATCCGCAACCGCGTTGCCGGAGCTCTTGAGCTCCGGCCATCTCCACCACCTTCCGTCACTACTCCCACGCGCTTAACAAGCCGGCCGAGACGCGCTCTCGAGCCTATTCCATCTTGCAGGTACCCAGCGCCGTAGCTTAGCCATCTGGAGGGTGCCTCGAGTCGCCGGAGAAGAACGCCGCCGCGCGCCGCCGCTGCCTGCGCGGGCCTGGGCAGAACAGAACGAGGGGGAGGGGGCAAGCTACAGTTGCCGTCCATTTCTCCCCTCCCCTTTGATCGCCACCGTCCGCGTCTGAGGAAAGTCCACCGTCCGATCTTCTTTCATCAAGGCCATCCACGCATGCCACGTAGATAAGTGGGGGATTTTGCATCCGCGCCCCCACGTCTTTGCGTAATTTCCAGAAGACCTCTAAGCTTTCATTTGCTCTTTAAGTATTTTGTAGAATTTACTAAAACTCCCCGGCATTTTTGTATTATTGCATTTTTGTCCCCGCCAGGTCACGTGCACAGTGTGCGTGACCTGGGTGTTTTTGCTTAGCAACCCTGCTACTTTAGTTATTGGCGTTTAGTACAAGAGCTGTTAATATCAGTTGTAGATTTTGTGGAAATTTTGCTTATGTGCCATCCACGTTTTTGCATATAACATCCATACCCTTGACAGGCGCGTGTACAACACGTGGGTTCTGTGATTTTTACAATCAAGCCCTTGCGCATTTTGGTTTTGTGATTTGGCCCAGGCACTTTTTGATTAAGTTCAAACTTTGGTGGAAAATTCGCTTGTGGCCCCTGAGTTTTGTCTATTTGCATATATACCCCTGCCAGGCCTTTACTTTTTGCTTGCTTGTAGTATTTATTTGGAGGCTCTTTTTAATTCCAAAAATTCTCAAATTTTGAACTTAAGCTCCTGTGCATTTGTGCTTCTACGCCATAATTTTAGTTTTTGATTTTATTTTATTTTTATATTTATTAAAAATCAAAAACATGCTGTTTATTCACTGACTAGCTTAGAAAATGCCAAAAAAAATATTAAAATACCTCGAAAAATTCCAAAAAAATTCCCTAGTGTCTATTTTACCCTATTTTAGTGTCAGTCCAAAAATCACTAGCTCAAAAGAAAAACACTAAAAATTTAAAAACAATCAAAAACTTCAAAAAAATATATAAAATCAAGGAAAACTCAGAAAAATACAAACTCAGTTCCTGTTTGTTCTATATTTTATTCTCTTTATTTAAAAAATAGTGTGAAATATTTTGGTTGCTGTTTACCAATTTTAGTTGCCATTTTACTCACAACCAGCACAATTTTCACTGTTTTCCCTTGTTTCAGTATTTAAAAATACCAAAAACACCTTGAAAATACCCAAAAATCACAAAAACAGTAAAAAATCCTAAAAATATCAAAAACATTTTACTTCTGAATTTTTGGTTATTTTTGCATATTTTTATAAATACTTTAGCTTGTCTTTTATTACATTGTCCCTATTTTCCAATATTGAAAAAAGAATTAAAAAAATATATAAAATATAAAATTATAAAAATCTGAAAATTAAAAATAAAAATACAAAATTAAAAATTAAAAAAATATAATAAAAATTAAAAACTCACAAAAATTCCTTTGCTTGCTTGCTTAGTGTAGACATCACAAACACTCACTTGTGCACACTTGTTTGAATTACCCTGCTTGCTCCCTGTGTTCGAACTCTCTGCATACTTGTCCCTATACACCATTTGTGCAGAGTTAAAAATAAATTTTAACTCCACATTATTTCTAATTTATTGATCTTTAGTGTGGGTTAATTGTTGATTAAATTCAGATTTTGATTGGTCGACACTTCGACTGTGTTCCCGCCTTGTGTGGATCACAAGACCGATCGATTTCTGCATTTATCAAATGGCGCCATTGTCGGGGAGCAACAGCGAGTAGTTTACATTTTTGTTTGCTTGTGTTTGTTGTCTACCATAGCTTCAGTTATCTCTCTTGCACTTTTGATACATATATTGATTAAGCTATTCTGACCATCCTTTCTGTCTTCTTACGAGGGACCGCGGAGCAAGGCGGATCGCCTAGGTGACCCGAAGCAACCTTGGGAAGCGGAGCCAGCCTTTCTTTAGCCAGGCCGGCAGGAGAGAGCAGGAGGAGTGAGAGAGTGATTAGATTAGCTTGCATTTTATTTTGTGAGAAAGAGAGATTCATTAATTTGTAATAATACAGGTACATTCGGACTTTGGACTTTCGGGCCCAATTTCCAAGTGTTTGTACACTTGGGGGCTCACCGCATTTTTATCGGTTTTCATCGCATTTTTTTACTTTGTTTTCCGATTTTGTTTTCTTCACTTTGTGTGATTGAGCCCTTAGATTTAGGAGTTGCTTGCGATAGATTAAGGCCAAACACCTAATATATTTTGCATGTACCTATAGCCGCGTTTGGACTTAGTCAAATTCAAACAGTCGCTTCATCATCTTAGATCCGCCGCACCGCGAGCCCACCCCATCAAGCGCTACTCCTGAACTCGATTTGTCGAGAAGAGGAGGGGTGAGTCTAGACCGGACTTCTTGGATTGAGGATTGGTGACCGACTTGTGGTTCTTCCCGCTAATAGCAATTTCTGAAACTTAGGGCGATTTCATCGGCTTTGCATTTGCATATAGATAGGTTTCAATTCTGCTGAGCATCTTTGCATGTAGAGTGCTGGAGGCAAGGTGAGCATTTCTCTTTAGCATACATCATCGTTTTGCCGCTTGCATTGCCTTTTCGACTTCTACCTCTGATTTTGTCAACCTAGGTGCTAAGTAAAATTGACTCCTCGTTAGGATTGTGCATTTCTCACTAAAAATCCAAAAAAAGTGATAATCAATAAAATTGGGATTGTTAACATTACTTGACCCTAAAAACCACCGAAAGAAAAACTTGGGCGAGTAATCCCCTCATTGTCTTCATTTTACATTGCTCGCGCACACATTAAGGATATAGCCCAAATCCTATTTTCAGCCCCCTAAGTGTTTGTGCAATATTTTGACTTCTCACCTGACTTTAAAACAGACAAGATAAAAACACCGATTTTTCGGTCTCTACCGAGTTGAGTAGGTGAATTGAGGGTTTGGCTGTTTCATTTTTGCTTGTGATTGTTTTATGCGCATTCTAGATCATCTCTGTGCATTTGCACCTTTCTCCACACATCTATTGACTTGACCATCGTGTTCTCCCGATCATTCTCTCTTGTTTCAAGATGGATCCCTGGAGCGATTTTTATCCGGATTTTGCGGATTCCTCGTACCCTCCAGCCGGTCCACCTCCCTTTTATCAGGAGGATCCTTCTCCTACTTTTTCTGACTTTTGTACATATCTGCCTCAGCCACAGTATCACGACTCGGATTTCTATCCACATCCACCCCCACCTATATATTATCCATCTCCACTTTCACATCCACCCGAGTCTGACCTGTTGGAGTCACCTCCCTCGATCTCCATGAGTGACATGTTGACCCTGATGATAGAGCACACTGATTTGATGAAAGATAATCTTGCCATGTTGAAAGAATATAAGAATAGTGCTCTATTCAGCAAGGCTACGGATTCAATTGTGGGTGATCATGGGAGCTTGCAATCACCAAAAATACAAAAAAAAAGAAAAGAAAAACACAAAAACACAAAAAGATTTTGGGAGTCACATGATTGAGCCACGTTGTGAGGAGAGGGGTCAATTGCCCAATCATTTGACCACACATCCACTCACGTCTTGTCCCATCTCCAACCCCAAGGGTGCCTATGTACAGACTGCTCTGGGCACTCCTCATGTACGCGTTGATTCCGACTTCCTCCCTTGTATGGAGGAAGTCCAAAAATTCAAAAAAATGCTATCTGAACCCAAAGTGGTGGCCACTATTCATGAGATCATCCGTGCCCCACTTCAGCAGGCCATGACCCTATTATCTGCTCCTCTTCCCAAGAAGAGAAAGCAGAGGAGCAGATTTGAGTGACACATTCTGACCATGGCCACTGCCCTCGCCATCACACACCGTCCCATTCCCAAGAAGAAGAACACAGCTACACCTTTCATCACTTGCACCATCTCTGACTATACTTGTGATCACACTCTCCTAGACGGCGGTGCTTCCATTAGTATATTACCCTTCTCGTTTGGTACAGTCTCTTCACTTAGGGCCTCTCAATAAGACCAGGATGATAGTTCAATTTGCTGATGGATCTATCAAGAGGCCGAAGGGTATCCTTGAAAACGCCGTCATTTCTATTCAGGGCACGAACCATCATGTTGATTTTGTCGTGTTGCCCATGGAGAACTCCACAGGGGAGCCATCTCCAATCATCCTGGGACGACCATTCCTCGCCTCTGCGAGGGTCGTTATTGACTATGGATCAGGAGAGATTCGCTTCCGTCCTGTTGACGAGAGCGAAGTGTTGATCACCACACCCACAGTTGACCAGAGACCTGCATCTGATGCACCTTCACCGATTATAGCTGACTCTGAGGCCTGTGACCCACCTGATGCTACTAGAGATACTTCCTTAGCGATCCCTGATGAGACCCGACGAATCCCCCGAAAGGGGAGGAAATCGGAAAGCATGGACCTCACTGATCCTCTCCTGGTGTGTGGCGATGTGTTGATGAGATCCAGAGTATTTATGTGATTGAACCATTTGAGCAGGGGGCAGATACCAAAATAATTGAGGACGTTTATGATGTTGCCCATTACTTTGAGAGACCTCATAAGGAAACAAATGACCCATGTAAGACTAGACAGGACGGACCTGTTTTGACTACTTCCACTGATGAGTCCGCTCCTGTCCATGTAGATTCTGATGGGCCAAAGGCCGAAGTTGATTTGATCGCTTTTCTTCGGAAATTTGGGCCTTTTGATAAGAAAGATGATCCGGTTGAGACTCTTGAGGACGATCTGAGTTCCTATACTTCCACTGATGATTTCGTTCCTTTTGATTTTGACTTGGATGAGGACTCGCAGGACGACTCCGATTACACTTCTTCCGAGGATGATGAGTTTGTCCCATTCCACTTTGACATCTGCGAGACTTCCAAGGCCGGACCTAGTCGTACTTCTTCCACTCACCAGTCCGTGCCTTCACACCATAGGACTACCAAGGGAGAACCTAGCCATACTGCTTCCATTGATCAGTTCGTCCCTTTCCGCTTTGATTCCACTGAGGACCGTCACCGTGTCGACCTTGATCGGCCTCCGTCCACTGTGGACCCCGATGTCGACGTGCACCATATCAGATCTATCCCTCAGCGGTCTCGCAAGAAGGTCAGCTTTCCACCTTCTTGATCATGTGTATATCCATCTCTGTTGTATATTCAGTTTTATTCATCTCCGTCTCTCTCCCGTTTTGCTCATCTACCCATTCTCGTGTTTGCCTTACTTAGGACGTACTTTGTCCTAAGTATAGGGGGGTGGACGAGCCGAGTGTTCTTTCATCATTCCGTATTATCACTCCTGTCGTTGCCTATACTTAGGGCTTCTTCCACCCTAAGTGTAGGGGGAGTGGTGTGTACATCCTCTGATCTCATTTCTAGTCTCATCTCTTTTTCTTTTCTTCTTTTCTTCTTTTCCTCTTCTACCTTCTTCATCTATCAAAAAGGTGCCGCCCTTGTAGACAGTTTTTCCATACTTAGGGCGTACTTTATCCTAAGTATAGGGGGGTGTGCACCCCGAGTTGATTCTATTCCTTTCGATCCTCTCCATTGTCTCCTCTTCTTGTCTATACTTAGGGATATTTTACCCTAAGTATAGGGGGAGACAATTTGAGTATGATCTGTTCATTCCCACCCTTGACCCTCCCTGCTTTGTGTACAATCTGCTATACTTAGGATTATTTGATCCTAAGTATAGGGGGACGGTCAACTTCTCATTCTTTTGTTCATCTCTTATTCATTTATTCTTTAGATTTTCCTATACTCAGTACGAGTTATGTCTTCTCTTTTCTCTCTGATCTATGAGGACATAGCTCAAGCTAAGTATAGGGGGGTCGTATATACTATGTATATACTTTAGCCATAACTCGTACTTTTGTATTTTCTTAATAATATAATTCATTAAAATTCATTAAAAACCTTAATAAAAAGGTGTTTTGTTCCTCAAATTCTTTTTGTATTTACTGATTAATAAATCAGGTGAAAATGTTTTTTGCAAAATGTTTGAAAAATAGTTGGAAAATCTTTGTGAACATCTATTGAAAACTATTTTGAAAATATTTTGTTACATGTTTTCAACCTGTGAAAAATGTATGGTTTGTAAAATTTCTTTCCTTTGTGTGAAATAAAATGTTTGAAAAATGATTTGCAAATGTTTTGAAAAATGGTTGCAAAAATCTTTTGAAAAATCTATACATACTGTTTTGAAAGCCTTTGCAAAATGATTTTCAAATGTGTGTACATGTTTGTAAAATGTTTGTAAAAACTATTTTGGACTATAGTTTTCAAAAAAAATTGTGTGAAAAAGCTTGTGTCAAATAAGTTTGAGGAATACATACATCATACCAAAACCACTATATATATATATATAACTGACCACTTACCCTTGTAAATTCTTAAAATCCACTTCTTGTATATATAAGAAGCACTCCCGTGTACATAGTTTTCACCTAGTTTTCAGCCAAAACTCTTTCTTTTCAAAAAATCCCAAAAACATTTGCAAAACTAAAATCCAAAAACATCTGAAAAATCTTTTTGAAAAAAATGCATGCATCATCTTTTCAAAAATCCATAAAAATTTCAAAATCTTGAAAATTGCATCACAAAAATATTTCTTGCATTTTGCATAGCAATGCATAGCATTCGCATTTTTCGGATTGAGTTTGATAGTTGAACAAGTCTAAGTAAAATCCGGAGATTGGAGCTTGATTGGACCTTAAAATCTACCTAATAACAGGAACCTTATAGGAACTGGGTTAGAGGTACTTCAGGTCTAGTTGACTTAATTCTTTGAGGATCACGAGACTTGGTTCAATGGATTCTTGACTGCCTAAGTAGAGTATTTCGGAGCACATGCACGACTCTTGTTGATAATGACCTTACTTGGACACCTGCACCTTTCACATAACTCTCCACGGATGAGGTAGTGAGGAGGCAGTTTCCTTTGGCTTGGGGTAGCATATGAGGGTAGTACTTCTAGGCGGAACCTCTCTTCTTCTTCTAGTGAAGGAAGTGCGCCTCAACTTGGTCTAGTGGTGATGAAAGCTAAAGACAGAAGCCGTGGGTTGCAATAAAGCTTCAAAAGAGGGATACTCTACTGGTTCAAGAGGAAAATTTCTTGTATATATGCTGCACCATTTAGATATGTTGTACAGATGCAATTGAAAAAAAAAAAGAAAAAAAAGAGAAAAAAACTCCAAAAAAGTGGTGGGTCGGATTGAAAATTTAATAACCCCATCGGAGTGTAAATAGTCCAATAAAGCAAAAGCTTATGGTATCCATGTTACATCTCATGAAGCTTGCAGCGGGAGACTTAGCTACACTGGTTGAGCTCCCAAAAGTCTATACCTCTTATTCCCCCTCTTCTTGAGCCGGTTGCACTTGAACTTAGAAGGGAATACCCCGCTTCTCGAGGAAAGAGTTGCTAGACCGAGGCATTAGAGTTACCAGGGTAGGGGAGGTTGTTTCTTTGTTACTTCTGAGGTGGGGAGCTACATATCACTTACACTGTACGAGTCAGACTCATAGTCGTAAGAGTTTGCGTATGAGTTGAGATGTTTCTGACCTGGCTATTGAGGAGACTTGGACAGAGTGTTGGGATTCTCAAGGACTGTTGGATTTCAAATTTGGTTCTCATTAAGGTTCCGACCGCACTAAAATTCCAAAGGTCCGACTTAAGCTCCAAACTTTGATTTTGTGAAGACAAGTTTAATAATCAAATTAAATCCAAGTTCTTCTTTTTCTTTTCTTTCTTTTTCTTTTTGCACTTATTGCATAAGTGTTTGCTAGGGACTAGCAAAGGTAAAGTATAGGGGGATGATGAATCCACATTTCATCATTTTTATTCTATCATTTTGGCACCAAAAACCCTAGCAAATGCCTGTAAATACCCTTTATTTCATCATCTTAGCATTCATGCATGTGCATCTAAATAGTGTATAAAATACTATAATTAAGGCCAAAATTATAGAATAAATAAAAGAAAAGAAAAAGAATAAAATATTGTAAATATTTTATGACCCAAAACGCCGAGACCTAGGCATCTTGATGAATAGGTCGACAAGGAATAAAGTAGGGGGAGATAAGGTCAGAAATACAGATAAAATACCTATACATTCTATTCATTCTTTATTCATTTTGGGACCTATTTTTGGTTTCACTGTTTATACATCAAATAAAGAAACTTTGTACATGAAAGTTGTAGATAATATCACAAAGAAAAATACAAAATTGATTTCACTAAAAAATAATACACAGATAAAAAGTTATGGTCTGAATAAAAATCCAGAATCCCAACTTCCCAGACCCGTATCTCACAACCGAAAACTCCAAATGCAGCATACTCACCTTTAATTGTATATAGAAGAAAATAAGCTATTTAATGGCAGTGGTTTCGCATTTGGCGGAGCTACGGTTTGAAAGTTGAGTTTTGGACCCACATTGTATACTTGTACATATTAAAATATTCAATTTATTATTTATTCATTATTTTTATATTTTTATATTCTTATAATGTTGTAAATATTACTTATAATAATTATGTGCATTAAAATTAGAATAAAAATGCAAAGAAAATACAAAATAAAAATACTTGTATATAGAATACATAGATACAATACTTATATACATACCTATATAACATACTCTTATAATTTATTAAATATACAAAACATATCAGAAAAATAAAATAAAAATATATTTACATGTATAAAAGTATTTTGTAAATATATATAATAAGAAATAAAAATAAATAACATTAAAATACACAGGATAAAAATAAAGGTTAAAATATATAGGTATTATACCTATAAAGGGCTAAAAAGTGAACTTGTAAAAATATACCTCATAAAAATAATTAAAAATCGTTATAAAATACTATATAAAATTATAAATATTTTTTATTTAGTAACCTAAAATTAATAAAATCGTTTACTATTTTAAAATGAATTTTTTAAATCATTTTTTCAGGCTTTTTCCTGGTTGGTCCACGTGGACCAACCAGGGGGGCTGGAGAGTTGACCCGCGGTCAACTCTCTGACCCCAGCCTGTTACTTGTCAGAAATGAGTTTTTCTTGATTTTCGCCCCTTTTTGGAGGGCGCACCTTACACTGTTTCATGATGATTTCTTCACGAGTTTTTGTCCTCGAAGACCACTCTTACACGCCCAGGTCTCATTTCGGGGATTCGCTTGAAGACACGCCCGTGATCCCTCCTTGAAAGTCACGTCTCCACCATGTTTCAAAACCGACCCCAAACCTCCATTTTCCCTTTGAACCCTTTTCTATCCCCTAGCTTGCTCCTGCGCGTGAGCTCCGATGGAAGGAGGGTGACAGCCTTCGTCTCCAGCCCGAAGGAGCGAGCTAGGCGGCTGGGAGGAGGCTCCAATCCATCTCCGGCGGCTTGCGCCGCCGCGAGGTACCCATCTCGAGCACAAAGCTTTTGAGGTATATTTTCCTTCTTCTTCTTGCGTTTTATAACTTAGTTTACCCTTAGGATTAGATGGGCATCCTTGATTTCGATCCATATCTGCCCCCAATCCGCAACCGCGTTGCCGGAGCTCTTGAGCTCCGGACATCTCCACCACCTTCCGTCACTACTTCCACGCACTTAACAAGCCGGCCGAGACGCGCTCTCGAGCCTATTCCATCTTGCAGGTACCCAGTGCCGAAGCTTAGCCATCTGGAGGGTGCCTCGAGTCACCGGAGAAGAACGCCGCCGCGCGCCGCCGCTGCCTGCGCGGGCCTGGGCAGAACAGAACGAGGGGGAGGGGGCAAGCTACAGCTGCCGTCCATTTCTCCCCTCCCCTTTGATCGCCACCGTCCGCGTCTGAGGAAAGTCCACCGTCCGATCTTCTTTCATCAAGGCCATCCACGCATGCCACGTAGATAAGTGGGGGATTTTGCATCCGCGCCCCCACGTCTTTGCGTAATTTCCAGAAGACCTCTAAGCTTTCATTTGCGCTTTAAGTATTTTGTAGAATTTACTAAAACTCCTCGGCATTTTTGTATTATTGCATTTTTGTCCCCGCCAGGTCACGTGCACAGTGCGCGTGACCTGGGCGTTTTTGCTTAGCAACCCTGCTACTTTAGTTATTGGCGTTTAGTACAAGAGCTGTTAATATCAGTTGTAGATTTTGTGGAAATTTTGCTTATGTGCCATCCACATTTTTACATATAACACCCATACCCTTGACAGGCGCGTGTACAGCACGTGGGTTCTGTGATTTTTACAATCAAGCCCTTGCGCATTTTGGTTTTGTGATTTGGCCCAGGCACTTTTTGATTAAGTTCAAACTTTGGTGGAAAATTCGCTTGTGGCCCCTGAGTTTTGTCTATTTGCATATATACCCCTGTCAGGCCTTTACTTTTTGCTTGTAGTATTTATTTGGAGGCTCTTTTTAATTCCAAAAATTCTCAAATTTTGAACTTAAGCTCTTGTGCATTTGTGCTTCTACGCCATAATTTTAGTTTTTGATTTTATTTTATTTTTATATTTATTAAAAATCAAAAACATGCTGTTTATTCACTGACTAGCTTAGAAAATGCCAAAAAATATTAAAATACCTCGAAAAATTCCAAAAAAATTCCCTAGTGTCTATTTTACCCTATTTTAGTGTCAGTCCAAAAATCACTAAAAATCTCAAAAGAAAAACACTAAAAATTTAAAAACAATCAAAAACTTCAGAAAAATATATAAAATCAAGGAAAACTCAGAAAAATACAAACTTAGTTCCTGTTTGTTCTATATTTTATTCTCTTTATTTGAAAATTAGTGTGAAAATTTTTGGTTGCTGTTTACTAATTTTAATTCCCATTTTACTCACAGCCAGCACAATTTTCACTGTTTTCCCTTGTTTCAGTATTTAAAAATACCAAAAACACCTTGAAAAATACCCAAAAATTACAAAACAGTAAAAAAATCCTAAAAATATTAAAAACATTTTACTTCTGAATTGTTGGTTATTTTTGCATATTTTTATAAATACTTTAGCTTGTCTTTTATTACATTGTCCCTATTTTCCAATATTGAAAAAAGAATTAAAAAATATATAAAATATAAAATTATAAAAATCAGAAAATTAAAAACAAAAATACAAAATTAATAATTAAAAAAATATATAATAAAAATTAAAAACCCACAAAAATTCCTTTGCTTGCTTGCTTAGTGTAGACATCACAAACACTCACTTGTGCACACTTATTTGAATTACCCTGCTTGCTCCCTGTGTTCGAACTCTCTGCATACTTGTCCCTATACACCATTTGTGCAGAGTTAAAAATAAATTTTAACTCCACATTATTTCTAATTTATTGATCTTTAGTGTGGGTTAATTGTTGATTAAATTCAGATTTTGATTGGTCGACACTTCGACTGTGTTCCCGCCTTGTATGGATCACAAGACCGATCGATTTCTGCATTTATCAACGGCCATGAGAGAAGAAGAGAGAAGGTTGACATGTAGAGAGAAAGAAAGAGAGATGTGCTTCTCAAGCATTGTGTAAAGAAGAGCAATGGGGTGCATCTCCTTTTATAGGGTTTTGGGATCCATGGATCTCAATCCATGGGATATATAAAATCAATGGATGAGATTGATTTATGTCCCATCCAATGGTCAAGATTGTTGTTGGTAAAAAACCAACAAATAATAATCTAATTTAAATCAAATATATTTCAATCCTAAATTAGATCAAGCAATTATGGAGAGATTTGCATGGAGATCTCCACATTAGGAGTGGTGGGGACGGCTACCAATTTCCTTGTGGAATTGGTGGACGTCCACCATCTCTCCATGGTGGAGACAAATCCATGTAATCTCACAAGATTACATATCTTCATGAATTTCTCCCATAATTTCCAACAACTTTTGTTGTAAAATATTCTACAATAATAATTCATAATTATTTTGTGAATATTGCAATTTTTCCATTGGAAATTTGTGAATCATATTGACAACCCAAAATAAATGTAAATTACATTTTCAATTTAATGTCCAATATGAATTCAATTCACATCAACATTTAATTAACAAATGTAAATTATAAATAGCTCTCTCTTATATATTATAAATCATATTTATAATATATAATTAATATGGATATTGTTATCCACATTATTCATATCCATGATGATTAAATCACATTTAATCATCTTAGATCTCTATTCTCATGTGCCCAAATAATATGAATCATATTCACATTATTCACATCTTTGATAATTAAATCACATTCAGTTATCTTAGATAACTCTCTTTATAATATGAATCAAATTCATATTACTCATGATGATTAAATCACATTTAATTATCTATTTTCTCAATGCTCGGATACATAATGTCAACAATGAAATTATCCTGAACCCTTTCAAGGATAATGCACTTTCTCCGCGAATACTTGGAGATAAGGACAGGGCGATTGTATTGTTCCACGTATAGTGACTTGGATATTGAGATCATATCTCAAATCCAGATCGCGGGCCTACCATAGATGCTTGATTAAATCAAGACCGCAAATCTAATCTTCTCATTGCATCTGAATCACATTCAGATTAATGTCCAACACTTGGACCAAGATCAGATCACTTCCCTACTGAGAGGAGTCCCTAAAATCCAGACATGTTTCATCACTCCCTAGGAATGGAAGCGTCATGGTTATACAATCTTTTATGATCACACCACCCTCAGGTATTCCCAATACCTGTATATCCTGCATACTGGAAGAATCAGAATAAACCCGAAGTATTAGATCAACTTTATACTGTCTACTTCATGGTTTTATCAGTAAGTTTCTCATTCGATCATTGGGAGTCGGTATCGATCATATACTTTCCAAAAGCATATATCATACCTAGGTCTTGATCATATACTTTCCAAAAGTATATATCAAACCTACAAATTCAATCAAGCTTCCAAAGTGAGACGACCGTGCATGGAATTTGATTCTTTCCAATATCTCATGAGTGAGCTCATGTCTTCCGGTTCAGTAACTGAACCTGTATGATCCCTTTGAGAGATCGTATTACTCATATGCCCGTACATGCACACCAGCACGCCGATGTATAGACCTTGGTTAGGTCATCAACATATTGGTCTGCCAAATGTACATACTCAGACATATAGCAACACATCTATCTCCGATCAGAGGATGCGTGCCTGTATCGTGACAGCATACGATATAGGACTTTGGTTATCTCGATCTCGTTAAGTCAACTCTTTGACCTAACTAATCTGACACCTCCGAATCTCTATTCCTATGGAGAGGACCTGCATCAAGAGGTCAGTTAGATATCAGCCTTTAGAGATAAGGATTGACATCTCCTACTCAGGCTGGAGATCATCTCTTAACAATCATTTGGCGGTGCTTGATGAGTCTTCAATCTAACTCTTTAGATATTCATCCAAGCACCAGCCTCTATGATTCAACAGTTGAATCAACAACTGTATGATCATCAAGATGGCCATCGTACATAACTCTAATTGTACTAAGGGACCTATTATGCAAATTATTTATTCTTTATTTCAGATCAGGGAATGATATATGCAATAACATTTATTGCGTAATGGCTCGCCGTGGGCTCGCATGTCCAACAATCTCCCACTAGCCCAAAGATCCATTAATGGGCTAATCATTTAAACCCACACTCATGTAACAATCATAGGTTATTTATAAAATACCTAGGTATGATGATCAGTCACTCTGTTCCCGCGAGTCTACGCCAAGTCCTTTTACGGCACTTGCATATCCTCAGTAACAGTGCTCGCATCTAATGCGAATGTTGCATGTTATGCAACCAATACTCAATCTTGTTAGTTACAGTGTCATTGACACTACAACTTAATAATTATCATAACCAGTATTTCCATAATCCTTATCAGAATACCCTTATTCCTGGAGATCACTATCTCTTAAGGTATCCACAATTAAGACCTTTTTGATCTCTATCTATAAAGTCTTAAGCTTCAGATATCAGCCAAATGAGAAAGGATTGCCATCTCCTACTTAGCCTGGAGATCATCTCTTAACAATCAATTGATGGTGCTTGATGAATCATCAATCTAACTCTTTGAATATTCATCCAAGCACCAGCCTCTATGATTTATTAAATGAATCAACAACTATATGAACATTAAGATGGTCATGGTATATAACCCTAATTATACTAAGGGACCTATTATATAAATTAGTTACTCTTCATTTTAGATCAGGGAATGATATTTTGCAATAACATTTTGTTGCTTAATGGCTCACCGTGGGCTTGCATGTCCAACATCCATCACTCTCGATCGCTTCAGGAGATTTCTTCATTATTCTTCCAGGATCCATGTCTCGTCGCCATTTGTCCAGTCAATAAGGGTGCATCTCATTGTTCATAAATCAGAAACCTCCTCTCCACCTTGAATTTTAGTGGCAGTCCACTCCTCTTGAGAGGAATGGGTCTATCTCCTCTAATTATCATGAGAACTCATTATCTCATGATATCTCCTGATCACTTGTCAAAAATATTTTTTACAAAAATAATTCAAAATTATCTTGTGAAAATTTTAGTCAAGCTATTGAAATTTTGTGAATGCCATTTAAAACCCAAAAAATGTAGTTATATTTGCAATTAATCATTTAATGTGAATCCAATCCACATTAACAATTAATCAACAAAGAAAAGTCTCTCTCTGATACATTATAGATCATATTTACAATATATTTGGATAATTTGATAGTGGTATCCACATTATCCATATCCACAATAGTTAAATCTGATTTAATTACATTGGATAATGATTCTCATGCATTCAGATAATGTGAATCAAATTCACATTATTCATGATAATTAAATCACATTTAATTATTCATTTCTCAATGCTTAGACATAATTCAACTTTGGAATTATTCTTGAACTCTTTCAAGAATAATGCGCTTTCTCCGTAGATGCTTGGGGATAAGGATAGGGCGATTGTATTGTACCACATATAGTGACTTGGATAATTGAGATCACATCTCAAATCCAGATCCCATGGACCTCTCATAGATGCTTGATTTAACCAAGGCCATAAATCTAATCTTCTCATCACATCTGAATCTCATTCAGATCAATGTCCAACATTTGGACCAAGATCAAATTACTTCTCTAGTGAGAGGAGTCACTAAAATCCAGACCAGTTTCGTCACTCCCTCGGAATGGAAGCGTCATAGTTATACAATCGATTAAGATCACAACACCCTCAGGTATTCCTAATACCTATACATCCTGCATACTAGAAGACCTAAAATAAATCTGAAGATTTAGATCTCTTTTAAACTGTCTCCTTCGGGATTTTGTCATTAAGGTTCTCATTCGATTATTGGGAGTCGGTATCGATCATATACTTTCCAAAAGCATATATCATACCTAGGTGTTGGTCATATACTTTCCAAAAGCGTATATCAAACCTTACAAAATCAGTCAAGCTTCCAAAACGAGACGACCACGCGTGGAATTTGATTCTTCTCAATATCTCATGAGTGAGCTCATGTCTTTCGGTTCAGCAGTGAACCTGTATGATCCCTTTGAGAGATCGTATTACTCATATGCCCTTGCATGCACACCAATGCACTGGTGTATAGACCTTGGTTAGGTCTTCAACCTATTGGTATGTCAAATGTACATACTCAAACCTATAGTAACACATCTGTCTCCGGTCAAAGGATGCATGCCTATATCAGGACAACATACTACATAGGTCTTTGGTTATCTCGATCTCACTAAGTCAACTCCTTGACCTAACTAATCTAACACCTCCGAATCTCTATTCCCATGCAGAAGACCTACATTAAGAGGTCGGTCAGATATCAGCCAAATGAGAAAGGATTGCCATCTCCTACTTAGCCTGGATATCATCTCTTAACAATCATTTGACGGTGCTTGATGAGTCCTCAATCTAACTCTTTGGATATTCATCCAAGGACCAGCCTCTATAATTTCTTAAATGAATCAACAGTTGTATGATCATTAAGATGGTCATGGTACAAAACCCTAATTGTACCAAGGGACCTACTATGTAAATTAGTTACTTTTCATTTCATATCAGAGAATGATATTTTGCAATAACATTTATTGCTTAATGGCTCACTGTGGGCTCGCATGTCCAACATCCATCACTCTCGATTGCTTCAGGAGTTTTTTTCATTATTCTTCTAGGATCCACATCGACCCCTTTACTTGCTTATACGTACACTCAATCGTCACCATTTTCCAATCAATAAGGGTGCATCTCGTTGTTCATAAATAAGAAACCTCCGCTCCACCTTGATTTTTAGTGGCAGTCCATTCCTCTTGAGAGGAATGGGTCTATCTCCTTTAATTATCATGAGATCTCATTATTTCATGATATCTCCTGATCTCTTGTCGAAAATATTTTTTACAAAAATATTTCAAAATTATCTTGTGAAAATTTCAATCAAGCTATTGAAATTATGTGAATCCTATTCACAACCCAAAAAATGTAGTTATATTTGCAATTAATCATTTAATGTGAATCCAATCCACATTAACAATTAATTAACAAACAAAAGTCTCTCTCTGATATATTATAGATCACATTTATAATATACCTGGATAATTAGATAGTGGTATCCATATTATCCATATCCACAATAGTTAAATCTAATTTAATTACATTGGATATTGATTACCATGCATTCGGATAATGTGAATCAAATTCACATTATTCATTATAATTAAATCACATTTAATTATCCATTTCTAAATGCTTAGATATAGTTCAACTTTGGAATTATTCTTTAACTCTTTCAAGAATAATGCGCTTTCTCCGTAGATGCGTGGATATAAGGATAGGGCGATTGTATTGTACCACATATAGTGACTTGGATAATTGAGATCACATCTCAAATCCAGATCCCGTGGACCTCTCATAGATGCTTGATTTAATCAAGGCCATAAATCTAACCTTCTCATCACATCTGAATATCATTCAGATCAATGTCCAACATTTTAACCAAGATCAGATTACTTCTCTAGTGAGATGAGTCACTAAAATCCAGACCAGTTTTGCCACTCCCTCGGAATGGAAGCGTCATGGTTATACAATCGATTAAGATCACATCACCCTCAGGTATTCCTAATACCTATACATCCTGCATACTAGAAGACCTAGAATAAATCTGAAGTTTTAGATCTCTTTTAAATTGTCTCCTTCGGGATTTTGTCATTAGGGTTCTCATTCGATTATTGGGAGTTGGTATCGATCATATACTTTCCAAAAGCAAATATCATACCTAGGTGTTGGTCATATACTTTCCAAAAGCGTATATCAAACCTTACAAATTCAGTCAAGCTTCCAAAGCGAGACGACCACGCGTGGAATTTGATTCTTCTCAATATCTCATGAGTGAGCTCATGTCTTCCGGTTCAGCAGTGAACCTGTATGATCCCTTTAAGAGATCATATTACTCATATGCCCTTGCATGCACACCAACGCATCGGTGTATAGACCTCGGTTAGGTCATCAACCTAATAGTCTGCCAAATGTACATACTCAAACATATAATAACACAATTGTCTCTGGTCAGAGGATGCATGCCTATATCGGGACAACATACAATATATGTCTTTGGTTATCTCGATCTCGCTAAGTCAATTCATTGACCTAATTAATCTAACACCTCCGAATCTCTATTCCCATGCAGAGGACCTCCATTAAGAGGTCGGTCAAATATCAACCAAATGAGAAACGATTGGCATCTCCTACATAGCCTGGAGATCATCTCTTAACAATCATTTGACGGTGCTTGATGAGTCCTCAATATAACTCTTTGGATATTCATCCAAGCACCGGCCTCTATAATTTCTTAAATGAATCAACAGTTGTACGATCATTAAGATGGTCATGGTACAAAATCCTAATTGTACTAAGGGACCTATTATGCAAATTAGTTACTCTTCATTTCATACCAGATAATGATATTTTGCAATAACATTTATTGCTAAATGGCTCACCGTGGGCTCGCATGTCCAATATCCATCACTCTCGATCGCTTCAGGAGATTTCTTCATTATTCTTCCAGGATCCACATCGACCCCTTTACTTGCTTATACGTACACTCGATCGTCGCCATTTTCCAGTCAATAAGGGTGCATCTCGTTGTTCATAAATAAGAAACCTCCGCTCCACCTTGATTTTTAGTGGCAGTCCATTCCTCTTGAGAGGAATGGGTCTATCTCCTCTAATTATCATGAGATCTCATTATCTCATGATATCTCCTGATCTCTTGTTGAAAATATTTTTTACAAAAATAATTCAAAATTATCTTGTGAAAATTTCAATCAAGCTATTGAAATTATGTGAATCCCATTCACAACCCAAAAAATGTAGTTATATTTGCAATTAATCATTTAATGTAAATCCAATCCACATTAACAATTAATTAACAAACAAAAGTCTCTCTCTGATATATTATAGATCACATTTAGAATATACATGGATAATTGGATAGTGGTATTCACATTATCCATATCCACAATAGTTAAATCTAATTTAATTACATTGGATAATGATTCCCATGCATTCAGATAATGTGAATCAAATTCACATTATTCGTGATAATTAAATCACATTTAATTATCCATTTCTCAATGCTTAGATATAATTCAACTTTAGAATTATTCTTGAACTCTTTCAAGAATAATGCGCTTTCTCCGTAGATGCTTGGATATAAGGATAGGGCGATTGTATTGTACTACATATAGAGACTTGGATAATTGAGATCACATCTCAAATCTAGATCCCATGGACCTCTCATAGATGCTTGATTTAATCAAGGCCATAAATATAATTTTCTCATCACATCTGAATCTCATTCAGATCAATGTCCAACATTTTAACCAAGATCAGATTACTTCTCTAGTGAGAGGAGTCACTAAAATCCAGATCAGTTTCGTTACTCCCTCGGAATGGAAGCGTCATGGTTATACAATCGATTAATATCACATCACCCTCAGGTATTCTTAATACCTATACATCCTGCATACTAGAAGACCTAGAATAAATCTGAAGTTTTAGATCTCTTTTAAACTGCCTCCTTCGGGATTTTGTCATTAAGGTTCTCATTCGATTATTGGGAGTCGGTGTCGATCATATACTTTCCAAAAGCATATATCATACCTAGGTGTTGGTCATATACTTTCCAAAAGCGTACATCAAACCTTACAAATTCAGTCAAGCTTTTTAAACGAGACGACCACACGTGGAATTTGATTCTTCTCAATATCTCATGAGTGAGCTCATGTCTTCTGGTTCAACAGTGAACCTGTATGATTCCTTTGAGAGATCGTACTACTCATATGCCCTTGCATGCACACCAGCGCACCGGTGTATTGACCTTGGTTAGGTCATCAACCTGTTGGTCTGCCAAATGTACATACTCAAACATATAGTAACACATCTGTCTCTGATCAGAGGATGCATGCCTATATCGGAACAACATACGACATAGGTATTTGGTTATCTCGATCTCGCTAAGTCAACTCCCTAACCTAACTAATCTAACACCTTCGAATCTTTATTCCCATGCAGAGGACCTGCATTAAGAGGTCGGTCAGATATCAGCCAAATGAGAAAGGATTGTCATCTCCTACTTAGCCTGGAGATAATCTCTTAACAATCATTTGACGGTGCTTGATGAGTCCTCAATCTAACTCTTTGGATATCCATCCAAGCACCAGCCTCTATGATTTAATAATTGAATCAACAGTTGTATGATCATTAAGATGGTCATGGTACATAACCCTAATTGTACTAAGGGAACTATTATGCAAATTATTTACTCTTCATTTCAGATCAGGGAATGATATTTTACAATAAAATTTATTGCTTAATGGCTCAATGTGGGCTCGCATGTCCAACATCCATCACTCTCGATCGCTTCAGGAGATTTCTTCATTATTATTCCAGGATCCACGTCGACCCCTTTACTTTCTTGTACGTACACTCAATCGTCGCCATTTGTCCAGTCAATAAGGGTGCATCTCATTGTTCATAAATAAGAAACCTCCGCTCCACCTTGAATTTTTGGTCATCTTCACCCTCCTACACCCCGTGACTCGGCCAAAGCGAGGACTTCATGTGACAGGTGGAGCAACCCCTAAGCTCGCGATAGTCGACGGAGGGCGGAGGTGCACCCAAGGAGCCAGCTCCTGTCGCCTCTGCTCCCTGGCATCGAACCAGGTTTGAGCTGTGTTTTTTAATAAATTTTAGGTATATTTTGATTCCAGTATCTTATTTATGCATTCAGTTTAGCTTTTAAATCGAAGTGGTAGCCTAGTTAGCTCTATTCGTAGTTCGCCTGAGCTCCACTCTGGTGAACATTTCACTGTGATCCCGACAGTCCCCGTCACCGCTGCCACCTCCATTTCTTTTTCCATGTGCTTCTTTGCATCTAGCCACCCTTCGTTCACCTCGAACCCCTAGGGATTCAGCTATCGGGGTCCTTCCTTCGCCTCTTCACTGGACCCCACCACTACAACCTCCCTACGCTTCCATCTCGTCGTTTAACGGGTCAAGGCATTTTCCCTCGGTCCCTCTATTGTCGTGTGCAGTTTCGAGCTGCAAAGATGCGCCATGAGGTGATCTCGAAGATCGTTGGAGGTACTTGGAACGTTGCGTTTTCTCCGACCTCGTGAAGGTCCAATGAACCTCCACCCATTCTGATGCCTCCAGCCTTTAGAGAACCTCACCAGGAGCATTTGGAGCCCATTCGGAGCAGCAAAGACAGATGGGAGAGGGAGATTTCGTCGGGAGAAACTTGTTAGCGGCGAGTTCCTCCTAAGTTCTTCCAGACCCCTTCATTGCCGTTGGATGAAGAGGGCACGTCCAGATGCAGCAGCAACCGTTGGATGAGCTACGCCACCACTGTCCGATCCCTAATGCGATCTATTCTCCTCCATCCATCAGCGAAGCGGTATCGGCCACTAGATGAGCGACATGTGGCAAGTGAGAAGACCAGCACCATCAGATCGCATAATAAAATGGATAAATTGCATATCTCGCCCTGCCTTTTTGTATTTTATTATTTAGTCCTATAAATAAAATGTAGCATTATAAATAAATTGGATATTTTGCAAGTAGGACCCTAAACTTCGTGTATTTATAATTAGGTCCAGTCCACGTCACCTTACGTGCTGAGGTGGCAAAATTGCAGGACCCCTGCGAGTTTTTGTATTAATAAAAAGTCAAATAAATTGAAATGAACATTGTATATTTTTGTGAAAATTGCTGAGAGGCCCGTGAACTTTCTGCTATTTGCATTTTGGTCCCTCCCAACATGAGTCATGTCTAGTCCATAGTGATGAGTAAATTGCGTATATAACCGTGGCATTTTTGTATTAATGAAAAAGGTAAATAAAATTTTAATTGTGTTGTATATTTTTGGTACTTTTGCACAGATCTCCCTGGATTTTATTTTAATTGCAAAAATGCCCCTGTCATGGCATGTATTTTTGTGTTATTTATTTAATTATTAAAAATAGCTATTGTTCTCCTATAAATCCATAAAAATAGGATTAGTTGCTTTATGTCATGTATATTCATGCCCATATTTTATTTGGTATTTTTTGCATTTAATTTATTTATTTAAAATGAAAAAGGGCATGTATATTCCCTGTATAAAATACCAAAAAATACAAAAATGTTTTGAAAAATAAAAAAATATACATGGTTTACATATTTATGTATTTAGTCTAGAAAAAAAACCCTAAAAATAGAAAAAGAAAATGATAAAAATCTTAAAGCCCCAAAATCCAACAAAAAATATAAAAATTCTACAAAAATACCAAAAATATGTTTTTCTATTTTACAACTTCATTTATATACATATATCTATATTCATTAAAATTAATTTAGGTAATTTTTGGAATTATTTTCTATTTTTAAAACCCAAATTAATTTTGGATTATTTATTTATCCCTTACTAGGGAAAATTTTGACTTCAAAAACATGCATAAAAATTAGCAAAAATTCTAGAAAAACTACAAAAAATTAGAAAAATATAAAAAACACAAAAAATATTATATGTACTATATTTTATCTATTTTTACGTATTTATGTATTAATAGTATATATATATCTTATATTGTAGTTATACATATACCTTTACACATATACATATATTGTATCTTATACTTAAATAATAAAAAAAGAGAAATATAAAAAAAAGATATAAAAAGAAAATACAAAATTATAAAACTGAAGATAAAATAAAAAATATAAAATTAAAAACCTACAAAACAATAAATTGGACAAGAGATAAAAGACATAATTTGTGCGCATTCATTTTTCTTCCTCCTCCCGTTTGCTCCCAGTGTTCGACCTCTATACGTACTTACGCCTATGTACCTTTACTGTAGAGATATAATAAATTTTAACTTTACATTTTTTATACTTCATTTCTTGATTATAATTGTGGGTCAATTGTTTGTTAATTGAGGCTTATTGAGCGGTCAATGCATCGATTGGATCTCTTGCCTTGTGAGATTTCTAGACCCTTGATAAACCTCATTCATCAAATGGTGTCGTTGTTGGGGAGCAATGTCACATAGTAGGAGATTATTTGGTTTTTGTCTATTATCTCTTGTTCATTCATTTATTTATTTTTGCATTTATTTATTTATTTGTTTATTATTTGATATTATTGTGAACTATCTGACATCCTTCATGTTTGAATTTGTTGTAAGGGACCGCGACGCAACGGAGGAACTCTTAGGAGGACCTATGCACAAAAGCAAGGCAAAGCCGGCCTTCTGACTGAGCCGGCAAGAGAAAGCAACTGATTAGAACTTGGAGGAATTTTCGAGACAGTTTCTAAGCTTCATTTTATTATGCTTAAAAATTTTTGTATATTTTTTTGAGAGAGCGACACTTGGCATGTAATAATTCGGACTCTCCACGCTTCAACTTCGTGAGGTCTAGTGCCTCATGGTTTTGAAAGCGACACTTGGCATGTAATAATTCGAACTCTCCACACTTCAACTTCTTAGGGGCCTCGACGGTTTTGATGCTTTTTCATTTTTTGTTTTATTTTTATTATTTTGTGTGAATAAGCCTTAGCTTAGGAATTGTTTTCCGATAGATTAAGGTCTAAAGTCCCTAATATATTTGCATGTCCCTATAGATGCGTTTCTGGACTTAGTCAAATAATAATTGTTAATTATTTAGATTCGAACCCGCGCACTGTGAGAGACGTTGTACAATGCTGGCAGGTACCATTATAGTCGGCACCGAGACATCTCCAAGATCGGACATTAGGGTTTGATTCCGAATAATTGACATTTGGTTCTTCATGATAATAACAGTTAATATCCTAGGGCGATTTCATCGGATTGCATTTGCATATAGTTTAGGTTTCAATTTTGTTATGCATCCTGCATGGAGAGAGCTGGGAAGCACTATAAGTCTTCTGACCTTGCATGCATCATCATTTTCTGACTTGCATGGCTTTTACGATCTTTTGCCTCTGATTTTGACTACTTAGGATGTTAATAGAATTGGAAACCCTGTTAGGCACGTGCATTGAAAAAACAACCAAAAAAGCGATAAACTTAATAAAATTGGGACTGCTAACTAAACTTGATCTCTAAAATAAAATGTAATGGATTTCTTGTATTGGGGAGAGCAAACCCCTCCTTGTATGCATATTTTATTCCTACGTAAACGCTAAGGAATAGTGCCCAAATCATAAGCCTCTCTTCGATGTGTGCAACTCTTTGATGATCACCTAACTCTAAAATCTACAAGATAAATAGACCACATCTCGTTCTTCACTGTGTTGAGTAGGTGAACTAGGGGTTTGCTTTATGTATTGATTGTGATTTGGAGTATGTTTGCATTTTCATCTTTTGAGTTTTGCGGTCCCACCAGTGTGAGTCATCATTTTTCATTTTTGAGTCTCCTATCTCTCTTGTACATACACCTTCTCATTTGCATCGAGTCATCATATTAGGTCTTGAGATTCACCTTCCTAGCTGGATTTTGTAGCTTCTCTTCTTTTGGTGGATTTGACTTTCAATATGTGCAGAGAGCTTATTGAGGACTTTAATGATGCACGACCATTAGGTGTGATTATTATTTGATGATTTTGATCTCGCACACCGGATTGAGGATGCGACCTATTTTGATGATTCGATGATGATTTCATGTGGTTCGATTGGTCTATTTATTTTGAGGTTCCTACCATATTGATTCAGAGGTTTGATCGACTGATCTTGATTTGTATTTCATAGTGAGGGTGATCAGAACCCACATGATCTCTCTCATCTTGTTGATTGACCCATCCTCGATCTCCTGATTCTTTCATCCACCCATGGCACCTCAATAATTTCTGATTATATTTTGTGCCATCTCAGATGATTGGATTGGCATGAGGGACGGACTGTAATTAACATGATTTTTCATCCCTCACATGATCTTATGCCCTCCTAATGATTAATTGATTGCTTTTGATGACCTGTGATGTGCTGCCAACAATGCCATGATTTGATTGACTTAGTTTGTATTAATCCCAGAGGACTATCTACAGGAGGATGCGACACTTTCTTTATGATCAATTTCATACACTGACTCTATCTCCACCATAGTGGAGCCCGAAATCGCATCGTCTGATTTGAGTATTTGGCCTCCCTGCTGATTGTGCGCCCGATCTGTAGGTGCACGAGGCCGGTTTCCCCAACTCCTTTGAGTCTTCTCTCCTTGACTGTCCTCGCAAGGATGAGCTTCACTCTTCTGATTATTCCATGCCTAGCTCATAGTGCTCTCTGAGGGTTATCTGTGACAGACTATGATACCTTACTAGATCTGCGGTCTCTTTTGTTTGTAAATGATATGTCGTATACCGAGACCATTCTGATTGACTCCTTTGAGTCCTCTCTCCTTGACGACCCTTGCAAGGATGAGATCTGATATGCTACTCTCTACTTAGTTTGCATTGTTCTCCGAGGACTATCTATGAGAAAATGTAACACTTTCTTTTCGCTCGGTTCCCCTTGATGATTGTGTCTCCTCTCTGTTGAAGCACGGAACCGAGTCATCTAATATATATTCTTGGTCCAGACTACCTTTTCGTTGTATTCGATCTGTCAAATCTTGGGACCTATCTGCCTAGACTCCTTTGAGTCTGCTCTCCTTAATGGTCCTCGCAAGAATGAGCCAGCTTTCTCTGATTATTTGATGCTTAGTTGGCAGTACGCTCTCCGAGGGTTGTCTGCAGGTCGTTACCACATTCTCTTGATATGTCAGTCTTTTCTGCTAGTAGACGATCTGCCACCTACCAAGACTGCTTCTATTAATCCGTTTGATAGATCTTACTCCTTTGAGTCTGCTCCCCTTCATGACCCTTGCAAGAGTGAGCTTCTATTCTGATTATTCACTGACTAGCATGTATTACTCCTCGAGGGTTATCTGCGGGAGGATACACCATTTTGTTGGTACTCGGCTTCCTTCTGGTGTCTCCCCTTTGGTGGAGCACGAAGTCGAGTCTACTTATTTTTGTACTCGGTCTCCTCCCTGGTTGTGTCTCCTTTTATTGGAGCACGGAGCCGAGTCTTCTGATTATTCTGAGATTTTTGCGTCTGCTCACCTTTAGCACCCTCGCATGGTTGAGCCATGTCTTGTGGTGTTAAGTGTATTCCAATGACTTTCTGACTTTATGATCATCGAATACCACATGTTGCATTGACAGTCTCTTACTCTTCATTGTTTAGACCTTTCTGAGACTATCATTGACTTGGAGGAGTATGTACTACTCTTTCTTCCTCCATGTCTTACAGTATCGGCTATGATCACACATTCCATCCTTATGAGACGATGTTCTACTTCCGCTACCTGTCCCTGATTTAGTTTTCGATCTCTTATCCCTAGTAGCTGACACCCACTTGACTGCATATTTGGGTGTCTTTTCACTGTCTGACTGCGTCCTTGTTCTCTCAGGGAGATGATGACACGAGCATGTTATTCACCTACTAGATATCATCCTGTACTTCACATTCGTTGCTTGATTTATATAAGTGTCGTGTATTCTATTCTTTCTTTCTTCCGTATGTCTTGGGTGGCCCAGATTTTGTGCCATATCTGTGTGTCTATACTTAGGACGTACTTGGTCCTAAGTATAGGGGGTACACACCGTGTTTTCTTTCTCCATTCTGTTTCATCACTCCTATCATTGCTTATACTTAGGGATTCCTAACCCTAAGTATTAGGGGGAGTAATGCGTAAATTCTCTACGATCTGTTCATCTATCTGTATATATATATCTTTTCTTCTTTTTCTTCTTTTTCTTTTCATTCTTCTTTTTCTACATCAAAGATTTCGCCCCATTGTGTTAGTTTTTTGTACTTAGGTCGTACTATGTCCTAAGTATAGGGGTGCACCCCATATTCTTTCGTTCTTTGATCCCCTCCACTCTCTCCTCTCTTGTTGATTTGTTCTGCTATACTTAGGGATATCTCACCCTAAGTAGAGGGGGAGACAACCCGAGCCGTGATATATTCATTCCCACCCTTGACTCTCCCTGCGTTGTGTATAGTCTGCTATACTTAGGATTATTTGATCCTAAGTATAGGGGGGACGGTCAACTTCTTATTCATTTATCTCTTCATTCTTTCATGTCTTATTCTTATTCAGTCGTTGTAACATAGGCTTTTCTACACTCAGTACGAGTTATGTCTTTGATGAATCCACATATCATCATCTTTATTCTATCATTTTGGCCCCAAAAATCCTGACAAATGCGAGGAAATACCATTAATTCCAACATCTTAGCATCCATGCATGTACATATAAATAGTGTATAAAATACAATTTTTAAAGCCAAAATTATAGAAAAAATAAAATAAAATAAAAAGATTAAAATATTGTAAATATTTTATGACCCGAAACCCCGAGACCTAGGCATCTAGATGAATAGGTCGACAAGGAATAAAGTAGGGGGAGATAGGGGACAGATACCTCTGATTTTTTATTCATTCTTTATTCATTTTGGGACCTATTTTTGGTTCCACTTTTTATAATTCAAATGAAGAAACTTTGTACATGAAAGTTGTATATAATTAAATAAAGAAAAATACAAAATTGATTTCACTCAAAAATAATACACAGATAAAAAGTTATGATTAGAATAAAATTCCAAAATCCCAACTTCCCCTACTTGTATCTGGCAAATAAAAACTCCAAATGCATCAAACTCACCTTTAATTGTATATAGTGTAAAATAAGCTATTTAATGGAGGTGGTTTCGTGTTTAGCAGAGTTACGGTTTGAAAGTTGAGTTTTGGACCCCTATTGTATACTTGTACAGATTAAAATATTCAATTTATTATTTATTCATTATTTTTATAATTTGATATTTTTATAATTTGTAAATAATATTTATAATACATATGTACATTAAAATAGGAATAAAACACAAATAAAATACTTGTATAGAATATACATAGGTATAATACCTATACATACATAGGTATAATTAACACTTCTATTTATTAAGTGTACAAAATATATAAGAAAAATACAATAAAAATATAATTAAGTATATAAAAATATTTTCTAAATTTATAAAATAATAAACAAAAATAAATAAATTAAATACATAAAATAAAAATAAAATATTAAAATATATAGACATGTATACCTATATGGCCTATATATGGTAACTTGTAAATTTATACCTCATAAAAATAATTAAAAATCATAATAAAATAGCTTATAAAATAATAATATTTTTTATTTAATAACATAAAATTAATAAATTCATTTTCTATTTTTAAATGATTTTACAAATAATATTTCCAGGAGGGTCCGAGAGTTGACCGCGGATCAACTCTCTGACCCGCCCCCTGTGGCTCTGACAGACGTGGTTTTTTTCTTGGTTTTCGCCAATTTTTGGAGGCCACGCCTTACATCGTTTCATGTCGAAGTCTTCTACATTTTTTCTCCCCATAGGTCAAGGATCCACGCTATACGTTGAATCGAGGATTGAATCGCTGCTGCACCTCGTGTGCCTCGATCTTTGAGCCACCTTCACCATTATTTCAAAAACCCTCTGCCACCTTCCACTTGATTTCAAACCACTTTTGGACGAGGTTTAGACCTCCTAGTCTCAGCCGTGAGTCTCCTGTGACAGAGGATTGAGCCCGGCTCCTTGTCAAGGTGCGGCGTCGGCCGAGGCGCGTTCCACCACAACCTCCGGCCACCTTGGCCGTTGAGGTCCATCTCGCCATTTCTGGTTCGAGATTTGCCTTTTTCTTGATTTTCTTGCATTTTCTTAGTCCCTGTAGTAGTAGGAAGCCTTCGCCACCTTCCATCTAGCCTGAAATCTATTCATCCACCTGCGCCCTCACCTCGTCGGTGCTCACTCCGGTGAGGTTCCCCCTCGCCATCATCTGCATTCTTCAGCTTCTAGGTGGGGCGAGGTATTTTGCCCTCGCCCCTCGCCCCACTTAACATTTCTTACAGGTCACTGGAGCCAACAAGACATCTGGAGGTGATTTTGATTCTCGCAGGAGCTTCTCGGAGCCCCTCCTCGACGTCGACGTCGCAGGAGAGCTCCAGGGGTCATCGGCGACTTTTGAAGCCACCAATCATCGGAACAGACCTGCAGGAGGAGATTGAGCTGCCTTGGAGCTTCACAGCATGTTGGAGGAGCCGTAGATCACCGGAAGAAAGTCGCCCCGGCAATGTTCTTCCCTGTTCATCCTTGCGGCCTCCCCGTCGTACGATCTGAAGGCCATCCCCAGTTTGATCCTGAGCCCTTGGATTTGGCCACCCCACAGCTGTCTGATCAGCCTGCCAGATCTAATCAGGGCCGTCGCGTGCGAAGCGGTATCGAGCACCGGATTGGCGCCATGTGTTAAGTGAAATAGCCTCTGCCCTCCGTGCCCGCCTAAAGCCTAGGTATTTTCATAACCAACCCGGCTGCTTTTTGTATTTAATATTTAGGATCTAAACTTTCCTCTACCTTTAAATAATTTTTTAAAATTTATAAATAGGCCCCTGTAGTATTTATTATTACATCTGGGTCCCTACCTGGTCACGTGCGTTACGCACGTGAGTTGGCATTTTTGCAGGCGACCCCAGGAGACTTTTCATATTTGGCTTTAGTCCTAAAACTTATAATTACAGTTATAAAATTTTGGTGCTTTTGCATTCATGCCCGTGAGGTTTTTGTGAATTACGTATTAGCCCCTTACAGGCGCGCGTGCTCATGCACGTGTATCCTAGGGATTTTGTAAGGAAGTCCTCTCGGATTTTGGTATTTATGTATAGTCAGAAATATTTTAATTGTTGTATATATTTTCTGGACAAATTGCACTTTGCCCCTTGACTTCTCGCATATTACGATTATACCTTTGTTAGGCCTTATGTTTTTGTTTGCTCTCCTTATTTAATTCATGCATCTATAAAATTCCAAAAAATCACCAAAAAATCAAGTTAAGTTCCTTTTGCATTGTAGATTCAGTCATATTTTCTTACATTTTTATTGCATTTTTCATATTTATAAAAATTCAAAAACATGCATTTTTAGCACTGTTAGCATTAGAAAATCCATAAAAATTAGTAAAAGTTTTGAAAAATTCCAAAAAAATTATATTTTGCGTATCTTATCATATTTTAGTGTCATTCCAAAAATCACTAAAAAATTCAAAGTAAAACTCCTAAAAATTAGAAAACCCCTAAAACCTTCATAAAAATCTAGAAAATTCAAGAAAAATCTTAAAAATGCACTTTCAGTTTCTGTATTTTCTTTGATTTATCCTCTGTGAATTAAAATTAATTTAAGGAATTTTGGATGTTGTTTGATATTTTTAAACCTCATTTTGATTTCGGCCAGTAGCTCAGTTCACTGTTTTCTAGTATTTGGACCTTTAAAAATACCAAAAACATTCAAAAAAATCTATAAAAAACACAAAAACATTAGAAAAATAGAAAAAGCCCAAAAATATCTTATTTCCTGATTTTTGTTTATTTTTACTTACTTTTATAAATCCCTTATCCTTCTCTTCTCTTATATTGTATATATATTCTATAATAGAAAAAGAAAATAAAAAAATAAAATATAAAAAGAAAATATAAAATCAGTAAATTAAAAATCAAAATATAAAAATATAAAATCAAAAATTAAATAAAAAAATAAAATTAAAAATCCACAAAAATTTGCATACTTGTAGACACTTGATCACACATCACATTTTGTGCAACTTTGCTTCATCTATCCAGCTTGCTCCCTGAGTTCGACACTCTACACATATTTGCACTATACACACCTATTGTAGAGTTATAATAAATTTGACTCCACATTTGTTTCTCATTACTTAATTTATATTGTGGGTTCATTGTTGATCGATACAGAATTTTGAAGTGGTCAACACATCGACTGTTGATCCGCCTTGTGGATCAATACGACCGCTCGATTCCCCATGTTATCAGTCTTCTCTTTTTCTTTTCGATCTATGAGGACATACCTCATGCTAAGTTTAGGGGGTCGTATATACTCTGTATATACTTTACCCATAACTCGTACTTTCATATTATTTATTAATAAATATGGCTAAAAATACTATATAGTTCATTAAAAACCAATTAATAATACTTCTTATTCCTCAATTTGTTTTTGTACATACTGATTAATAAATCAGGTTAAAAATATTTTTGCAAAATGATTTAAAAAATGGTGTGAACCGTTTGGAAAACTTTTTGTGAAATATTTTCAACCTTTATAAAAATGTTTTGATTACAAAATTCTTTTCTTTGTTTAAAATAAAAGTTTTCAAAAAATCTATTTGCTAATTGTTTTGAAAATGTTTGTAAAAATATTTTGAAAAATCTATATGTTATTTGAAAAATCTTTGCAAAATGGCCAAATATTTGTAAATATTTGCAAAAATTATGTTGTACTATAGTTTTGAAAATTGTTTTCAAATAAATTTGAGGAATAAAAGCATCATTTAAAATAAAATTGTACATAAAATTCTTTACCAATTGAATATATCCTATAAAATAACTTTTAAAATTTGTAAATCCTATAAATTCTTAACTCTTGTAAATAAAAATAAGCACGCACATCTAAATAGTTGTACGTATTTTATACTTTGTGTGCCAAAAATTCTTTTGCCAAAATTCCTTGTGTGAAAATTCTTTGAAAAATTGCAACATTCTTTTTGCATTATTGTACATAGCATTTCCATAGCATTCATATTCTTTTGATTGAGCTTAATGATTGAACTAGTCCAATAAAGTCAAAGATTGGAGCTTGGTTGAACCTTAGTGCACCTAACTGTACTGGAACCTTATGGGAACCAGGTTTAAGGTACATCAGGTCCATTGGGACTTAATTCTTTGAGACTCAAGGCTGGATTCAAGTCATCTCAACTGACTAACTAGAACTTTTCGAGACACACGCACAGCTCTTGTCGGCCGTGACCTAACTTGGACACATGCACATTTCACTTGGCTCAACTCAGTTGGAGTTGTGAGGGGGTTGGATTTGCCAGTCTGAGACATACATGGGTGGAAACATTCATCCTCGTCTAGGGAGGGAAGTGCACCCCAAGCTGGTCCAGTTACAATGAAGTTGAATGACAAGAGAATGGGTTTCAATAAAGCTTCAAAAGAGGGAGTCTTCTTATTTACGAGGAAAAAGTCCTTATGTAAATGTTGCTGTAAATAGTATTTCAAAAAAAGGAAAAGAAAAAATTGCCAAAAAAGTGAACATGCTTGAAAATAAAATAAAAATGCCTGCCAGAGTATGTATATATGTTATATAGAAAATAAGGAATCTTGAGCATCAAAGTTATACCATGTGAGCCTGCAAATAGATGAATTGACTACGTTGGTCATGCATCCCAGGATAGGTAGCTACACTGGCTGATGAATCCCGATTCATCATTCTTTATTCTATCATTTTGGCCTTAAAAACCCCAGCAAATGCATGTAAATAACATCAATTTGTACATATTAGCATTCATTATTTATTGTATTTATTGTACATAAAATAAGGTTTTTAATGCCAAAAATATAGAATAAAGAGAAGAAAAGAAAAATAAATAAAATATTGCAAATATTTTATGACCCTAACCCCGAGACCAAGTCCAGAATGGAAATGGTCGACAAGGAATAAAAGTAGGGGGAGATAAGGGCCAAAATACAATAAATACCCCATTTATTTATTCATTCATTTATGCATTTTTGACACCTATTTTGTATATAATTATTTATTCATCAAATAAAAAAATTTTGTATATGAAAGTCGTAGATAATACTATGAATAAAAATACAAAATTGAGTTTGCACAAAAATAATATACAGTGTACATTTTATACACAGAATAAAAAGCCAGAATCTCAACTTCATAGACCCATATCTTGCAAATAAAATCTCAGAATCTACAAAATCATCTTTAATTGTATATAGCTTTCCAATACCTATTTAATAAAATTGGTTTCATAATTTTTGGAGTCCATCTGTGAAAGTTAGGTTTTTGACCTTCATTGTACAGTCTACCTGAATAAAATATTCATTATATTTATTATTCATCATTTTTATAAATTTATTTTTTAGAATTTTGTAAATAATATATGTAATACGTGTACATATTGAAATTAGAATAAAACCAAAAAGAATTTGTAAAATAAAATAAGTCTATGTAACACATAGGCAAAATACATATGTTACCTATGTATAGAAATAAAAGGGGATTTCATTCTTTTATTCTTTATTCAATTATATTTTTATAAGACTGTAAATATTACATATAATTTATTAAAAATATAAATCCAAAATAAAACCCAATAAAATTCAATAAATAAATAAAATGAATATAAAATTTAGGTAAAATACCTATAAGTATACCTACCTATTACATATACCTATTTATTTAAATATGTAAATAAACTTATAAAAAGTAAATAAAAATATATTTATACTTATAAAATAAGTTATAAATATATAAAATAAGAAAATAAATTAATAAAATAAAATATACAAAATAAAAATAAATTATACAAAAATACACATAAATACACTTATAAATACATCATTAAAATAAATTCATAATAAAAAAATAAATAAATATCATAAATAAATACTACATTATTTAATAAACATTTTTTATTTTATAATCAAAATTAAATAAGGTCATTTATTATGATTAAATAATGAGTCAAATTTGTGCAGACGTGGAGCAATAGGATTCCAGCATTCGTTGACCTCGGTCAACTCAGCCCTTAGCCTCTGCAGCCCGTCAAATCTGTCCAAGCATGTGTTTTCTCCAAATTTTCCCGATCGACTCGTCGCTTCAATGATATCGGTCCCTTCACGGAAATTACTCCCAAAACAACCCTCATCCACGCCCAAGGATTGTTTCCCTTGTATATATCACCGATTCCTTATTATTTTCTGGTCAATAAGGGCGCATACACATGTTTATAAATAAGTTCCCCCTCCTCCTTGGCCAAATTTGGCCAACTTACTTCCCCCAAAACACCTTGAATCCGGTCCTAGACGAGCCCTTGTGACAGGAGGAGCTCCATAGCACCGTGGATCGGCCGGAGGAGGAAGAAATTTTGTCGCGGTGGAGCTTCGGCGTCCGTCCTGCTCCTTGGAGCCCCCAGGTATAAGAGCTGCGCATTTACTCATTTTAGTTAGAATTTTATGTTAGCTTTTTATTCGTGCATTTAGATTAGTGTTTAATTCTTAGGTGTAGCGTAAAATCGAGTACCCGAAGTTCGTCGGAGCTCCGCTCCGGAGAGCATTTCACGGTACCCCCGACGTTTTCCAACCACCCTTCGCCTCCATTTTCCTACCTTTTCATTTTCCCACGCCCCAGGCACCTTCCCTCACCCAAATCTTCACCGGATCTGGAGATCAGATCTCCATCCCCCACCCGTCGCCGGAGATCTTCGCCCGAAGCCCCCCTCCATTCATTTTCAGTTCTAACGGGACGAGGCAGTTTGCCCCCGTCCCTTGTTTCATTCTGTGCAGGTACAAGGTGCTTTGAGGCACCTGGAGGTGTTCTTCGACGCTCGTCGGAGGAACCTGGAGCGCCATCTCGACATCGACCTGGTGGCGGCGCTCCGGTGACTCCTGGTCAATCTGAGGCCTCCTGCGGTTAGTAGGAAGCACCTACGACATGTTGGGATCCTTGGGAGAAGCAAAGAGCGGTGGGGGAGAGAGAAATCGCCGGAGGAAGTTCGCCCAGGCGAACCTTCCTCCCTGTTCTTCCAGATGCCCTCCCCGCCGTCGGATGAAGGAGGAGTCCCGGGAGGAAGCACAGTCGTCCGATGGAGCAACGTTCAGACCGTCGGATCATCTCGTATGATCTAATCTTCACCGCCCATCGTCGAAGCGTCATCGGCTCACGTGGAGGCACCACGTGTTTAAGTCATGCACATCAGCCATAGGATCAAGCGCCTTTGGGGGTAATTTTCACTTATACCCCCCGTTTTTTGTAGTATTTAATATTTAATTCTGTAAATAAATTTTCATGTTATAAAATAAATGTGATTTTTGTAGAAGGACCCCCGCATTTTTTGTAATTACTTTTTGGTCCTTCCACGCCTCACGTGTAGTCCCACGTGAGGCGCGTGAATTTTACGAGTTAAACCCTGACGTTTTTTGTTAATTGTAAAATAGTTCTTAGAATTAAAATAAATGTTTCTACTGTTGGTATATTTGCATTGTTCCCCCTGCAAGTTATTTTTATTGCAATTATACCCCTACCAAGCTGTTTAATTTTTATGTCTTTTATGTATTTATTAAAAATGCCTATGTAGCTCCTAAAAATCCACAAAAATTAGCTTAGATGCTTCATGTAGTGTACTTTCACGCCCACATTTTAATTTGCATTTTTTGCATTTTACCTAATTTTTAAAATTCAAATGGAGCCTAAATAATCACTGTTTAAAATATAAATACCAAAAAATAGAAAAACATTTTGAAAAATTCCAAAAGAAATATATGTGGTACATTTATTATATATTGAGTCCAAAAAATGAAAAACCCTAAAAATAGAAAAAGAAAATATAAAAAATTCAAGAAGCTCCAAAATCCTAAAAAAAAGAGAAAAACTCTTCAAAAATACCAAAAAAATATGTTTTCCTATTTTATAGTTATCTATATATTGTTATTAATGTATGAAAAGTAATTTGGGTAATTTTGACACTTATTATATAATTTTAAAACCCAAATTAATTTCGGCTTATTTAATTAGTCCCATATTAGGGACATTTTTGGAATTAAAAATACGTAAAAATTAGCAAAATTCCAGAAAAATAACATAAAAATTAGAAAAATATAAAAACCCTAAAAATATTATACCTAATATATTTTGAGTATGTATATATATATATATATATCCATATACTACATTTCTCTCTCTTCTCTTATACATATCTATATATCTATATATATATCTATATTATGTAATTCAAAATATAAAAAGAAAATAAAAAAATATAAAATATAAAAACTAAATAAAAATCATAAACCCATAAATAAAATAAAAAATATATTAAAAACCCACAAAAACAATAAAGAATTGGACATGATCATTGAATTGCATAATTGCACAATGTATTCCATCACACAACCATTCGCCTCCCAGTGTTCGACGTCTACTTGTGCTTACACCTATACACATTTACATGTAGAGTTATAATAAATTTTAACTCCACATTTTTGATTTAATTGCATATATTTCATTGTGGGTGAATTGTTGATTAATTTGGGGATTTCGTCCGAGGTCAACTCAGCGACTGTCGATCCGCCTTGTGGAAAGACACGACCTCGGCGTATTCCCTTTCATCAAATGAATTGACTACGTTGGTCATGCATCCCAGGATAGGTAGCTACACTGGCTACTACCCATTCTTCTCTTCACCCCCTCCTCTTGAGTTGGATGCCACTTGAACTTAGAAGGGATTACCTTGCTCCTTGAGGATAGAGTGCTGGATTGGAGAATCATTGGATTGTCATTCTGGAGAAGTCAGTTCCTTTGTCATTTCAGTTGGGGAGAGCCACTATCACTTAAATTGTACAAGTCAACTTCATAGTCATAAGGGTTTACGTATGATGTAGGCTAGTTCTGACCTAGCTATTAAGGTGGTTTAAACCAAGTTATGTGACTCTCGAAGGCTGTTGTGCTTTAAATTTGGTTCTCGACCAGGTTCCACACATATTTTCACATTAAGGTATAACCTGAGCTCCAAACTTTGATTTTGTTATGACAAGTTTAATTATCAAAATCAATTCCATTTATTCTTTATTCTTTCTTTTTCCCTTTCTTTTCTTCTTTATTCTTTTCTGTACTTATTACAGAAGTGTTTGCTAGGGACTAGCAAAGGCAAATATAGGGGGGGTGATGAATCTCCAATTCATCACCATTATTCTATTATTTTGGCCCTAAAAACCCTAAATAATGCATGTAAATAGCATTAATTTATGCTTATAAACATTCATTATTTATTGTATTATTTGTATATAAAATAAGCTTTTTAATGCCAAAATTATAGAATAAAGAGAAGAAAAGGAATAAAATATTGGAAATATTTTATGACCCTAAACTCCGAGACCAAGTCAAGAATTGAGTTGGTCGATAAGGAATAAAGTAGGGGGAGATAAAGGCCAGAAATAGAATAAAAATCCCATTTATTCATTATTTAATTATACGTTTTTGACACCTATTTTATTATTTATTATTTATTCATCAAATGAAGAAACTTTGTACATAAAAGTTGTAGATAATAATGTAAATAAAAATAAAAATTGAATTTGTATAAAAATAATACACAGTGTACATTTTACACACAAAATAAAAAGCTAAAAACCAAACTTCACAGACCCATATCTTTCGAATAAAAACTCAAAACATATAAAAATCACATGTAATTGTATATAACTTTTCACAAGCTATTTTGTGATGGTGATTTTATATTTCTTGGAGTTACTGTGTGAAAGATAGGTTTTTGACCCCTTTTGTACATTCTACTGACTAAAATATTCATTTTATTCATCCCATATTATTTTTAAAAAATCTTATTTTTATAATTTTGTAAATACTATTTTATAATATATGTGTATATTAAAACGAGAATAAAAACAAAAAATGAAAAATAAAATAAATCTATGTGAAAACATAAATAAAATGCCTATGTTATATATGTATAAAAATAAAAAAGAAACCTATTCTTTTATTATTTAGTATTTCATATTTTTGTAAGAATGGAAATATTATTCATATGCTATTAAAAATATAAAATCAAAATAAAACTCATTAAAATACATAAAATAAAAAGATGTATATAAAACGTAGGCAAAATACCTATAAATATACCTATAAAATATGCATAATTATTTATTTAAGTGTAGAAATAACATCATAAAAGTAAAATAAAAATATATTTATACTCATAAAAATAAGTTATAAATATTTAAAATAAAAGAATAGAATAACAAAATAAAATGTGCAAAATAAAAAAAATGTACAAAACATAAGCAAATATACCTATAAATACACCAATAAAAAATAATTACAAGTAAATAGTGTCAAAAAATAAATGAAAATCAGAATAAAATACTACATAAAATAATAAACATTTTCTATTTTATAATAAAAATATAATAAAATCATTTACTATTTTTAATTAATTATTCTTTAATAAAATTCCCTACTTTGTCGTTTAGCGGCCTGTGTGGCCCAATCGGAAGCTGGGGATTGTTGACCTCCAGTCAACTCCTTCGGCGCTTCTGACTTCTGTCAGAAACATCTTCTCCCACGATTTCTTCCTTTTTTCGTACTTAATCTTTCCATCCATCACTCTCGATCGCTTCAGGAGATTTCTTCGTTATTCTTCCAGGATCCACGCCAACCCCTTTACCTGCCTGTACATACACTCAATCGTCGCCATTTGTCCAATCAATAAGGGTGCATCTCGTTGTTCACAAATAAGAAACCTCTGCTCCTCCATGATATTTTTGGTCATCTTCACCCCCTACACCCCATGACTCGGCCAAAGCGAGGACTCCACGTGATAGGAAGAGCAACCCCTGAGCTCGCGGTGGTCAACGAAGGGCGGAGGTGCACCCAAGCGGCCAGCTCCGGCCACCTCTGCTCCTTGGTGTCCAACTAGGTTTGAGATGTGTTTTTTTAATGAGATTAAGGTATATTTTGATTCCAGTATATCATTTATGCATTCAGTTTAGATTTTAGATCGTAGTGGTAGCCAGTTAGCTCGCTTCGTAGTTTGTCGGAGCTCCGCTCCGGCAAACATTTCACTGATCGCGATAGTCCCTGTCGCCGCTACCACCTCCATTTCTTTTCCCATGCGTTTCTTTGCATCCAACCACCCTTCATTCACCTTGAACCCTTAGGGATCGATCTATCGGGGTCCTTCCTCCGCCTCTTCACCGTACCCCACCGCCACGACCTCCCTACGCCTCCATCTCACCGTTTAACATGCCGATGCATTTTTCTCTTGGTCCTCTGTTGTCTTGTGCAGATTAGAGCTGCAAAGACGCGCCAGGAGGCGATTTTGAAGATCGCCGGAGGTACCTAGAATGCCACGTCTTCTCCAAACTTGTGGAGGCGTTCTAGCGAACCTCCACCCTTTCTGATGCCTCCAGCCTTTAGAGAACCATTCCAGGAGCGTTTGGATCCCATTTGGAGCAGCAAAAACCAGCGAGAGAGGGAGATTTCGTTGGGAGAAACTCGCCAGCAGTGAGTTCCTCCCCATTTCTACCAGGCTCCTCCGTTGTCGTTGGATGAAGAGGGCACCTCCAAATGCAGCAGCAGCCGTTGAATGAGCTACGACACCACCGCTCGATCACCCCGTGTGATCTAATCTCCTTCGTCCATCCACGAAGTAATACCGGCCGCTGGATGAGCGACACATGGCAAGTGAGAAGACCAACACCGTCAGATCGCGTAATAAAAGGGGTAAATTGCATATCTCATCTTGCCTTTGTATATTTTATTATTTAGTCTTGTAAATAAAATGTAGCATTATAAAAAAATTGGATATTTTACAACTAGGACCCTAAACTTCTTGTATTGACAATTAGGTCCAGTCCACGTCACTTCACGTGCCATCCCACGTGAGGTGGCGAAATTGTAGGGAGACCCTTGCGAGTTTTTGTATTTATAAAAAGACAAATAAATTGAAATGAATGTTGTATATTTTTGTGAAAATTGCTAAGAGGCCCTTGAACTTTCTGTTATTTGCATTTTGGACCCTCCCAGCATGAATCATGTGTACTCCCGCGTGATGGGTAAATTGCGTATATAGCCCTGGTATTTTTATATTAATGAAAAATTCAATAAAATTTTAATTGCGATGTATATTTTTAGTACTTTTGCACAAAGTACCCACGACTTTATTTTAATTGCAAAAATACCCCTACTAGGACATGTATTTTTGTGTTATTTATCTGATTATTAAAAATAGCTATTGTACTCCTACAACTCCACAAAAATAGGATTAGATGCTTTATGTAATGTATATCCATGCCCATATTTTATTTGACATTTTCTTTATTCAATCTATATATTAAAAATTGAAAAGAGCATGTATATTCCCTACTTAAAATCTAAAATACCAAATAATACAAAAAACATTTTGAAAAATTCTAAAAATATATATGATTTATATATTTATGTATTGAGTCCAAAAAACCTAAAAATAGAAAAAGAAAATGATAAAAATCATAGAGCTCTAAGATCCATTAAAAAATTTAAAAATTCTACAAAAATACCAAAATACGGTTTTCTATTTTATAATTTTATTTATATATACTAAAATTAATTTGGGTAATTTTGGGAATTATTTTCTATTTTTAAAACCCTAATTAATTTTGGATTATTTATTAATCCCTTATTGGGGATATTTTTGACTTTGAAAATAAATAAAAATAGCAAAAAATCATGAAAAATAACAAGAAAATTAGAAAAATGTAAAAACCACAAAAATATTATGTTTACTGTATTTTATCATGTTTTACATATTTAGGTTAATAGTATCTACATATATCTTATATTGTAGTTATACATATACATTTACATATATACATATATGTATCTTATACTTCTATAAAAAAAAGAGAAATGTAAAAACAGATATAAAAAGAGAATACAAATTTATAAAGCCAAAAATAAAATTAAAACCCACAAAACAATAAATTGGACAAGAGATAAAAGACAGTTTTTTTGTGCATTCATTTTGCCTCCTCCTCCCATTTGCTCCCAGTGTTCGACCTTTATACATACTTACACCTATACACATTTACTATAGAGTTATAATAAATTTTAACTCCACATTTTTTATACTCCGTTGCTTGATTCTTATTGTGGGTTAATTGTTCATTGATTGAGGATTATTGAGTAGTCAATGCATCGACTGGATCTCTTACCTTGTGAGATTTCTAGACCCTTGATAAACCTCATTCATCAAAGGGGCATGTGCTTGAGGACCAAAGTACAATTTCCAAAATATATAGGTCTTCTCTGCAATTTTTTCGAGCCTCACGTGTTGGATACGTGAGGAGCTAGGCTCCGGACTCATCGCAGGCTCAGGCCATGTGGCATCTGTTGGTGGCTTGGCGTGAGGTTCGGAGGACCAGAGCCTGGAGGGTCGGCAGATCTAAGCTTAGAGGATCGGTAGGAGGCTCAAGCCAGCCATGTGGCATCACAAGGGTCGTCCAATCAAAATGGTCGGACGATAGCTGATCTTCATTCTCTATTGTAGACCGCCAAAGGAGACGGGGATCCAACGAGCTCCAATTTGCTCCATCGTGCCCCGAGGGATCATTTGAAGGTTGAGGAGCTTAATGACATGCTGGCAGAGATCCTGGAGTCAAGGCGGAGCTTCATCATCGTCTGGAGAAACAGGTAGAGGAAGGTCGTCAGAGTGGAAGCTTGAGAGCGGCGTCGAGGCGCAACGTTCGACCATTGAGTATATACAAGGTTAGAGTTTCCGAAGCATGTGTGTATGTGCTGGGGGGTTGAGTGAGGTGAGTTGTTGGTCGTGGAGGCGACGAGAGCAGTGGCCAAGAACTTTGTTCTCAGTAGAGCGGGGAAGAAGGTGGGTTTACATGGATGTTTGATGGATGGCAAAGCTCAGGGGATGGTTGGTGATTTGTGATGGTGATTTTGTCGGTTCGAATAAATAGGAGAAAAGTAACGAAAAATAGGGGAGGAGTACCTTGCCGGAGCATGGCGATTAGCGGAGGAGGCATGGGGTGAGCATCAAGGATGCTCTGATCGTCGCCCGACATGCGCGATCGGTGCACGGATCTCAAGCTTCCACCTGAAGTGGCGAAACTGACATGGTGGAGGCGCCATGGATTGCACCTGGAGTCTAGGTCGTGGTCGCCTCGACACCGCCCTTCGCTGTCATTGAAGGGTGGGGGAAGCTGGGCCTAAGCCTAATGGATTGGTGGATGATTTCAAACAGTAGCAGAGTGGGGGTATTTGTAGGTGGAGGGTTGGCATTATAGGAGGTGGGTCAGGGGTTTTGAGCGAAGGTTTAATGGTGGAGGAGTAATGAAGGAGGGATGTTGGGTAGCATGCGATGATGGAGGAAGAAACGGCTATGCGGGGAGACCGTTAGGAGGGGAGGAGTGTGACAGGAGAGCCTTCCAAAATAGGAAGGGGGCAGATGGCTGGAGAGGTGTAACTGTTGGGAGGGGGTTTGTTACGGAGGTAGGGGACGACTGGTGAGCCGTTTGATCTTGCGATCCAACAGCTTGGACGGAGGCATGGACGAGGGGTGGAGATCAGATCTTAGGATCTGATCTAAGGGCTGGGGGGTAGACTCTAAAGAACGGTTAAGATGGAAAGGTAGGGCTCGATCCAAGGGTAATGGGAGAAGAGACGACTTGGCGCAAGGAGAGACGTAGGATGGTGAGGTGATCGGGTGGCAGAGATGTGGTTGGAGGCGAGCAGTGGTGATCTGATCTAGATCCGATCGAACGGCTGGGAGCAGAGAGGATAGGGTGGTTCTAATGGAATTTGGATCTCATCCAACTGCGGAAGTGGGAAAATGACATGGAGGAATGGTAATGGAATGAAGTTCCTACGATTGTGAGTGAGGCGCGAAGATGCGGTTGAGATCTAATCTGATGATCAGATCGGACGACCCTCAAGGAGGCGACGATGGAAGGTTAGGATCTGGGCGGAGAGGATTTGATCTGATGGTTGGGGATGAGGCCGGGTGGCGAGAAGAGAGGGAAACCACGTGGGTGGCCCAGAGGGTGCCACGTGGATGCAACAGAAAATTTGAAATAATAAAAACAAAGGAAAATATGAAAGAAATAGTTAGAGACAAATTTAGGAAAAAGTAAAAATATGAAAGTTGTAGATCTCGATGAGATATGCAAGTTTCATGTTGGGCAAAAAAGTCAAAAGAGGTCATTTGTACAAAAAGTATTTTTTGGGTATTTTTAAAGGGATAAAAACACCGATTTTGGATTTTGACAATTTTTTGTATATTTTAGTTCGTTTAAAGGTTAGGAAAATTATAGACAAGTACTTAACCTAATTTTTATGGTTTTTTAATAAGAAAATAATCACAAAGTAAATAATAGTAATTAAATACAATAATTACATGTTAATTATACATAATATAATACGAGATAATAATGTGTTTATTTAAGAAAGGAGTTTAATAATCTTATTTTAACCTGATGAATACGAGATTCATCAGAAACCTATTGATGGGTACGAGTGGATTGAATTGTACGATATGAATCACTATATTCACAAAAAGCTAAGTAGAAGCATAGAATTACTTGCGTACTTGTATTGTTTGATTATATTGTGATTGAAAATGTTACGTAATATTGTGCTTATTTTTAGATTATTATAACAGTAATGATCTAGGCCATTGATGAATCTCCATTTCATCACCTTTATTGTATCATTTTTGCCTTAAAACCCCTAGTTAATACATGTAAATACCATTAATTTGTACAAAATAAAATCCATTAATTATTGTATTTATTACGAAAGTAACATGATTTTTAATGCCAAAATTATAGAATAAAGATAAGAAAAAAATAATAGAATATCGAAGATATTTTATGCCTTTAAACCCCAAGATCAAGTCAAGAATTGAGTTGATCGACAAGGAATAAAGTAGGGGAGATATGGGCCAAAAATATTATTCTTTTATTCATTATTTATCCATTTTTTACACTTATTTTATTCTTTATTATTTATTCATTAAAAAAGGGTTGTACATGAAAGTTGTAGATAATAATGTAAATAAAAATACAAAATTGAGTTTGTACAAAAAATACAAAGTGTGTAATTTATATACAAAATAAAAATCCAAAAAACCCAACTTCGCAGACACATATATTTCAAATAAAAACTCAAAACATATCAAAATCACCTCTAAATATATAAATTTTTGTAAGCTATTTAATGGGGGTGGTTTCATATTTTTTGGAGTTACTGCGTGGAAGTTAGGTTTTTGGGCCCTCATTGTACATCGTACCTGATCAAATTATTCAATTTATTCATTCTTTATTATTTTTAAAAAATCATATCTTTATTATTTTGTAATAATTATTTATAACAAATATGCATATTAAAACTAAAATAAAACTAAAAATAAAATAAGTCTATGTGAAAGCATATGCAAAATACCTATAATTATATTTGTATATAAATAAAAGGGGATCTCATTCTTTTATTCTCTCTTCATTTATATTTTTATAAAATTATAAATATTATATATATTATATTAAAAATATGAATCCAAAATAACCTCAATAAAATACATTAAAATAAAAAGGTGTATATAAAACATAGGTAAAATGCATATAACTATACCTACATAATATACATATCTATTTATTTATGTGTACAAATAACAACATAGAAATAAAATAAAAATACTTATACACCTAAAAATAAGATATAAATATATAAAATAAAAGAATTAATTATAAAATAAAATATATAAAATAAAAATAAAAATGTATAAAACATAGATGAATATACATATAAATACACTATTAAAAATTAACTATTAATAAATAAAGTCAAAAAAATAAATAAAAATCATATTAAACTACTACATTAAATAATAAATATTTTTATTTTATATTCAAAAAATAATAAAATCATTTATTATTTTTATTAATTATTCTTTCATAAACCCGATGTTTTGTCTTGTAGCGGGTTGACGTGGCCCAATAGCTGCACCTTGACAGTTGACCCCTGGTCAACTCTCCCCTCAGTCTCTGACTTGCATCAGAACTATATTCTCCCCCATTTTCATGCCGGTTTCCCGCATGATCTACCGATGAAATGTGGTCACTTTCTTCAGAGAAAATGATCCCCGATCAATCATGATTCATGCCCTGGCATTGGATCTGTTGTATATAGCCTGAAATTCTTTTATTCAGCCGGTCAAATAGGGTGCCACAATGTTCTATAAATAAAACCTCTTCTTCCTCCTTGCAATTTTGGCCATTGATCCGAGTCTAGGAGTCATGTTTATTCATCTAGGAGGCTTCCTCGTGACAGGAGGAGCTTCCCAGCGGTTGGAACGATCTCTGGGAGGACAGAGGTGCGCCCATGCCGGAGCTCCGGCACCTTTCTGCTCCTGGTTCTCAGCAAGGTATGAGTTGCGCCTCTTTATCATTTTTAGGTAGATTTTTATTCCCACATTTTATTTATGCATTTAGTTTAGCGTTTAGTCCATAGTTTTAGCATAATTAGCTCGATTCGAAGTTCGCCGAAGCTCCACTCCAACGAACATTTCCATAGTACCCTACTTGTTCCTAATGGTCGACCACCACCATTTCACTCCTCGTCGCTTCTCCACCTCGTTCTACCATCCCTTCACCCCAGATCAACACCTGATCGGGTCCACCATGTCCTTCCGCCAGCCTCGTCGGAGCACACCTCCATTCACCCCACCCTCGACGATTCCACGCCTAATCAGGTCGAGGCAGTTTGCCCTCGACCTGTGTTTTTTTCTACGTAGGTCAGAAGCCCAATGGAGCCCTCTGGGGCTCGAATTGTCTCGACTAGAAGCTCTCCAGGTGGTGTTCCTTCTCCAAGCATCCAGGGGTCTACCGATGGCCTCCGGATCTATTTTAGGCATATGGAGCATTCACCAGACCTATAGGAACACGAGGATCCTGCTGGAGACACATGGAGAGGTCAGAGGAGCCAGCAATGATCGATTGAAACTCGCTCAGGGCGGATCGCTTCCCCATTCTTCCACCTGCCTCGAGAACTGTCCGATCAACAGTCGTTCTCCAGATGCTCCAGATGACATTTGATCATCGCACGAATCTGATGTTGGGTCACCTCCTGTGATCTAATCATAGACGACGAAGTGCGAAGTGGTATGCGCCGCTCGGATGTCGACACGTGTCAAGGGAAAGTTCATCAGTCGTGCAACCGTGCCTTATATTAAGGTAAATTGCATATCTATCCCTACATTTTTACATATTTAAATATAAGTATTGTAAATAAAATATAATGTTTTAATTTAATTAGAAAATTTGCACATAGGCCCCTATACTTCATGTATTTACATTTGGGTCCATTCCACATCACCTCACTTATTGTTCCACGTAAGGTGGCAAAATTACAGGGACACCCCTGGAGTTTTTGTATTTATATTTTCAGTCCAAAAAAATAATATGCATGTTGAATATTTTTGTGAAATTTTCTTGAAGGCCCCTAGACTTTAATGTATTTACATTTTGGTCCCTCCTAGGCTAAATCACGTGTAGTCCCACGTAATGGGTCATTTTGCATATTTAGCTCGAGCATTTTTGTAATTGTTTATTGGTCTAAAAAATTTTAAGTATGTTGTATATTTTTGGTAAAATTACATATGTGCCCCTGATGTTTATTTTCTTTGCATTTTTGCCCCTGCTAGGACATATATTTTCATTAGTTTTCATATATTTATTAAATATAGATAATATGCTCCTAAAAATCCACAAAAATATGATTAAAAGCCTCATTCCTTGTACTTTCATGCCACATGTTCATTTTGCATTTTTGGGCATTTTAATCATTTATTAAAAATGAAATGGAGCCTATTCTTGTACAGATTAACGTATAAAACTCCAAAAAAAAGAAAAATGTGTCTAAAAAATCCAAAACATTATATATAGTATATTTTGACCTATTTTATTTACAGACCAAAAATTACTAAAAATGGAAAAACAAGAAGACTAAAAATTAAAAATCCTAAAATCTTTCATAAAAATCTAAAAAAATTATTAAAAACCCGAAAAAAATCTTTTTATATTTTATATAAATATTTATATATTAAAATTCATTTGGATAATTTTGGAACTTATTTGATATTTATGATATTCAATCAATTTCAGATTATTAATTAATCCCTTATTGAGATATTTTCGACTTTAAAAGTACATAAAATTAGCAAAATTCCAGAAAAAAAATAAAAATTAGAAAAATATAAAAACATAAAAATGGTGTATTTACTCTATTTTAACTATTTTTACATTTTTATATATATAGTATCTATGTATACCTTATATTGTATTTATACATACATATATATATTATATTTAAATGAAAAAGTAAATATAAAAATTAGAAAAAAAATAAAAAAATACAAAAATATGAAAAAAAACAAAAAATAAAAAAAATAAAAATTTAAAACACACAAAAACAATAACATGGACAAGAGATATTGTTTGCTCATGTGTTCGAACTCTACACATACATGCACGCTATACACATTTGTTGTACAATTATAATACTTTTTAACTCCACATTTTTTATATTTAATTGCGTTATTCCGGTTGTGGGTTATGTGTGATCAAATCTGAGGTTTTTGTTGTGAATCGCCACAACAACTGTGTCTCCGCTTTGTATGACGCATACTTAGTGAAGACTCCTGGGTTTATCAACCATACCATCCGTACCTATCAACTGATGTTTGCAGGATATAGAAAATTGCGTCAGGCTTAGGTCCCCAAACCTTTATCAAGGAAAATTGGTCATAGTAACTTGTTGGACTCATGCCCAATTGAACCCATTACCGACCACTCAAAATTCTTAAAACCAAGTTGTCAAGTAGTAATCTTCATCACTTATAACATACTCTCATACTTTATGATTTTTCAATGTGAGACTATTTTTGGAGTTGTTACACTAAAGTAACTGAAGGAGTTAGATAATCAATTAACTCAATTCTAATGATAAGTCAACTCAAAATAAATATAATCGAAAAAGATATCAAGAAATAGTTTAAAACTGGATGATTAAATCTTGAAATTAAAAGTTATTAAATAAATTATTAATTATACTTGTTAAATCCATAAAAAAAGAGACTAAATTAATAGGTGATTATTAAAAAATATAGGATTAAATCAACTCGGAATTAAGAGGAGATGGTATATTATTTGAAACCCACATTTACACACGTCTATGGGGGGTGGAGGGGGGGTACATGTGTGTGTACATGTGTGTATGTGTGCATGAATTCATCGATTAAAAACTACACAAAATATGAGAGTTTAACGCAAGTGATATTTTACTTGGGTGGTTTTAAGGTCTGACATAAGGAGGTTGTTGCGAATCATAGAAGCACACACAAACACGATCAATCTAGCAAGCATGAAAAGATGCAAATTTATAAAGTTCACTTGTAATTAAGCTATATCCGTGGATGGTGACAATCAGTTTTCATTATGTTGAAAAAGAAGAAATAACACATGATGCAAAGGGCCCTAACCCTAGGGGAGTTTATATACTACTCCCCTAGATACAAAATGATTCATATGCCTAAATAGAAACATATTCGTTAATATAAATAAAAACAAATAGATCCATATACTACTCCCATACAACAAGACCTCTAGCTTGTTGGGGTTTGGTACGAAATGAGACGGTGCATAAGATGGTTCTCCAATTGGGTTCAACAAGATAAAAGGTTAGGATGCAACGCATATCAACGGACGCAAAAATGTTGATATAGAAATAAACATAGACAATATAGTAATTAAGTTTCTCAATTATGTATTTTTATTTTAATATACAAAGAAAAAATCAAATGTGATGTAAATGAAATGTGGGATGTTTAAATACAAGAATACATCATATATACATATTTTAAAAATTGAATTCAAGGATAAAAGCCACTTCTAAGCATGGTAAAAAAATATTTTTGGGTTTAAAATATCTAAATCAACAATAAATAAGTCTACCCTAAACAATTTATGATTATTTTTAAAATTAATTGTATAAATTAAGGAAAGCCTTCATTAAAAATTAAAGAGCGATGGAAACGTTTAATGTCCAAATTACCTAGAAAATACAAACAAAGCAATATTTTTTTATGTGGAGAATTTAAATATTTTTTTACTACATATGCAATAAATAAAAAAGTAAAGTTTTGGGTTTTTCTGCAAATTTTAAATCTACATGAAATAGATTTGAATTCTTTTTGACCAATAAGTACAAGTATATCTCAATGCACATATTGTTGTTGTTTTCATTTTTTTGATATTATATGATTTAATAAGACCTTTTTACTAATGAAAGATTATTTATGGTATTTAATTTATAAAATAGCAAAAAATTGTAATTTTACAAACAAAAATTTACCCTTGTAGACAATTCAATTAGACAACATAATGGTATTTAATTTTGTAAAATATTGAATACTGACTTCACATTCTTTGAGTCATTGTAGAATTTCTATACTTAACACGAGTTATATCTTACTTTATGCTCTTTGACCACTATGAAGATATAGTTCGAGGTAAGTATAGTGGGGTCGTGTGTGTGTGTACGTTAGCCATAACTCGTACTTGCGTATTTTCAATAAATATGGCTAATAAACTGTAAAGAATTCACTAGTAAACACTAATAAATGCTAATAAAGAATACACTAATATGGCTAATAAACTTTAAAGAATACACTATTAAACACTAACAAACACTCGTAAGGGTATATAACAAATCAACTGTGAAGAATACACCAATAAACACTTGCACATAAGACTGATAGACTAACTTTGCTTTTTAAAAAAATCTAGTAAAAAATTTAAAATACCTAAATTGCAAAATATTTTCGAAAATTCCACAAAAAATTTAAAGCTTTGTGAAAATCTCATAATAAGTTCAAAAGCCTAAATTGTCACAAAAATATTCCCTTGCATTGCATTAGAATTTTTCTGAATGGTTTTGACAACTGAACGAGTCTAAATAAAATGCGAAGATTGGAGCTTGGTCTAGAACTTAATCCATTTAACTTTAGAGGAATGTGTTAAGGACTAGAATTGAGGTGTTTTCTGTCATTATGACTTTATTCTCTATGTTCTTCTGTGAGACTATGTTAGTGAGTCAATTCAATGTGACTAAATAGAACCCTTCATGTCATCTACATGACTCTTGAGACAATGGTTTCACTTAAAACCTCACACTCAACACTTAGCTCAACCAAGATGGGTTGTTGAAAGATTTGGAAGTCTAAGTCTGGATGATACTAGGCCTCTTTGTCAAGGGTGGCTCAAATCATTCTTGGGATATCTAAAACCAGTACTTCAATCTAATGTTTCTCAGATAGCATGGACATCTAACGACCCGAGATTGGATTGAAATAAAGCTTCAGATGAGGAATGATACACTAGCACATTTTTTCTAAGATCCCAAAAAATGGACGTAACAAAAGATTCTATATCCTTCGAAGTAAAACAAGAATGCATCGTAATGCTAACCAAAGAAAACCAAAAAGAAGTCTATATAAAAATTTCTAAAAATCTTGAGCTACAGAAAAGGCATGCTTCTTAGTGGAGACTTGGTCGTGCAGGCTGAGCTTTACAAGGGAACGCGACTACACTGATCCATTCCCACTTCTTTTCTCCTTCTTCTAACTTCTTCCTAGTTCGTTATACACTAGCATATACCTGAACTTAGAAGGAAATATTCATCTCCCTGAGGATGAGTTACCATATGAGGAGACAACTGGTAGTTACAACTTTTTGTCTGGGAAGAGCTAACATAATTAACACACCTGGCATCTTTCATTTCAAGGTTACAAGAGAGTACGTCTGAAAGGATGGTTCTGTCCAGGCTGTTGAATTGAACTGGATAGAGGAGCATAGAACCTAAGGGTTGTAGAGTTACAATTCCTAACCTGAACATGATTATGAAAACATTAATAATCCAAAGGTCTTATTTGAGCTCCAAACTTTGATTTCGTAAGGACAAGCTTGGAAATCTTAATCATTACCTTCTTTATTTTTCTTTTCTTTAGTTTCTCTTTTGCATCACTTATTCTCATGATAAGTGTTTGCTAGGGACTAGCAAAGGTAAGTATACAGGGTGATGAATACCCATTCATGCACCTTTATTCCTTTATTTTATATTTAAACGTCTAGCCAAATACATGTAAATATGGCTAACTTGTACAAAGTAACCTTCTAACATTTATTTGTAAATAATACTTAAATATTTGTATGTAAATACAAAATAAATGAATAAAGAAAATAAAATAAAAGAAATATTGTAAATATTGACTGGTCCAAAACCCCGAGACTAAGTCAATATTGACTTGGTCGACAAGAAATAAAGTAGGAGAAGATAAGGGCAAATAAATACAGACAAAATGATCCTATCACCTAGAAACCCTAGGTGCGCAATATATTGTATACATCTAAAACTTATACCAATTTATACACACTTTTACACACCTCAAATAAAAATATTTCCAACATAAAATATGTACATAAAAGTACATATAAAGATACAAAAAATATGCACATAATAATAACACACTATATGACTAGGACACACATATGAAAAAGTTGCGAACAAAACTTTACATATCAATATCTTCTCCATATAAACTCAAAATCGACCAAACTCACTTTATTGTACTCTAAATTAAATGATCTATTCAATGAAGGTGATTTCATTAAAATTAAAGTTAAGATATAAACGATGATTTTTGGGGTCACATTGTATTATATACCTATATAGTTTTATTCATTTAATTCTTTCTTTATATTGCCACTCTTTATATTTTTAAATGCTTGTAAATATTACTCTAAACACATTAAAAATATAAAAATAGAAAGAAACTATTAAAAATGTATTAAAATAAATAATATACTAATTTATACAAGTATCTCATATCTATAATATACATACTCATATTTAATTAAGTGTACATACATATTCATAAAAATAAAATGAAATTATGTAAATATATATATAAATATATATATAAATTAAGTATATATAATAATAAATGTAAAATACAAAATAAAATACATAATACATAGGTATTTATACCTATAAATACACTTGTCAAAACTAACACCTAATAAATATGTCGATAAAAATAAATAAAAATAATCTAAAATAGTACATACAATAAGAACAACTTTCATGGTTTGAGAAAAAAACTAAAAAATAATTTACTATTTTATTTTCCCCCTTATTTGTATTTATATTTCTGTTTCGTCTTCTTCTAGCCTACGTGGACTAATGGGAGATGAGTCTGAGTTGACCTCAGTCAACTCCCTGGTCTCCCTAGCCCTATAGCCTGTCAGATGCTGACCTCGCCACCTCGCCCTATTTTAGCATTCGTTACATTGATCAGATCACCTTGCTCCTTTTATGAAAGTTCTTTTTCGATCGTTGCTTTTCCACGCCAGATCGAATCCTCGATTAAATGTGCATTGATTTGGGTGGAAACTGTAGGACTTTTGAGCCCCTCTGTCACTTTTATAAAATGAAACCCAAGTCTTCAATTTGAATTTTAATCCATCTTGATTCACTTTTAACCCCTAGGATCGAAGTTTGGAGCAATCCTCTGTGACAGGGAGTGATCCCCATCGAGCCACAACAAGGAGGAAGCGAAATCTGAGGTGATTCAACCCTCGTTGGAGCTCCTCCACGTGACTTATACTCCTGACCACACATGTAGGTGAGCTTATATTTTCTGTGCTTTTTCGATTCTTAGGAGTAGCATTAGCATAACCATGCATTTTATTTCATTTAATTTCATCTATTTTTCCTTAAAAACTCATTGTAGTTCGTTGGAGCTCTAGGCTCCGGCCTTTGTTCACCATGTTCTCGATTGTTGACCGACCATCAGATCACCCCCACACCTGGACCACTCCATCTTCTTTCACCCCAGATTTCGCTCAGATCTGGGAGATCAATGCTCTTCCTCTACCTCCATTCCCCTGTCTTTTTTAGGAGCTAACGGATCGATGATCTATGCTCTCGACCTAGAGTTTTCCAGTGCAAGTAGGGACCATAGAGAACCCCTTTTGGGGCTTGATTGATCCCTAGATAAAATCTCCATGTCCTTGAGCTTCATTGAGCTCTCAGACCTCCATCACTGAGGTCTAGATCCATTTTAGACCTCAGGCCAATGTGGAATCGGTCAAGGAACCTTTTGAGGCAACTAGCACCCTAGGAGACCCTTGGGATCAAGAGTTTTGACGGATCGAAGCTTGCCCAAGCCTTCTTAATTATTTTTCCATGCTCTCTCCCAATCATTAGATGAAGAATGAGTACCATGTGCAGCAGTAGTCGTTCGATCGAGAGCCATACCACTGTCAGATCGAGCGCCGAGATATAATCCCAATCGCTCTTTCGTGAACCGTCATTGGCCGTTCATCTGTTGTCATGTGGATAAGTCACACTCCATCCATCGTCAAATTCTACCTGCATATTTATTGAGAATGCTCATTGATAACCGCCCCGCACCCTTAGTTAACTCGGTCAAATTACTGTCCAAATTAATTAATAGTTCGTTGCAGTCGGATACGAGAGGCTAGTCAAAAACCACTTATCAATTAATGTTAAGTTAATTTTAAGCGGCAAATAAATTTTTTACTTGGTGGAGTCCAAGGTCGATCTCAGGGAGGCATCTGTCTCCTTAGGTGAATTTTAGCAAGTGTCCAAGTGTTGATTTTCGAGGAGTAATTTTTTTGGTTTTTTTTCTTACTTTTTATGCAGACTTATGCGGAAAATGCAAGCCAATTTAACGTTTAAATATAATTAATATATCAAATGAAGTCCAAAAATTATGAAAATTGGCCAGATGGTTAATGATGATGAAAATGACCTACACTAATTTTTTTGGAATTTTTCGACACTGAATAAATTTACTGTGAATTAAATGAGCAGACAGTGTGATTTTCAATATTTAATTTTTAATAAATATCAAACCACAATGTTTTCAAGATCTAAAATTATCCTAGATAGCTCTAATGATAAGGGACCTAGGAAAATTGACAGATCTTAATTTCATTGTGAAATGAATTAACAAAAATTAAATTAAGAAAATCACTCAACAATTTATTTAAGCCTCGATGTGCGTGCAAATGACATGAAATTTTTATGGTATGTTAAGAATCTTGTCCTTAAGCTACTGTGAATTTTTGATGATTTTTGGAAGCATAGAGAATTAACTATAAATCAAAAGGTGTCACTGGGCAAAATATGCCAAAAATTAACCAATCAATTCATTAATAATTAAACTAAAATTACAAAAATATGACACGTGGCCCAATAGTCAGAGGACAAAATTCTCAACAAAATGCAATTTTTAGATTTGCAAAATGATTAAAATGCAACCTAGGGATGCGTGCAAACACAGGGGTGTAAATGCAATACAGAAAAATAATAATACAATAAGCAAATATGCTGACAGGGACTAAAATGCAATTACCTATAATGCTGGGGACTTGAATGCAAATTCTCCACAGGGCACGTGCTCCTCACGTGGGCTCAGCTTCACAGGGACCTCTTTGCAAATATGGAAAGCTCCAGGAGCCTCTGTGTGAATTACCCCAGGCCGCACGTGCTCCTCACGTGGGCGGCCTAGGATCGGATGGCTGCGGAGGCTCGGATCTAGGCTCGGGCGCTCTGGAGGTCTGGAGTGAAGTTCGTGCGACCCGAACCTAGGCTCGGAGAAGAGGTTCGGGCGACTGGGCTACGTGGCGTAATGAAGGCCCTCGGATCGAGATTGATCCAAGGGGTGTCGGTGCGGGCACGTGGCCTAACCTCGGGCCTTTGGATCGATGATGATCCACGGTCTCTGGGCTCGAAGAAGACGGCGACGTGGCTCGCTGAGGATCGCTGGATCAGAGGCACGATCGACGGTTGGAAGCTGCTGCGGTGAGGTGACGCGTGGCGATGTGGGGGCCGTTCGATCGATGTGATCGAATAGCAGCTGCTCTTCTGCTCCGACGATCCTCCGCCGCCTGCGGAGGAGAAGGCGGGGCTCCGGCGAAGGTGTTGTAGCTCCGCCCGTCCTTCCTCGAGGCGCTGACGCTCTCCGACTTGTCGGAGATATCGCAGAAGCTGCATGGATGGTCGATGAAGGCTCTGGTGGCCTCAGAAGTGAGAGAGGGCCGTCAGGAGTTGCTGACGACGAAGCTCGAAGTCATCTCCGATGAAGCTCCGATCAGTGACAAATGAAGTACCTGCAAGGGTCAGAGACTAGCCGAAGCTCGTGCGTGCTTGTGTGGAGAGGTGAAGGTAGTCGGCGAGGCCTAAGGCGAAGGGGGGCGGTCGGGCGATGGAGCTCCGGCCAAATGGCGGAGCTGGTGATCGGAATGTTGCGAGGTGTGTCGTCGGAGGTCGTGAATGGTGTCGCGAGGATGAGAGCTTCGACGCGAAGCTCAGCGAGATGAAAGGGAAGCGAGAGAGTGACCGGTGATGGCGAATAAAGTCGGAGAAATCAGAAATAAAAAAACAAGAAACGATCGGAGAGGAAATGTAGGATTTCACCTGGGGATTGGGCCTCCTGCTTGAGGTCCAGGTCGTCGCTCGAGGGACGGTGATCGCCCGAGCTCGTGCAGCTGCTCGTGGGAGTCGCTGCGACACGGCGGAGCTGCCGTGGATCTCGCCGGAGCTGATACCCTTCGTCGCTCGAAGACGCGTCGAATTGCTGTCACCAATGGGAAGGTCTGAGCTCAAGGAAGCTCTCTGGAGTAGCGGATGGGGGTGAAGGTTGCCGATGGTGGCGTATTTATAGGTTGAAGGTGGTGGGTTGGCTGGTGACGAGGCGAGGTAGGTGGTCGACGTGGGGCGACTCTGGTGGAGGTGGTGGAGCGTGAGGGAGCTGGCGAGGGTGAGGGATAAGTGGGGCTCATCGTGGGAGTGTTGGCTGACGTAGATGGTGGCTGACGTGCAGCCGGAAATAGAAAGGGGGCGCCCCTCCCGCAAGGCAAGGGACGTGGGAGAGAGGGCGCCCAGAGGTAGGAGACGAGGTCTTCACCGTTGGATCTTGTGATCCGACGGTGGTGATCGAAGCGTGGCGGGCGGGTAGGATTAGATCGGGGCGCGTAGATGATGGGCTGCGGTGGAGCCACGTGGCGAGCTGCGGACGGAGCGCGAGCGGACGGCCTGGATGAGGAGATGGAGTTGATCGAAGGGCCGAGACTCGCTGGAAGGAGAGGCGGTTGAGATCAGAGGATCGTGGATGCGATCGAGCGGTCTTTAAAGCGCCACGTGGCGTGTTCTGGTGAGAGCGCGAACGTGCGGCGTGGATTAAGGCCGGAGATGATCTGATGGTCCAGGCTTTAGGCGCGCGTGGGCAGAGCTGGGCCGTTGGATCTGGAAGAGGATCCAACGGTTGGAAGATGAGGCGAATGAGGCGAGGGGAAGCGGGCCGCGTGGCGCAACCAGAGGGCACCACGTGGCCTGCTATGAGTGGCTGGAGGAAAATACACGTGTAGAGAGAAGAGGGGGCCGCATTTGGAAAAACTCAAAACATGAAAGTTGTAGATCTCGATGAGATCTACAAGTTTCATGTTGACCAAAGACGGAGATGAGGTCAAATATGATATATAAATACAAAGATACAATTATACATCTATGTAGTATACAAAGTGGCCCAAAAACCCAACTTTCTCATATGAGCTCCAAATTCAATGAAATTAGTCTCATTTTAAAGGTCTTTTAATGTGTAGTATTCTAAGAGTAAGTAGACCTAATTCGGAGTTTGTATGAGGGCTTTATGTGCATTTTAGTGTACAGGGATTCTAGGGCTTTATTGACTATTTTACAAGGGGGATTTTTGGCATTCTTCCCTATATTATTAACTAAGGAATACATATTATAGAGGAGAGGTTATTTTAGTAAATGGGTATTTTACAAGGGATTTTTGGCTTCTTATTTAAATGTAAATGGACTACTAAAATGTATAATTATGGATGTATGCATGAATGTTATTTATGCAATATAAAGGAAAATATGCCTCTATTTGCTCGGAACAAGGCTCTATTTTTGACTTTTGAAGTGATGAATCACAGATTCATCAACCCCCTATACTTAAACCTTGCTCGTCCCCGAGCAACTAAATGAAATGCAAGAGTGAAATGATTTTGGGTTCCATACCAAGGTCACAAACAAAAGTTAAAAAAATAGAGCTTGACTCGACCTTTGGATTAATTATGTGTCGGAACCTTATTGGGATCTGAGTTTAAGACTTAACAGACTTCAAGTTCCACAAGTCTTCTATTCAAGACTCCTCAACTCACCTGATCAGAACAAGTCTACATACACAAACTCTAATGACCATGAATCTTTTCATGCAGTGTAAGTGATATATGACTCCCCACCACAGAAGTAACAAAGAAACAACCTCCCCCAACCTGGTAACTCTAATGCCTCGGTCTAGCAACTCTTTCCTCGAGAAGCGGGGTATTCCCTTATAAGTTCAAGTTCAACCGGCTCAAGAAGAGGGGGAAGAAGTATAGACTTTTGGGAGCTCAGCCAGTGTAGCTAAGTCTCCCGCTGCAAGCTTCATGAGATGTAACATGGGGACCATAAGCTTTTGCTTTTCTTGACTACGTACACTCCGGTGGGGTTATTAAATTTTCAATCCGACCCACCACTTTTTTGGATTTTTTTTTCAAAATGCCTCTGTACAACATATCTACATGGTGCAGCATATATACAAGAAATTTCCTCTTTAGCCAGTAGACTATCCCTCTTTTGAAGCTTTATTGCAACCCACTGCTTCTGTCTTTAGCCTTCATCACCACTAGGTCAAGTTGAGACGCACTTCCTTCACTAGAAGAAGAAGAGAGGTTCCGCCTAGAAGTACTACCCTCATATGCTACCCCAAGCTAAAGGAAACTACCTCCTCATCACCTCATCCGTAGAGAGCCATGTGTAAAGTGCTGGTGCACGTCAAGCCATTGTCTCTAAGAGTCATGTGTGTGTTGTTAAGTGCTCTACTCAGGCTCGTCAAGATGACATATGAACATAGACTTGCAGACTTAAAGAATTAAGTCACCTGACCTGAAAAATCTTAACTCCAGTTCCTATAAGGTTCCTCTGAAATTAGGTGGATTAAGGTCAAATCATTTCCATCCTCAATATCTGCTCATAACTTGGTCCAGAACCCACTAGCTTTTCACTTTGCATATGCAAAGTATGCAGATGAGATGTCATGCTATGAAAATGCAAGAATCTTTTTGGATGCAGAGATGATATGCATGAGTAAATAAGAAGCCTTTTTGTTTTATTTTTCTGGTATACATCATGTTTTACAACAAATTTTACAACTTTTTTTATACAAGTATTATACATAAAGTACACATTTTTTTTCAATTTTTACCCACCCATAATTATTGTAAAATATACAAAAATACGTGAAACATACGCGAAAGTACGAGCTATGGGTAAAGTATATATGTAATATATACACGCCCCCCTATACCTAGCGTGTGCTATGTCCTCAGAGCATGAAGAGCGAGAAAAAAGACATAGCTCGTGCTAAGCGTAGGAGAGCTAAAGGAACAAAAAGTATAGAAGTCGTCTCGCTTTCCTCTACTTAGGCTCTGGCAGCCTAAGTGTAGAAGAAGATCAGAAATGGGACGGACGAGGGAAAGATGGGAAGTGGATAAGTATCAATGCGGGCATCGATCCCCCCTATACTTAGGCTCAGGTCAGCCTAAGTATCGGTAAGAAATGAGTATGAGGACCAATGTGATCTGGAGAATGTACATTGAACTGACTCAGGTGACCCCTCCCCCCTATACTTAGGATCTGGTCATCCTAAGTATAGTCCAAGATAATGGTTCGATGATGTGGGGAGGTGTTTACTAGAATCGTGGGGGTAAAGGATAGGATGTACAAGACTGATGGTATATACAGATGAGTCGGTGTGAATCTTTCAAGATGCTGCTGATGGCTGGAGTTCACTGCTGCAAGGTCTCATACGCGGCTTGAGGTGTATCTGCTGTATCTGTCTCGCGCATGAATACAATCTCCTCCACATGGACTAACTGTTCATTGGATTCGACTAAGTGCTTCAACAGCTGCCCATTCACTAGGAATGTCGGTGCGTCATCTGCGAGATCTGAGATCTCGACACATCCACTATCATGCACCGTACGGACGACAAATGGTCCCGTCCACTTAGACTTTAACTTGCCTTGGAAAATCTTCAGCCTAGCATTGAACAACCATACCTTCTGTCCAGGAACAAAGGTCTTTCGTCTGATATATCTATCATGCCAACGCTTCACCTTGTCCTTGTACACCAAATTGTTGTCGTATGCTCGGTTTCTGACTTCCACAAGCTCATCCAGATCCATGTCTCTCTGTTTCTGACCCAGGTGTGTGTTCCAGTTGACTTTTTTTATTGCCCATTCTGATTTGTGCACTAACTCTGCGGGCAAATGGCACGGCTTTCCGAATACCATTCGGAATGGGGAGGTGTCTAACGGTGTCTTGTAAGCCGTCCTATACGCCCAGAGGACTTGATTCAAGATCTGAGACCAGTCCTTCCTGTCCGGGCGGACAAGCTTTTGCAATATGGTTTTCACCTCCCTATTCGACACCTCAGCCATACCATTGGTTTGTGGGTGGTAAGGACTCGCGACACGGTGTTCGATGCCGTAGTCCTTCAGGAGTTTCTTCACCTCCCGATTCACAAAGTGGCTACCCCCGTCTGATATCATCATTTTGGGGATCCCGAACCTAGAGATTATGTGCTCTCTAATGAATTTACAGACAGTCCTGCTGTCTGCGGCTCGGGTCGGGATAGCCTCCACCCATCTAGACAGATAATCTACCGCAAGGAGGATGTATTCGAACCCGTGTCTGACAGGGAATGGGCCCATGAAATCGATACCCCAGGTGTCAAAGACATCACAAATGATGACCGGCTGCATTGGCATCTCATCCTTGGAACCAACGGTTCCTCCCATTCTCTGGAAAACTGGGCACGACTTCGCGAAGGCGGTGGCATCGCGAAACAGAGTCGGCCAGTAGAAGCCACACTGAAGTACCTTTCATGTGGTCCTCTTCCCGGAGTTGTGTCCTCCTGCCTCCAAACTGTGGCATAAAGAAAGGACACTCTGGTATTCCTCCTGAGGAATACACCGTCTCCAGACACAATCCGGTCCTTCGAAGAAAAGGATCGGATCCTCCCAATGGTAGTGTCTAGCGTCCGACTTGAGTCGGTCGATTTGGTTCTTGGGCCAATCTTCGGGAACTTTCTTGGAGACAAGATAATTCACGATATTGGCGTACCATGGGAGTGAATCGATAACAAGAATCGACTCGTCAGGGAAGGAGTCTCGAATTGGTGAAACCTCGGAAGTATTAAGATCTTCGAGACGAGAAAGATGATCGGCCACTACGTTCTTCTTACCAGGTTTATCACGGATATCCAAATCAAACTCCTGGATAAATAAAATCCAACGAAGAAGACGCGCCTTCGCGTCCTTCTTCTCCATCAAATACCGTAGTGCCGAGTGGTCCGTGAACACAGTTACCTTGGATCCAATTAGGTGAGATCTGAATTTGTCCAAGGCAAACACTACCGCAAGCATTTCTTTTTCCGTAACCGTATAGTTACGCTAAGCAGTATCAAGCACTTTGCTTGCGTAGTGAATTGCAAACGGGACGCCATCTCTTCTTTGTCCCAATACAGCCCCAACAGCATAATCAGAGGCGTCCGTCATGATCTCAAAGGGTAGGGACCAATCTGGGGCTTGTAGTATGTGTGCGTCCATGATCATTCCTTGTAACAGCTTAAAGGCCTCAAGACATTTGTGATCTACAATAAACTCCATGTCTTTGCCTAGAAGCTCAGTTAGCGGTCGGGCAATCTTAGAAAAATCCTTAATGAATCTCCGATAAAATCCAACATGCCCGAGGAACGACCGCAACTGCTTTACGTTGGTGGGTGGCTGGAGTCGTCTGATCACATCCACCTTGGCAGGGTCAACCTCCATTCCTCTCTTGGAGATGACATGCCCCAACACTATGCCCTCCGTCACCATGAAGTGACTTTTCTCCCAGGAGAGCACCAGATTAACCTCACAACATCTCTTGAGGACTCGGTCCAGATTCCTAAGACAGGAATCGAAAGAATCGCCATGGACCGAGAAGTCATCCATGAAGACTTCCAGGAATTCGCCGACCATTTCGGCGAATACAGCAATCATGCACCTTTGAAAAGTACCTGGAGCATTGCATAGCCCAAAAGGCATGGGCCTGAAAGCATAGGTACCAAAGGGGCATGTAAACGTGGTCTTTTCCTGGTCCTCCGGAGCTATGGCTACTTGATTGTAGCCCGAGAACCCATCTAGGAAGCAGAAGAATTCTTTCCCCGCTAATCTTTCTAAAATCTGATCAATGAACGGTAGGGGGAAATGATCCTTCTTCGTCGCGGCATTCAGGCGTCTGTAATCCACACAGACGCGCCACGACGTGGGCACTCTCGTCACGATCTCCTCTCCGTCCTCGTTGGTGGTCGTCTGAATTCCCGACTTCTTCGGGACAACATGGATTGGGGCCACCCACTTGGAGTCGGAGATTGGGTAAATAAAACCCGCGTCGCACCATTTTTCTATCTCTTTTTTCACGACCTCTCGTAAATTTGGATTCAACCGGCGTTGGAATTCGCGAGAGGGTTTGGCTTCATTCTCCAAGTAAATATGGTGCGAACACAGAGCGGGATTTATCCCGTGGAGATCGTAAATGCTCCAGCCTATCGCCTTGCGGTTTTTCTCCAGGATCTCTAGCAAGCGAGATTCCTGCTCCTCGGTCAATCGCGAACTGATAATGACCGGAAATTTCTTATCTTTGCCCGCAAGGAAGGCATATTTCAAGGTTGTGGGTAGGGGTTTGAGCTCAGGAATAGTGTGATCGTCTAAGAAATCTGGCTCAATCTGCTCTAGTTCAGTGTTGGAAGTGGTTGGATCGTGTTCTGTGATAGCTGCCACCAAGTGCGGCTCTGGAGTCGGATCGTCAAAAGTTTCCATACAATCGGCAAATGCCTCGTTCGACTCGTCATCCTCATCTTCCGATTGTCCTAAAGATGTAAGGACTGACAGGCCCAACTGGGCCTCTACGTCATCGAAGATGTAGGGCGATGCAGGCTCAGAGCTGTACTCGTTCCTGAGGATCTCGCAGACTGACTCATGCACTGGATCATCTTCGCAGGAGATGGACACCTCGGTGCTGGCTGGGTTCTGTCTCCATGGCCCAACTAAGTCTACATGCTCACAGTCTGTTCCGGTAGAAGAGTACTCGGTGATGGATTCGGAATCCGGTCTCTGCCATCTTGTCTTCTTCATTTCAAGTTCCTCATCTCCGCCTGGAGTTTGGAACTGAATCTTCTCATTCTTATAATCAAATAAGGCCCCTATTGTTCTAAGGAAGGGCCTACCTAGAATGATCTGGGAATCTCTCCAATTACGAGGGGTTTCCATATCTAGGACAGTGAAGTCCACCATGTATTCTTGCCCCTCGACTTTGATTACAATGTTCCTCAACTCACCTTGGGACCTCTTAGTTGATTTGTCAGCGAACTGTAGAAGAGCTCTAGATTTCCTAAGAGGTCCGAGATTAAGCCGCTCATAGAGGGTTGTGGGCATCAAATTGATTGAGGAACCATTGTCCAGGAGAGTGCGTGCAAACGCGATGTCATCAACATGACTCACCACATAATGTGCACCCATGTCTCTTCGTTTCCGAGGAAACGAGTTCTTTATTGCACAAGTCGTGGCTACTGACAGAACGTGTTTCTCAACACGGCTTTTGGTCTTCCTGCTAACCCTAGTAGGTGTGCATCTCACCTTAAGGTATTTTTGGAATGCAGGAGTCATCTCCACGAACTTGTCAAAAGGGATTGTGACCTTGATGTGTTTATTGCAGAATTCAGCCATCTCAGGGTCATCTTTTTGGATTTTCTTCTTTTTCTTCTTTCCACCTTTGAGAGCTCGGGGGAAAGGGATTATTGACTCAGGTTCGGAAACTGAAATCTTCTCATTAATTTCGGGAACTGAGTTCTTAACATGACTCTGACTCTGATACAGACTCGGACTCTGACTCTGACTAAAAAGAAAATGCTGAGGCGAAACCGGTGATGCTTCTTCCGCTTCTTTCAGACGATCCTCCTCAGATGGAGGTGCGGGCTCTTCATCGGTGTCGTCTGACTCTATGCAAATGCGAGACTGCTGCTTCGAGGACTCAGATGTCCTCTTCTTCCGCCGGTGTTGGTGGTGGTGATGCTCCTCCTCCTCTTCCTCCGAGTTCTCCTCAGGTAGAGTCTCGGAGGTTCCTTCCTTCTGCGCCCGTGCCCGATCAGGTATGGTCACGGTCCTTCCGCTCCTGAGGGACATATGATTTACATTATCATACGAAAGGATCTCATGTTCAGATAAGTAATTATCTGAATAATATACCTGATCTCGAGGTCGGTTCTGGCCCTGGTGTACGTTATTTGGGTTGGCCTGAACCTGTGCGGGAATTGGGGTCCTTGGCGCCATTTGTTGGTCCTGGTTACGAGAGACCCAATTGATGTCGGTCCTCATGTCCAGGTAGTCATTCTGCATCTGTTGGACCCTATCAGACAGGTTCTGGATCGCCAAGGTGAGGGACTCCAATTCGGTGGGCTAGGCTTGCTGCTGTGTTGATGCCGTCCTGTATTGGCTCTGCTGGCCATGCCGATACTGTTGCTGATGGGACGGTGCTGGCCCCTGCTGGTAGGTGCGTTGTTGCGGCTGGTGCCCCTGTTCTGGCCTGGACTGGAAGCGCGGGACGGCGACGGGCCTGGTTTCTTGGTAGACTGGGGATGGGCGGTGTGGCTGATCCTTCCCCATCTCGATTTGTCGGACTATCAGGTCACGGCTATACCAAAGCCCGTTGATCTCGTATACTGGCGGAGGCTCCTCGTATTCCGTTTCCACTTGTGGGGGTGCATGATGGTTCTGCTGGGTATAAGTCTGATCCCAGCTGCTCTGAGACCCCGGTGCCTGTTCCTGTACAAGATGGACTCGATGTACAGGTACAGGTGGTGCAGAAGGGGCAGGTAGCTTGATCTTAGCTACCTTTTCAGAGAGTTCCTCCACTTTCTTTGGAAGGCTCGAAAGAGACTCCATCTCCGCGACTCTCTTGTGGATCTGCTCGACCATGGTAAGCTTGTCGGCAATCATCCCCATGCTGGGGATGAGGTCTTCAGTCAGATCTGCTACAGTCCTTCGAGTTGTCTCATTGGATAGGATTGAGGGAGATAATTGATAGGCCCTTGTGGCATGAGACCCGCCGGTTTCCGCCATCTGCTCTAGGATCTTCCATACAGCATGCTCATTTTTGTTCAGATAGCTTCCTCCACAGGCGACACTGACTAACCCCTGCATTTCTGGGGTTAGACCACAGATCAAGGTCTAGACTAAGATCGCCTTTGAAATGCCGTGGCAGGGGCATTTCTGTACTAAATCATTGAACCTATCCCAAGCATCATGGAAAGGTTCACTAGGTCCTTGGGCGAAGCTGGCAATCTTTGTTCTCATCTGGTTTGTCCTACTGAGAGGGTAGAACTATTTCAAGAATAGTTCCTTGAACTGCATCCAGGTATTGCATACCACCCCTAAGTTTTTCAACCAATGAGCCGCCTTATCACCTAAGGCAAAAGGGGTGGCCTTCAGCCGAATATAATCTTGGCCAACATTGGGATGGCTAAGATTGTTGCACACCAACTCGAAGTCACGGAGGAAAGTGTATGGTTCTTCATTAAGGTTTCCGTTGAACTTCGGAAGCAGACTAAGGAAGTGGGGCTTCAGCTCAAATGCCTGGGCGGGAACTGCAGGTGCCAACCAGTTCTGAATCTCGTTCTCCGCTGGGTTATAGGTATCAACCATTGGTCGGTTGATTCCTTCTGCTACTATGATCTGTCCCATCCGCGCCGTGAGATCTGCATTCTTCTGTTCGGCTTTAGCGAGGCGAGCAAGAATCTATTTTATTTTTTCCTCATCTGGTGGTACTTTTGGCGGCATCTCGTCCTCCAGTCCTGGGGGGAAAGTAAGGTCGATGTCAGAGGATAACTCAAGGAAAGGATTACCGAGGCGATGATCTTCCTCGATAATCTCGGAGGAGATGAAAGGGTTGGTTGGAGAGTGACCACCCTGAGTATGAGGGAACCAAGACTCAAGAGGGTCATGAGTCCTGGGTGGTCCAAGGTGCGCTTGGGCCGATAAAGACGAGTCACTTGGGGGACTCATAGAGAGATCGGTGAATAATGCGTCGAGATCTCCCCAATTACTCATCTTGATGTGACGAGAAGAAGATAGGGTTTTACCCCTACCTGAAGCAAGCAAAATCAATCCAAAACCCTGAGTTCACACTCAACACCTGTGAAGGACTCGAAATCGAGTCCGATTAATCTTGTAATTTTTTTAAGTGTGATTTTTCAAACAAGATAGCAAGGATTACGCAGCCTATAGGGAAGTCGGCTTAGAGCCGGATGCGTCTTCCCTGTTTATCCTGTCGCCTAAGATACCACTGATCCTCCCTTTCTGCGCTCCTATCCGGAGTGGGGACTCAATGACGTGCCCCTATCTACCTGCAAACAGGCGGAGGCTGACAAAGTTAGGCCTTGTCGCAGAGTACCGTTGGTTCGCCCCTATCTACCCGCGAAGGCGGAGGCTACTTGGTACGTCAATGAGCTTAAAAGTATCCCACTCGTGATATTTGCTAAGATCAGTTGGCTCGTGATATGGAAGGCGGGGCTTTGGACTCTGCCTTAAGGTGTTCACACACACTCAAGTACCCTCACTCAGCCTGAAAACAGGGTCGGGGATTAATCTCCCGCAAACAATTTTCAAATTTTATTCTCTTTTTTTTGGTCAATACTGTTTAGCAGTCCCGATTTTAAGTTAAGTTATCACTGATTAAGTCCACCACACAGCACGTCTATCGGACAGTCCCAATTTCCGTTTAATTAAATGTGAAAATCAGAGGGAGAAATCGAGAAAAGCCGATGCACGATAAAACAATGATGTTATGCTGAGTTCAGGAGACTTACAGTGATCCTTTCGCTTTTATGCAGGATGCAGAACAGAATTGAAATTTTATCTAAATGCAAATGCAGGCGATGAAAGCCGCTCCTAGACAGGCAGTTCTATTAGCGTGAAGAACAGTTTACTTTGGCTAAGTACCGCGGTCTAAGTGCGTCTTTTAAGTGATTTGTGTGGTCCTAATGATTACGAGCACAAACAATTCCTAGATTGGCTCGAGGAGTCGCTAGTGCAAGCTAAGTTACAATTCAACCACACAGCACACGGGGACACGATTCCACTATTTTTACACACGCGAGAACCCGAACGGAAACCGCTGGAAAAGATGCGAAAAATGTGGAAATAAATGAATTACAGGTTCTCTCAAATCACTCAAATCAATTCGAATGCTGGTTCCTTGAAGCGTCTTCGACTCTGGTGTCCCTCGCACAAAAGCAAGTTGAGGTCAGATAAAGAACGACACAAAAAAATGCAAAAATTTTTAAAGACAGAGAAATATTCACAAGAAAAACCGGGGGTCAGACTACCCGGGGAAAGAAAACCAAGCACTCAAAAATTTCACCAAAACTTAACCTAAGCCGTGCCTCCCCGGCAACGGCGCCATTTTGATAACCGCCCCGCACCCTTAGTTAACTCGGTCAAATTACTGTCCAAATTAATTAATAGTTCGTTGCAGTCGGATACGAGAGGCTAGTCAAAAACCACTTATCAATTAATGTTAAGTTAATTTTAAGCGGTAAATAATTTTTTTACTTGGTGGAGTCCAAGGTCGATCTCTGGGAGGCATCTGTCTCCTTAGGTGAATTTCAGGTCCAAGTGTTGATTTTCGAGGAGTAATTTTTTTGGTTTTTTTCTTACTTTTTATGCAGACTTATGCGGAAAATGCAAGCCAATTTAACGTTTCAATTTAATTAATATATCAAATGAAGTCCAAAAATTATGAAAATTGTCCAGATGGTTAATGATGATGAAAATGACCTACACTAATTTTTTTGGAATTTTTCGACACTGAATAAATTTACTGTGAATTAAATGAGCAGACAGGGTGATTTTCAATATTTAATTTTTAATAAATATCAAACCACAATGTTTTCAAGATCTAAAATTATCCTAGATAGCTCTAATGATAAGGGACCTAGGAAAATTGACAGATCTTAATTTCACTGTGAAATGAATTAACAAAAAATAAATTAAGAAAATCACTCAACAATTTATTTAGGCCTCGATGTGTGTGCAAATGACAAGAAATTTTTATGGTATGTTAAGAATCTTGTCCTTAAGCTACTGTGAATTTTTGATGATTTTTGGAAGCACAGAGAATTAACTATAAATCAAAAGGTGTCACTGGGCAAAATATGTCAAAAATTAACCAATCAATTCATTAATAATTCAACTGAAATTATAAAAATATGACACGTAGCCCAATAGTCAGAGGACAAAATTCTCAACAAAATGCAATTTTTAGATTTGCAAAATGATGTAAAATGCAACCTAGGGATGCGTGCAAACACAGGGGTGTAAATGCAATACAGAAAAATAATAATACAATAAGCAAATATGCTGACAGGGACTAAAATGCAATTACCTATAATGCTGGGGACTTGAATGCAAATTCTCCACAGGGCACGTGCTCCTCACGTGGGCTCAGCTTCACAGGGACCTCTTTGCAAATATGAAAGCTCCAGGAGCATCTGTGTAAATTACCCCAGGCCGCACGTGCTCCTCACGTGGGCGGCCTAGGCTCGGATGGCTGCGGAGGCTCGGATCTAGGCTCGGGCGCTCTGGAGGTCTGGAGTGAGGTTCGTGCGACCCGAACCTAGGCTCGGAGAAGAGGTTCGGGCGACTGGGCTACGTGGCGTAATGAAGGCCCTCGGATCGAGATTGATCCAAGGGGTGTCGGTGCGGACACGTGGCCTAACCTCGGGCCTTTGGATCGATGATGATCCACGGTCTCTGGGCTCAAAGAAGACGGCGACGTGGCTCGCTGAGGACCGCTGGATCAAAGGCACGATCGATGGTTGGAAGCTGCTGCGGTGAGGTGACGCGTGGCAATGTGGGGGTCGTTCGATCGATGTGATCGAACGGCAGCTGCTCTTCTGCTCCGACGATCCTCCGCCGCCTGCGGAGGAGAAGGCGGGGCTCCGGCGAAGGTGTTGTAGCTCCGCCCGTCCTTCCTCGAGGCGCTGACGCTCTCCGACTTGTCGGAGATATCCCAGAAGCTGCGCGGATGGTCGATGAAGGCTCTGGTGGCCTCAGAAGTGAGAGAGGGCCGTCGGGAGTTGCTGACGACGAAGCTCGAAGTCGTCTCCGATGAAGCTCCGATCAGTGACAAATGAAGTACCTGCAAGGGTCAGAGACTAGCCGAAGCTCGTGCGTGCTTGTGTGGAGAGGTGAAGGTAGTCGGCGAGGCCTAAGGCGAAGGGGGGGCGGTCGGGCGATGGAGCTCCGGCCAAATGGCGGAGCTGGTGATCGGAATGTTGCGAGGTGTGTCGTCGGAGGTCGTGAATGGTGTCGCGAGGATGAGAGCTTCGACGCGAAGCTCAACGAGATGAAAGGGAAGCGAGAGAGTGACCGGTGACGGCGAATAAAGTCGGAGAAATCAGAAATAAAAAAAACAAGAAACGATCGGAGAGGAAATGTAGGATTTCACCTGGGGATTGGGCCTCCTGCTTGAGGTCCAGATCGTCGCTCGAGGGCCGGTGATCGCCCGAGCTCGTGCAGCTGCTCGTGGGAGTCGCTGCGACACGGCGGAGCTGCCGTGGATCTCGCCGGAGCTGATACCCTTCGTCGCTCGAAGACGCGTCGAATTGCTGTCACCAACGGGAAGGTCTGAGCTCAAGGAAGCTCTCTGGAGTGGCGGATGGGGGTGAAGGTTGCCGGTGGTGGCGTATTTATAGGTTGAAGGTGGTGGGTTGGCTGGTGACGAGGCGAGGTAGGTGGTCGACGTGGGGCGACTCTGGTGGAGGTGGTGGAGCGTGAGGGAGCTGGCGAGGGTGAGGGATAAGTGGGGCTCATCGTGAGAGTGTTGGCTGACGTAGATAGTGGCTGACGTGCAGCCGGAAATAGAAAGGGGGCGCCCCTCCCGCAAGGCAAGGGACGTGGGAGAGAAGGGCGCCCAGAGGTAGGAGACGAGGTCTTCACCGTTGGATCTTGTGATCCGACGGTGGTGATCGAAGCGTGGCGGGCGGGTAGGATTAGATCGGGGCGCGTAGATGATGGGCTGCGGTGGAGCCACGTGGCGAGCTGCGGACGAAGCGCGAGCGGACGGCCTGGATGAGGAGATGGAGCTGATCGAAGGGCCGAGACTCGCTGGAAGGAGAGGCGGCTGAGATCAGAGGATCGTGGATGCGATCGAGCGGTCTTTAAAGCGCCACGTGGTGTGTTCTGGTGAGAGCGCGAACGTGCGGCGTGGATTAAGGCCGGAGATGATCTGATGGTCCAGGCTTTAGGCGCGCGTGGGCAGAGCTGGGCCGTTGGATCTGGAAGAGGATCCAACGGTTGGAAGATGAGGCGGATGAGGCGAGGGGAAGCGGGTCGCGTGGCGCAACCAGAGGGCGCCACGTGGCCTGCTATGAGTGGCTGGAGGAAAATATACGTGTAGAGAGAAGAGGGGGCCGCATTTGAAAAAACTCAAAACATGAAAGTTGTAGATCTCGATGAGATCTACAAGTTTCATGTTGATCAAAGACGGAGATGAGGTCAAATATGATATATAAATACAAAGATACAATTATACACCTATGTAGTATACAAAGTGGCCCAAAAACCCAACTTTCTCATATGAGCTCCAAATTCAATGAAATTAGTCTCATTTTAAAGGTCTTTTAATGTGTAGTATTCTAAGAGTAAGTAGACCTAATTTGGACTTTGTATGAGGGCTTTATGTGCATTTTAGTGTACAGGGGTTCTAGGGCTTTATTGACTATTTTACAAGGGGGATTTTTGGCATTCTTCCCTTTATTATTAACTAAGGAATACATATTATAGAGAAGAGGTTATTTTAGTGAATGGGTATTTTACAAGGGATTTTTGGCTTCTTATTTAAATGTAAATGGACTACTAAAATGTATGAATTATGGATGTATGCATGAATGTTATTTATGCAATATAAAGGAAAATATGCCTCTATTTGCTCGGAACAAGGCTCTATTTGTGACTTTTGAAGTGATGAATCACAGATTCACCACTCATCAACTTCAACTTCTCACCTGCATACATTTTCAAGCAATATGTTTTCAGTGTAAATGGGATGGAAGCTTGTATTTATGTTGTAGAGTCCCTACAAACTTGCGAAACTTGGGTTTTCCACAATATTAAAGGACATTTCACTCGAGATAACCCACTTCACAAATTCCACTCAACATCGTTCTCGATCAAATTTCCACATTGAAGCTCCTTTCATCAGAGTTATTCACATTTAGCATGTATTGAGATTTCACATCCTTATTGTAGTACATACGTTTATTTTCTATATTATGGATGAGATGACTTGGGTTGATTTTGCTTTCGCAAGATAATGATTTTTTACAATGATTACATTGACATGTATCCTTGCCATCTATGACACTTATCTTGATCAAATGATTCCAAACCGAAGATTGAGATTGGAGTGTACGTTTGTTAGATCCTTGCAAATCAACATGTAAATGATCATCTTCTTTTTCTTGTTCTTGTCTAACCAGCTCCTCTTCCATGGTAGGCTTCGTGGTAGGAGTAATCACTTCATCATTATGTGTATTTGACATCTAACGATGTTAAATGTACCTATTAAATAACAACCAAGGTAAGATTGGGTGGGTGGGTAAGGGTTTCTAATTATGATGTTCCGATAATTTGACCATTGTTACTTCTCCATAAGGTATGTATATTTGTAGATGCAAAATGCCTCGTGTCGTTGGCTCTCTCCCTCTCACACTTTTAGTTGGTTCTGGTTTCCCTTGAAACCTGACCTCAGGCAACCATCGTTGATAGTTGCTTGACCACGATGTCATCTGGCTACTCTAAATCATTCACCAGATGCTATATATTTATAACACATTTTAGATTTGGCATGTGTTATCTCGTCATTTCCTACTATATTATGTAGGACTTCTGCTATTTTGTCATTTCCCCTACATTATTTTTCCTCTACCGCAAGAGATGGTTGAGCAAAATCTTCTCGCATTTGATGATGGGACAATTGAGTATGAGATGGGACGACGACGAAACATGTTGGTCTCCTCACAATCAAATCATCAGCCACATTTACAATATTTCTCGAATGGTTTAGGGTGTGTTTGGGTTGAGGGTTACCCCCATCTTTGGGGTTATCTTCCAAAATCCAAATCCTTAACTTTCTTGTGGGGGTCCACCAAAGTCAACTCTCTCTCTCTTATTTAATACATCAAATAACACATTTTTCTGGCATCCATTTCAACAAAAAATAATATAATATATTATCTTATCATCTAAAAATTAAAATACTCAACTTCTACTCATTTTTTCGGGATTTTTACCCTGCAGACCCTATAATCTTTGTCAATGACCTCTACGACCTTTGAAACATCGTAATTCCTCTCTCACCAATGTAAACTTGCTCCGTCTTACCCGCGAACCCTACCGTTAAATTAACACATCTAGAGTTAACTTCCTAAGGTTAAAAATGAGTTAATCTAACCAATCCATGATCGGACGGTTAGAATTAACCAAAAAAAGAAAAATAATCCTTCTACTGCAACAACGAGGTGAGGCTAAGTAGAGAAGGTTGACGGTGGACGGGGTCGGGTTCCATCTGAAACTGACAGGGTCAGAGGAGGCATGCACCGAAGAAGGGCTAGAGCCTTCGAGCAGGGGGAGGCAGTGAGTAGGAGGGGCTTCAATTGTGGGGGGCTGGTCACACCGGGGGAGGCGGGGGGGCTCCAGGGGGCGAGGCGACGGGGGGGGGGGGGGGGGGGGGGGGGGGGGGGGGCTCGCAGCTGGAGGCGCGCCGGGGGGAGGGGGATTCGTAGGTGAGGAGGCGAGGGGCTTCAAGGGACGAGGTGCGCTAGGGGGAGGGGGATTTGCAGACGAGGCGGCAGGGGGAGGGGTCTCGCAGGGGACGAGGCGGGGGGCCAGGGACGAGGGGGGGTCGCAGGGACCGAGTGGGAGCAGTGAGTTCGCTGGGGACGAGGCGGGGGCCGGGGGGAGCAGCAATGGGGGAGGGGGGCTCTGAGCGACAGCGGGGTGTCGAGCGAGGATGGGAGGCCGACCGCCGTGGGGAGTGTGGGTCTTCAGGTGGCGATGGGCCGGCTGTTCAGCTGGAGGGTGGGAGGGAGGGAGTGGCACTTAAAGTAAATTAGATAAACAAAATGGGTATCATGTAAAGAAGATAACATAATCCGGTTAGTCTTAACGGTTAAATGGACGTGGGTTAATCACAGGGTCTTTACGGTAAAGGTTAACAACTTTACGAGGGTGAGGGAGGAATTACAATATTTTAAAGGTCCTAGAGGTCATTGACAAAGATTATAGGGTTTGCCGGGTAAAAATCCATTTTTTTCAAATTTCAATACAATGAAATCACAAGTACTCACTTTTCTAAACGTCAATGCAATCACATCCGAACAAACTCTAGTAACCTCAAATCCTCTGTCTAAACACCAAAACATGAAAACAGGTTATCCATCTCACATAACCTCAAGCACACCCTTGGAGCATGTTTGGTTACTGGGTTAGGCTAGGTTGGGGTATCCTCATGTGAATAGTAGTTGTTTGTAGGGTTGGAATGATAATTGTGATACAATGTAACATTGATTATGTGTTATATTAACTTTTTAATAATTATAATATATTTTTTAAATTAATAATTTTACTTGAACATGGTTAAAAATTATTTTATTAAAGAAATTATAGGATTAATACAAGTTATCCCAACCTAGGAATGCATAGTTGGAGTTAGGAGCATGCCAAAACATAGAAGTAAAATAAAATACTGGCATGAGGCTGATCAACCCATCGTGCGAGGTCAACTCTCTACATCTCATCGTCGGTTGCCCAATCAAAAGAAAAGAAAATCAATGAATGCAGTCGACAGTATATTTAATAGGCAGATCGCCCCATTAAATGGACTAATAATCAAAGAAAGATAATACAGTGAGTGATGGCCCATTCGATGCTCGTCGTCGTGTAATTAGAAAAAAAGTAAAGGAAAGAGGAAGTGATATCACAAAGATATTTTCTTCAACGGTCACAATCGAAGATGCCAAAGAAAAAAAAGGTTGGGCGTCGTAATGGAAACTAACCCATAGGACGTACCGACAAAAGCCGATATTTTGATCAATATTCTCAACTTTGGCACTTTCCTCAGAGAATAGTTCAGAGTAAATTACATAAGAGCCCCCGAATTGCACACTCAGTTCCAACGAGGTACCTGAATTTCAGAGAGCAACAATTTGATACAAGATCTTTAAGATTTTTTTTTGTTTTATTTTGGTTTTTTAATTAATGTGATTTAAGATTAGAAAGACAGAATAACACGATGTCAGTAGTCGTGGACCACTACTGAAACAAATCCCAAATATTAATTATCACAATGAGGTATGACACTGAAAGTGAGTGTGTAGTTTAGGGTGTTTTTACGTAATTTACCCAAATGGCCAATTTAGATTCGAGGCATAGTAATAGAGCATCAAAATATTATTATTGACCATTTCTCCATTCATCTTTCCTTCATTTCAGAGGTTTAATCTGATATACTCTACGTTTGAAAAGGATCTATGTTTCGAGTAAATACCAGGATCAATTAAGGAAGAGGATGAGAAAAGAGCTCGATTTGAGATAGAACGTAACCACGTAGGTTGAGGCTGTCATTTTTCATTAGTTCTCCCTTGGCTCATTGTGATGAGATCTGCTTCGACCATGTTAATGATGCAATGGTGCAATGACATCTCTAGCCCGTTCCAAGTCTTCTAATCAAAAGTCTCTTATATGGAAAAAGGAAGCCCACACCCGACGGTACAAATAACTCCCTACACCTAAATCTTTTATTCATAATTTTAATTTTTTTGAAATTAAATCTTAGAAGAATTAAATCATCATATAACATCATAGTGTCATTTCAAATTCATCTTAGTTCAAAACTTCTATCGTCATCAATAAGATTATCAAATTTTAACGATCTTAAAAATGTTGAAATTCACCCCTTCTAGATGAACATGTTAGGAATATTTGTTTGGAATGAAACTTGGAATAAATATCCCCCTCAATATATTAGATAAATGCCCCTAAAGTTTCTCTAAAAAATCCAAAAACAATCAAAAAAAAAGGTCAAGTGCAAGAACTTACCTATACCTTGGATGCAAGAAGTTAGCTATACTCCAGATGCAAGCTCTCAGCTCCATATTATATATAATCCAATCCAAATATTGACACAATTCTTTTCATTATACTTTATTTCGAAGTACTTCCATAAATTTTACTTTGTTTTTATTCTTTTATTTAGTTCAATCCTATTTTTGATCTATTATTTAAACATTTAAATTGATCCTTATGATTGATCAAGTCCACGGTCAATTTAGACTGTTTAAAGCACGTTCAACTTGTTTTTCCGATAAGATACAAAGACAAGTTAGATAAATAATAAATTGTGATCCTATGATACGTGGTCTGATTAATTTAAATGGTTAAGCTATGTCAAATCACCCTCAAGAACAAATATATAATTAATAGGCAATAATCATAATACAGTCGGACTCAGTTGGGTACTTAAGGAAACCAACTCAAACCCATCAGGGAGGCAGCAGGCCTTTCATTTGAAAAGGGACTCAAAATCGAGTTTGTTCGCAGGCTCATACCTGTAGTCAAAATCTGCAAATTTCTTGAATCATGTATTGAAATTCATATATCAGTTTAAAAAGGCCCATAAGTAATGCTTACTGATTTTTTGATTGACTTGGTATACATGAATCTATCGCTGATTCAATTTCATCCTTGAGATAAGGTTGCAAGCTCAAGCAACAAAAAGAAGGTAAGGAGTAAAAGAGTCAGGAATAAACGTAGCAGACAACCATGTCCCAAATCTATTTCCTTTTGATGGAGAACAGTGAATGGGGAATCCTTGCATCATTCATCCAGCTCCGAAGTAAAGATTCTCCAAGTGGTTACAGCTAAAAGGTTGTGCTGCACAAGGGCATCCAACGCTCCACCTACATAAAATAGTGTAGTCAAAAGAATACCGTAAAATTAAGCCCTCTTCGCAAAGTCTGGAGACTGATTTTTTTTTTAAATAAACTAGAATCCACGATTGGAACAGATTTTAAGAAGCAGTTGAGACCTTTTAAAAACACTTTTAGCATATGTTGATAAATCAATGGAGACATCTTAAATATAAAAAACAAGCCCATGTTAATAACGTAATTGAGACATTTCCAATATTTAATAAGTAAAAGCCAGCTCCATTTTTTACACAAAAAATTGACAGGATATTGCAACAGGATGTAGACAGATTAACCATCATAGGACTGTCTTTCAACTATTGCACTACACCTAAATGAAGATCTTTAGAGGTTAAAAGGTTAACAATCATACATGACTCGATAGAAGAGCATACATATCATAGTACAAAGAAGCTGCATACAGTCCTAGTTACTGCAATAATGCTTCATTCCCCTGGAGCCTGATAGCCCAAATTGCAGCGGAAGACCAATAATGATCGAAGGAGCCCACCTTATGTAATCATAATCAGTTATTTATTCTCTTCTCAAAAGCAAGTGCAAGATTTTGACCTTCTCAACAGAGTATCTCCCACCATCTCGGTCCTAGCAATCCGAAGCATCCTCCATTGGATCCATTTCCCCAAGTAGAAAAATCTAATTGAAAAAATCAGCATCTTACATCAAGAAGAGTGAAGATAGAAGTCCACATCCGTCCATATGTGAATGTCATAGACCAACGACCAACCACCAAAGCTCCTCATCACAAGGTCCATCAGTATACAAAGGACCTCCTCCAGCCTGTCAGGCCACGAGCACCAGTTTATAAAAAAGCGAATGGTATCTGTTTGGTTACTGGGACGGGATGGGTTGGGATGGAACGGGACAACCTCCTGTGAACAGTAGCTGTTTGGATGGTTATGAGGGTTGAAGAAGGTTGCAATAAGGAATGTAATGTGATGTCACATTGATTTGTGATGGAATTTTAACCCATGAATGCAGGAGGATAAACCGGATTACCTCAAGGCAACCCGTTGACCAAATGAACCCATAGATTAGACTTTAATCAGTAGCACGAAAGAGAAACTTGACCACACCCTTCACAAAAAGTGAAGGTAACATGTCCAGTGTCTGGCCATAACAGACAGAAGACAATCTCCAGAATTGTCACCGTTCCCAAGAAACCGTATCATCCACTTCAGTAGGAAAGTGGAATTCTCTGTGTTCAGATCATTAGCAAGCCCCTGATCCATCCCCAAGTGACATAGCAAGCCCCTGATCCATCCCCAAGTGACATACCTATGTGCATTTCACAAGAGGCATATTGTCACGCATGACACCAAATCCCTGCCGAAGGAAAATGATAAGTACATATCCTATTAACGATGTTATATGATAGAACCGAAATTGTCCACAATGGGAAGCCAAATTATCCTATCAAGGCAATAAAGCGGAGGATAGCAAGCAATAAAGAACAAAAATGAAAATGCAAAGGATAAAGAATAAAATACAATGGAAATGAAAAGGAATTAATATACAAATATGGCACTTTGTTGATGTTAAACGTAATACCATAATAGTACAAAAACAATTCATCATTGTACTTGTCAAATTTGATCAACACAAAGAACCAGGATACACCAATCGTAGTAATCTCAGAAAAGGATGAATGGAAACAGAGGCAGGTCTACTGTATCTTCCAACTTGTATATTTTGCAGAGATTTTTTTAAAATATATTTCAGCTAAAAATTTTGCAATTCAATAAGCATTTTAACGATAGAATAAATGATGGCATGAAGAGAAAAAGAAATTTCCTGTCATGGTCAATAACATCTAAATGCCAAAGGGTAGTGCTAAAAATGGCTTCCAAACAATTTTTGCTAAAGAGGACCTATGCAAATCTAAAGACGATGTATCCCTTGGCATTTGAAGTTTTGAACATAACAGATGGCAAATATCAGGTTCACGGTTAAATTGAACTGGGGGACAGGTTTAAGTGACAAAGGACTATGACTATATATATACCAGTTTTTTTACACTTTTTCCTTTTCTAAAATTTACCATATCTGAATTTCACATGTATTTATACAAAAAATAAGTGTCAACAAAGATCACAATAAATCATAAACGTGGAGGTTGATGCCAAGAGGAATATGCTAGGAAACAAAGATATCTGAAGGGGAAAATGCTGTTAATGATAAAGATCAGTCAAGAATCCCACAAAATCAACCTCAGAAAACAATTATATGGGCACATGAGTTTCCAAAAGTAAAAAGAAAGAAAAACTGTGTGCACGCACATGGAAAAGGGCGGGGCATCCTTACATGTGTAATCCATCAAAGATGCCAGTGAATTGGCAAGGAAATGATTCCCATGCAATGTTACTAACAGATGGGAGCCCCATACCTTTCCAACAGAAAGATGTATCCTGATAAGGAACTGAACTACTGAAAATGCCAGATTCACCGATAACATTGCATCTAGTAAGTAAAAGACTAGTGGCCTGGCTTTAGAGAGAATGGACTGTGAACATTGATCCAATTTCGTATATACTTTTGTGACAAGAATTAACCCTACCTGAATTCCTATGTCAGTGTGTGTGTAATTAGGTGCTGAAGGAGAATGCAGTTTGTTGGTTCTACAGACTAATAACGGCAACCAGTGCATGCATGCACACTTGCCTGCCTTGGACACTGATAGAGATGTTTATGATACCACTTTCTCTTTCAAATACAAAATAGGCATAGGTTCAATGGAGGTTTCTGGATCACATTTTCAACCAATGACTATTGCAAGCATTTCAACAAGTGGAGTAGGGGAGTCTCATGGAGGTAGTCAGACATGTGCAGCAGAATGATACATTCTGATCAAATGAATGGACTAGTACAAACTTTGTGGAGCAAGAGGTTTCGGAGGCAATTGGGGATTTAAATGCATAGTAACTGGGTCCTAGCAGCTTCCACGTCTTCTTTTTCAAGGGTTTCCGAGATGCGGTTACACCAGGTATTCTTGAGATTCTTGATAAATTAAGGCCATACTCATGTATTAAAAAACTAAAGAAGGCGATGAACTTTCCTTTACCTAAGTGGAAGTGGCCAAAAGATAAAGGATTCCTTAACATCACAACTTCCAAAGCCATGCACATGATTAAGGAAAAGTTGCTCGCTAACAAACTATACTTTGCATTCGGATAGTCAATTAACCCATGTAAACAACTTTTGTGTCCAACAATTTGACAGTGGACATGTGGAGACGACTTCAAAATTTGTGGCACAGTGGAGGTGCAGATGGCTGCTTTGGTTTCATTGCAATGTAGGCTTATTGAAAGCTTATGATTTTTTAATCATTCTCAAAAGCCTATAATACAATGGACTCCTTCAAAGTTCTTGCACAAGAGAGGCCTCCGGGCATGTGGATTATTTGGATGAAAAGATGAGGGTTGGTTCTTTTAGCCACAAAATAATGCCAGTAAGGTAGCAAACTAAACTTAAATATAGACATGTTCAAGCTTGACCAGTTTTAATAATAATTCCTAACTAGAAAGATAAAAAAATACCCATACCATAAGTGGCTCTCGGATGCAATGACCAGCTAAGGTTGGCTTGTTCACAAATTCTGGGGCCAAAATTAGTACCATGTTACAATAAGAACCCACTTGAAGTCTCACACCTAGACTCTACCTTTATTCACATGATGCGGTTCAGAATCAAATGGGCATTTAATTACTTGATTTTTATTATTTTATAATGGTTATCCTTTCTATATGAGTATCTCCCAATTTCATTTAAGAATGGATCCATCTGCTACAAAATAGGTTAACCTAGGAAAGCATGTTATCAATATTTATGGAAAAACATATCCTTTTTTAGAAATAGTGTACGACGTCGAGGAGATGCCTATCCTTTGAACAACATATCCTTCCAAACAAAATAGACAAAGGATTGCAGCGGCAAATACCCATGATCCTATACCACAGAATAAGATCACCCTTCTTAGCTTTTACCCTCCAAACCAAATGCAATGATATGGCACTGAAAACTGTGCTAGAATATCGCATCCACATTATAATGTGTGTCAACTTAATATAAAGTTATTCACCTTTAAGTGATAACACAAAATATGGATGACTGATTATCAGCCTACTGTTTTCGTCTTTATCTAAATATCAGCCTATCGAACTTTCAGCCATCAAGATACATTTAAGACATGGATGACTATTATCAAAAACTCCCAACATATCGTAAGATTCCTGTTCATGAAAATCAGAACTTCCAAATCCGTTCTGTTTTCTACTTCTCGAAGAAGCATGGATGGGCTGGCGAAAAAGCAGCAAGCTCTAGCAAGGTATGAGAGCAATAGATGTGACCTCTGCCATCGACGTCATTTTTCCTGTAGAATCCGTAACTCCACTTTCAACTTTTCTGAGACAGTGCGTCTCTGCTTCGAGGAATCGACGACTTCTCATCATCTCGGGATATTAATTTATAGTTATGGATTGGAGCCTGTTGAAAGGGCCAAGGCATGAAAGAAGTCAGGAATTGTGTTATTCCAAGAGAGGAGACCCCCACTTCGAAGATATAGTACAGAGATAAAACAGGGTGAAACATACTCAAATAAGTTGAACCCTACCTCAACAAACAAAAAAGCCTTTTCCCACAATTAAGTAGGGTCGGCTACATGGATTCTTCACCTCCATTCAGATCTATCTTGGGTGAACCCTACCAATGTTCAGGAAGGCGGTATGCAGTATACAGCCAGAGGGGTCACTGCATAGAGAGTATGCGGTATGCGGAGAGTATGTAGGGAGTATGCTGTTTTATGCGGTTTGGTACTTTTTATTATTAAAAATATAAATATATTTTAATACATGTTAATATCATCTAAATATTATAGCTCTTGAATATAATAATAAAGAATGAAGGTATAAGGAACAAAACTATTAGGATAAAAAGTACTATAGAGTCAAATGTGCGAAAACATCTATTGAAAGAGCGTTAGGTCGGGTGTCTAAGTTTATGTTAGGGTTTTACAAAATATTTATTTGAAAATCGGCTGCATACTCGGCCGCATATACCGCATACTCGGTCGAGTATGCGGTCAGACCCGCCTAGATGCCGATCTGGTCATACTCGGAGCGCCAAGGCTTCCGAGTATGAGTATGCGGATGAGTATAGTATACTCGGCCGATTTCCTGAACACTGACCCTACCTGAATCAATAAAATAAGAGGCTCCATCAAAGTACATATTTCTTTTTTGATTGCAACATGCATGACTCCCAAGAGTGCTTCGAGAGGCTGAAGTTGCAACCGATATTTGTCATATTTTCCAATCAAAATCATCCCCACCCGAAGTCCATATCTTTGTGGAGCAAAAGTGAGAAAGAATAAATTTCGTGCAGCCAAGCTTGTATATTTTTAAGGACTTTCAAGCCTCATTCATCCAAAGCGGGCCCATCTCAAATTACGAAACTCTATTTTATGAGAGTGTGTAATGGCAAGATCAGGATTGACATGCAGTTGAGCATGTACAGACGAATCCCACAGCAACACACCTGCAATGCGGCACCCATAACATCCCAATGAATATATAAAGGAGAAATACATGCTCCAATTGCAATAATGGCATGATGAGGTGTTAGTAGATGAGCGAGGTGATTGGTGCTATCACATACTAGGACTTTCTAATAATGATGATGGCCGGAGGTTTCCAAAATGAAAAAAGAAAAGAGTTGCGTTCATCCTACGGGTATAGGTGGGGAGAATAATTCAAATTAGAAAAAGCAATGCATCCTAGCATAATATGAATTCCATGCATACTTAGAAACAAAGATCTTGTTAGTGGAGTCATTTATTTGTAGTCGCCTCACCAGCAAGGCATCAATAGTCCTTGGGCATCATAGCCCATAGTTTTCGTGATGACATGGTTGATGACCATGTCAAGTCGTCAGACTGCTTAACTGGCGATCAGCGATATGCAAGTTATGCTGACTTTGACAGTTTGATGAGTGGGATGCATATATGCATGATGGAGGTCTATAAGTATTTCCTACACCTTCAATCTCTACTCATTTATTCCGTATATAAACTCCTCAGGTATAGGGTTGAGAGACTACGGGCGAAAGAGGGAGGTGGTGAAGAAGCCTAGGTGATGCAAACGGGAAATTGCAACGGTGGGTCTGCAACGGCGTCGACGGTAGGGAATGAAACACCATCGTTGGCCACGGCGGTGACTGCTGCGGAGGCAACACACATGTGGCGCACGAAACTGCTTGTGTGGCGTGAACGTCTCGAGGGTAACCCCTTGGCTGGCGGGGGTGTCGGCTACCCTTCAATCGTCGCCTGCAGATCGGAAAACCACAATGAAGGGATGACAGAGTTGGGGTTGAACTGTCGATAGTCGTTGGCGGCGGTGGTGGTGTCGCAGGAGCTTCCAGGACAGCAGCCTCGACCCAGAAAACTTGATGTTTTCATAATATAGATCCGTACTTTCATCAAATATTGGGCACGTATCATCATCGTATTGTTGCACAGGAGTTGTATCAAATAAATCTTCATCCACAGTAAAATACCTTTGTTTTTTGCTTCAAAATCGGGTTGAACAGCGGCTGCAACAATCTGATTTTTGTTGTTGACGGATGAATCTTCGTCGATTAGCGCATCCAACCAAGTTTGCACTTTGATGCTTGACATAAGGCATTGCTTGAACTTTTGTTGATGCGCAGTGAACGTGAACCATGAGATATGCAACTAAGATTGAGTTGCAAACGCCAATACTCGACAGGATCGTCGAATCGTAGGAACGATTCGGTTCCCATGCTCTGATACCAAATGATGCAAATGGGAAATTGCAACGGTAAAAGATATAATTTTGGTGGAATAAATTTAGAGAGGAGAGAAGAAGGAGAAAACACGTCGGCTACGTGGGATTTTGAGAGAAATTGTGAAGATCACGTTGAGAGAGAGAGAGAATAAAGAGACAAAGAGATACTCAATTTTTAATATAATCTGAACTCCCCCAAAACAATAGCCTATCATCCCTTTATATAGGAGGGATGAGATTACAAAAATAGGAAAATCAAAATCAAAATTCAAATCCCAACTTATCCTAATTTGACTCTAATTGATTTGAATAGAAATTCAAATCTACCTTTATCCTAATTTGACTCTAACTAATTAAATTTGAAATTCAAACTGAAACACCTAACTAATTAGAGATCACATGCGATCTCTTATTTAAATAAAATTGCCATGACTCGAATAAACGTAAATAAAATTAACGGATAAAAAACATCAAACCCTAAATGTTAATTTTGTGCTACATCACTAGGTGAAACGCTAACAAGACTGTATTCATACTTCACTTCCCAAGTCCCGCCTATTCTGTGCTCTACTCCTCTAATGTTTTAACCTTTACATCTTTTTATCATTCTACAAATTATATACATGAAGTGGATCTAAGTCCAAGAATGACCCAAAGAAGTTCCGAATGGAGGCAAAGAAACCATGTAGATGGCCCTACTTATGTAGGAGAAGGCTTTATTGGTGTATCTCGCATTGTGTTCTCGCGGTATTTGTTTGTAGTGTATTTAAGCGATGTTATACAACTTGTATTTGCATGTTGTAACTAAAAAATAACACACAAACACATACATGTGGTTACTTGTTGTAATACAACAAGATTTATAAAATATAAATACAAATACTATTTACTGCTTCACACCAAATGTGTATCATGATAATAATCTGCTCTGGTGATCTCTACAGAAAAAGACATTCATCATAAGGGTTCGTTTGGTTGTAGGGTTGGGCAGGGTTGGGTACTATTCACAGGGCTGGGTGAATAGTAAACTGTGAGGAGGGAGTACCCTTGTGAATAGTAACCACCCTGCCCAACCCTTCCCAACCCTGCAACCAAACGAACCCTAAGTAATCTGCTCTTTATGACTGATTTTGAACTTTACATTTTGTGGATTAAAACATCAAATGTTGCCATCATGATATTTTTACGCGGCCATTTTGCAATTATGATATAAACAAAAGGTTGTAATTTGTTCAATTATCATCCTTTAATAGTCATACTACTTCTCTATATGAAAACAAATATTATATATAAAGAGAATGGATAATGCATCCTTTTAAATATATATTTATCAACTTGTTTCAATCAGGTTATGGGCCTTTGTCACCTTTCGCTTCAGAAGAGTTATATGGTAGTCTCATTTTTGCTGCACAGTGCCTTGATATCTTCAGTCATGAATGTGACTCATTCTTGTCTGATATTCTAGTCCAATTTGCCGCATAATGCATCGATGGTTCACAACAAATGTGTCTTGTAATTCTCGTCACTTTGTCAGACATTCAACTGAGTCACATCACAAAGACTCTCCATAGTAATGCATACCATTTCCTACATTTCATATATGATACAAATCAAATGCACGTTCCCTTGTCTGATCAACTATGGGCAATGTATAAAAACACTTCATTGTGATAATCCATGGTGGTTGGTGCTGGCAAAAGACAATCTGAAGCAGCACATGGTGAACATCGACCTAAATGCACCATTTCAAGGGTGTACAAATCAAAAAGCTGATCCTTCTGCACTATCTTCGTTCTTTTTTTTTTGAAGTCAGGGAGAGGGGGAAACATGCAAGGTGTCTGCCCCAGGATTATATTAAACATAAATTAAAGTACAAATTTAACCCATTACAAAAGTCAGGACTCAACAAGACACCTAGACTGTATACAGACATTTTCCCAATAGAACCTTTGCCCGGAGAAAAGAAGGGCATTCTTAGCCAACCAGATTGCTCACATAAAGGCCAACGGACAAAGCAGTTTCTTTCCTCGGACGCTGCCTTGCCTCACGAAGGGAGTCCCAGAAAGTGCCAAAGTTCCTCGCACATACCCAGTCCAGATCAGGATCGGTCCAGATAGGCGACGCACACCGACAGATGAAAAAAGATGTTCACTAATTCAATCCAGACCCACAAAGAAGGCACCTGTCGGAAACCACCTCGAAGAATTTGGCACATCGATCTCTCATCACAATTCTCTTTCGCTTGAGAAGCCATAGGAAAAAAACCAATTTCTCCGAGAGTCCAAGCCCCCAGATAAAGTTGCAAATCCCAAATCAGGTCTTCAGACCGCGAGTGGGCAGTCGACAGATAGCCCCGTAGGCTATCTTGACCGAGAAAGAGCCACCTCTCCCACACCCAATGATCACATCCCACCGAGGGTCTCCACACCCACTATCTTCATTCTTATAAGTATATAATTTATTCATAAATTCGGGAACCAATCCCCTGATCTCTCATACAACATGTTTTCAACCAAACCGTGTACTGTTACCAACTCAATGGTGATATTTGGATGACTATCAACCTCCAGAAGTCATCTCATGGCTTCTCAAGTATCCCAACCCCAGACATCGTCTTGGATGGTAGCTCAAATGACCCTCTCATTGGGTATGTTCCACTGTTGCAAGTACACTGCAGAGATTTCTAACTACCTTCATAAAAAGAAATGCCATGCATTCTTCTTATAATGAATCAATAACTATTAGCACTCTATGAACGTACTTGGAATGGGACACAAGGTTACTCTCAAAATGCTAAAATCTGTGATAGGACTGGACTATAGTGTTTACCTGACGATCTGAAATAGCCTAGAACAGTCAGGGATTTTTTGCAGTATATATTCCATTATGAGACTATTAAGGACTAGTTAACAAATTCAATAAGTAAACAATCAAAAAAATTCAAAAATATTAAGCCTCAGAACATGGAAAAGATTAAAGCTGGAACTGGCTAATGATACTAATGAAAACAGCATTGCTGAACAACTCAATTATTACCAGACAAATATGATCTGACCAATCCTTGAAACATTCAACAAGAACGCAAGTAATTCTTGCAGTTGTATATACGACAGACCAAAAACATAATTGGGAGGGTGGTGGTGGGTGGGATGGAAGGTGAAATTGAAAGCAGAGAGAGTTTAGGAGGTGGTGAGAGAGGGTGTGACGGGCATGATGTGGGGAGGACAAGGAGATAGCTCAAGCAAGAAAGGATAGAGGGTGATCTGGGCAACTAGACAGTGGTCTATCACAGGCGTTGAGGGGTAAAGCTTGTATAGTGGTTCTTTGTGAGGTCCAGAGGGACAAAGCACCTTCCACCAGAGGCCATGCTCATTTGTTTTTGGTGTGGTGGTCCCAAAAACTGGGTCAAAAGCATCAATTCCTAGTTGTTCCTCTTCAAGTTTGTGTGATGTTAGATAGAAAGAAATTGAAAAAGGTTTGAAGCACCAAGTGAGGGACAATATCCAGAGGGGAAGGACTCCACCGAAGGAATTTCATTCTGGTGGTGTTTCTCTTGAGCAATGAGGTCTTTGCAACATTTTTGGTCAAGGTGCATACATATAAACCTTGCAGGAAGGATCCACGAAGTGATGTCATGTTTGTTCGAGCACCTACTTCTTCATCGTGTTATTTGTCAAGAGCAAGGTTTTAAAAGAGTGAGGCTTATCGAGGCGTTTTCCCAGGACTACCTCGAGGCTTAAGCCTCGAGGCATAAACCTCACTCACAACAACAACAAAGCCTTTTCCCACAATTAAGTAGGACCAAAAGCCTCACTCGTGAAAAAAATCATAAAACATAATAAATAATCGTAATTACAAATTTCAAGTTCTAGATATTAAATAGTTATGACAAATACACAACTCCATGACATTTCAATGTTTATTTCATGGTTTAAACATCCAAGTTGTATATATCTCTTTTTGGACTCTACATCTATAAGGAGTCAGGTAAATATGGATATGCAAGCACAATAATGGGCAACTCTCTGCAAAATTTTAAGTTTTGAATAAAAGTTAATAAGGGGACTAGAGATGTAACACACCATTTCAAGATTAGTTGAGATATGTGTGTCATTCAATTGAGAAGGATATGAGAGTAAGCATTGAATCCGTGATCACCTTTTACTTTACCATAAGGATTGGGGGATAAAATACTTGAATATTGCATGTTATGATTATTTTTGTTTAGACATGCTTTAATGTGTATTAATTTAGTCTCGATTGGATAGAAGCAAAGATGAGACATGTTTACAAAATATACTTTTCTAAATTTAGGTCAAAGCCGGGGACTTGCATCCAAACATTTTAATAAAGAATCATTTATGCTTGATTCATACCAACGAGTAGAGGCATTAGATTTAAGAACTCAAGACTCATTTTTTTTGTTCATGTTTATTTATAAAGAACATGCATAACAAAGTAAAAATAAGGTTAATATGTTAATAAACTAAAAATATATATCTCAATGAATCGTGAGCTTAAGGACTTGAAAATACTTGTCTACGAAAGATGAAAAGCTCACAATTAAAAAGTAAAGACAAAAATTATAGAAAAAAAATAAAAATCAGTTCATACATGAGGCAGCGTCTCATAAGCCTCGCGCGCACGTCTCACTGAGGCTGCATGAGTCTCTTTTCGCCGACTTGATCTTGCTTGACAAATAGCCTCGAGGCATTTTTTCCTTGAAAAATGCTCGAGGCGTATACCTCAACACCTCGAGGCGCATTTTTCAAAACAATGGTCAAGAGGACGTGGTGGAGCTTGTTAGTGCATCAATGACTCTTCGTTCTAATGTTTCGATGGGTTGAATTGGTGGATGATGGTGCGTGATCGACAACTTGATTGCTCTAACGTTGACTTTTAGGGTTCCCAATGTTGTGTGGTTAGAACCAATCATCTCTCGAACAATGGGTGACATCAATAGGTGTAATCTGGCTTGGCATCAAGCTCCTTGTGGGCCATCATGTATGGAGCTCAAGATCATAGTTGGTCTTAGCTTTTGAGTTGGTATGATATCTTTCAAGATGCAAAGGAACCAAAGTCTGTCCAGCAGCAGCAAGTCACGGACAACATATACTATTGTCTGATCATTCTCAGGTGGCGGCATTCTTTTTTCACGAAAGAGTGTTGTCAATACAACTGCACGTGCTAATCAGATAAACCGCATGACTCAGATCTAAAATGGGTTGTTTGAGTATCGAAGATGGCGGCGACTCAGATATTCATAGGCTGACTATTGGAGTTTGACAAAAGTTAGAAAGGGATATTATGTATATTTTGTTTAGTTTGTCTATGCAAGACAATAATGGGACAGTATTAGTTGATTAGGGCTTGATGGCCAGTCCAATGAAGAATAGATGCATAAGGGCACTCAAGCTGAAAAATATGAATAGAGTGTTGATTTTCTAACGAGTGTAAGGCTCTATGGCTCTAAGGAGGACATGTTATGCAGACTACACAGAGATATCCCCAACTATCCTGTCAGAGTTGATTTGGAGACAAGGGATTTGAGGAGCTCTTCCAAGAGTTTAATATCAATTTCAGCACCATATTGACATGGTGTCAATATGATAGTTCGATGATATATTGATAGTATATCACTGCAATATCACCAGTTACAACGAAGAAATGGTGAAGATGGACCAAAAAGGAGATGGATATCAACCATTTCATCAAAATATCGACACCATGTTCATACTGATATATCAACGATTATTGGTATATCATGATATTTTGATCCATGCCTCTTCCTATTCTGAAGAGTCATTATCATGTTTTCTCAGTATTCAACTCTATCACAAGGTTGTGTCCAACACTTGGTGACTCTACCTCCCTCACATTCTAGAAGGATAACTAGACAAAGAGGTGGTTTATGATTCATCATTTGCATATTTGTTTGCTTCAGTTGAGAATAGAAAGATCATGCTAGTTGGAATCAAGAAGTTAAGCGCTAACTTCTATTCCCATATCTCATAGCAATGGGTATGGGACCACAATTTCTTGTGCTTGATAAAGAAGCTTTGCTCGATCGAAGGTCCTCCGGGCTTTCGTGTTCGAAGACAGTGTTTTCTTTATGAAGTAGGCTTACAAGATTCATTGATCAAGCCAAATAAAAGTATGAATCTCTAACTAGAGATAGATGTTGATCAGGGGTTGCATCCTTGCAAGGTTCCGCTAAGAGTAAAGATCTTCAAAGGTGTCGACTTTTTCGAACGATATTTTTAAATAGAATTAATATTTTTAAAATGAACCTCTTTCAATTTTGATAAACGTAAAATTAAATCTATTTATTAATGTTAAATTTCAAATAGATTGGTATTTTCATTGGCGATTTTTAAATTTTGATAAATATAATAATTTAAACATCTCTAAATCCATCATAAAAAGGCTAAATTATCAAGTGAAATTTTGAAATTAAAAAGTTCATAGTTAAAAGGAAACAATAAATTTTATTTTATTTACAAGGAGTACTAAAAACAGTAAAGAGATAAATAAATTCAAATACAATTTTAGATCAAATTATTTTGATACATTGGAAGTGATTGGATAAACCATATAAAAGAAAGAAAACTGAGAGAGATAGGATTCGAACCCTGGTCTCGAAAATAGTAACCATGTCACTCTACCACTTGATCATTTAATGATTCAACATCATTTCTCTAACAACATTAACTATAATACAAAATGGGAGGGGGCATATTAAAAAGTTTATACAATGTACAAGTGATGTATAATAATCGTGGAGGGACCATGCCCCCCCCATAACATGTACTAGTTTCGCCCTGGTATGGACGCACTTGTAAAGGAATTGTTTTGTTCTCAATGGCATATGTTACTTGTGTGTCTTGCCAAGAGTTATCAAAGATGTGAGGCACCTCTTCTTTTATCCTTTTGCTCAGGGAGTTACGGAGTAAGACAAAGGTGTACTCAACAAACAAAGGTAGCATGGACGACTTATGTGTGCCTTTCGTCGATGCAACTTTTCGGTCTAGAGGAGAGAACGATATTCTTTGCACACTTATGAATGTTGTGGCTGGCCAAGAACACAATGATCTTTCCTGGTGAACGACTATGTGTGGAGAATGTTCATGCTTACAAAAGATTTTTATAATATTCTCGGTGCACTAATTGCTTGTCACACATTAATTGGGGTAATATATTTTATCAATTGCATCTACACATATATTCACTCATTGCATTCTCAAAAAATAATAAATAACTTGGATAGAACCCTTGCTAGAAATAGAAAAATACTGAACCACAAAAACATCTAGAATGAGATAACACTAAACATAATAACTATGTTAAATAAGGAACATACCAATATCACAGACAACAAGACATAGGAGACGGTGGCACAACCGAATCAGCACTGTCCACTCTTCACCCAGAGCGGCAACATTATGCATTCGCCAGGTGTAAACTCTTATTAGGATAAAGCCTTCACATACTTCTTTGCATATTCACTAATATAAAACAAAGTATACATCTTAAAATGAAAGGATATCAAAGTTTTGGCCTAAAATAATATTCATAAAGTACCAACTGCAAGACAAACAAAACCAAGATCGTCACACCAAAATATAACTCATCTCGCACATGATAAGTAATCACCAAAGTAACCATTTAAAAAGGCCACAGGATTCCAATCTCTTTGATTTGTCTAAGCTCCCAACAATAAGACAAAAGAAATATGAAAGCAGAATGAGAGTGATGAATCCCAATGATGAACATCCAGCACTGAAGAAACCACCTTGAAAATGCAGAATAGGATAAAGTCTACAGAACATACTCGGTGCAGTGTAACCAGGCAAATGTTAGAAATTGCAATAAAACTCATAATATCGTCTTCCACAATCACGAGAGAAGCATAAAAGTCTAAAATCCCATACAGCCATTTAAAACAAAACGCTACATCAGCGATCTCCTCTACGAATCGACCAACAACTTGGAAGAAACAACCATTCATTGCTCCAAACAGATCAAAAAGCCATCAGATCTTTAAATCCACGTGGGTAACCACCGGCCGAAGTTCGAACTAAAAACAAACCAGTGACAGCAATTAGCTGAAAACGTACAATAAGAAAACAATAAAACCAACAGTGGAAACAGAAGTAAAATCATGAGAAATTATACCTAGTGCTGTCCATATCCACCCATAGATCCCATCTGAGGCCTGCTTCCCTGAGTTGGCCCAATAGGAACTGCCTGATAGGTAACCCCGCCCTGATTAACAGCAGTCTGCGCAGGTGCTTGATAGCTAGCATTTTGGTATCCTGCACTTGTCAAACCGTAACCTTGAGTAGGCATCGCAGCCTGCATAGCCATGGGCTGCGCAGCACCGCCCATCGCGGCGGCTAAAGCGGGATTCAGTGAAGCAAACAGTGCAGGTGGAACTCCGTATGCGGCCGGGTTCTGTCCCGCAGCTGCCAGCATGGCCAGCGCGGCGGCATTCGCTGGCATGGCCTGCCCGAAAGCAGCCATGGGCCCGCCCATGATCCCCTGGGTCATCCCCATATCCATAGCGCCATTATACCCTGTGCCGCCTGCAGGCAAGCTGTACCCAGGGGGACCCTGCATAACATACCCACCGCTGCCCTGCATAGACGACCCAGTCGGGGTGGTGGGTGCAGCAGCGGCAGCAGCTGCGGCGGCCCGGTTCCTTTGCCCGTCTGTGGCCTTTTGACAGTACAAGAGCTGCCCATCAAAATTCTTGTTGGGCTCCTCGAGCGCCTTCCGGGCACCTTCCTGCGTGCGGTAGATGAAGAGGGCGAACCCCTTGGGCTTTCCCGTCTGCCGATCGAAGCCGAGAGGACCCTCCTCAATCTCACCATACTGCGAGAAGAATTCCAGGAGCCTCGAGCCGTCGATGTCGTGGTGCACGTTGCCGACATATATCTTCCGGGAGAGGGTGTCGGAGGAGGAAGGATAGGAAGGGCGTTGGTAGTGTTGCTGGTGGTGGGGCTGGTGGTAGGGCTCGGGAGGAGCCGCGGTGGGGCCGATGGAGGCGAGCTGGCAGGCGGTCATCCGTCCATCGATGAGCTTCTGGGGAGCTTCAAGTGCGTGGCGGGCGGAGGAGCGGTGGTGGAAGAGGACGAAGCCGTAGCCCTTGGATTTGCCGGAGGCGCGATCAGTGACGACGCGGCAGTCGTCGATCTCGCCGTACTGGGAGAAGAATGAGCGGAGGGTGTCGGCGTCGGTGTTCCAGTTGAGGCCGTGGACGAAGATCTTGCGATAGGAAGGGTCGAGGTCGGCGAGGCGGCGAATCTCGGTGAGGATGTTAAGGTCAGAGGCGGCGGCGGAGCGGAGGAGGGAGACGAGCTGATCCTTTGAGAGGGATTCGAGAAGCTTGGAGATGTCTTCGTCGTCGACGGCTCCGGTGGGTTGTGGTTGTTGTTGCTGCTGCTCGTCCCGGCCTTCGTCGTCCGGGTCCTCCTCATCGGGGTCATCGCCGGAGATGGGATCATCGGCGGGTGGGGGGTGGTGGTTGTTGTTGCTGTTGAGGTGTTGCTGATGCTCGTCTTCCTCGTCGTCGCCGATGGCCTCTGCCACCTTTCGCCTCTTCGTGGGCGCCATCGATCGGAGTCTTCTTTCTTTCAGGGGTTTGGAGGTGGGGGAAAGGAGGGGGTTAAATTAGGGTTACGTTTGGGAGGGAATGAAGATGTGGATGGCGTCGAATTTTTTATTCGACGGGTCTAGACGGACAGTGGATCCGGATCCGGCTGCGGAGAACATAGTGTTCATTTCTCCCCCGTCCGTCGACCCCCCAGCGCCCCCTTTGTTCTTCGATTCCAGCCGACTTAGGAGGGCGATCAAGGATCGGGTTTTTGATCTTGATTCTCCTTCTTGTTAGCTCTCGTTTAATCCCTCTTCGGTCTAAGCTTGGGAACTCAATCTGGAGATTACCAAAATTCATGAAGAAATTAGGGCACCGCTTCTACTTGAATTTTCTTAGATCTGGAGCGCATTTGGATCCAAGGAGCTTGTTTACGGACATCTGGAGGGGATCTTCTACTACGGATCATCTCCATCTGCAGTCTACAAAGAAGAAGACTCGTTCTGTGGCGTTTTTTGCCGCCATCGTTGAGCTACCATTCACTAAGTTCCTTGTTGCTGGGAGAAGCAACTGTCGTGTGGGTGTGTGGCCCCTGACTGCTGCTCTTGGGGTCTTTTTACCTCTTTGTGTGCAGGTGAATGTGTTGGGAAGGCGTTAGGTTGTTCATGTAAGGTGCTTGTGGGAGTACCAAAGGAACCTACAAGGAGCAATGTAGGCCAGGTGTTTGTCCAAATGCCAGAGTGAGCTTATAGCCTGATCCTGAGAAAAAGGATTCTGACAGAGTTTTGAAGCCCAATGCTGAAGATTTGATTTCCATCAGTGTTGGGCTAACAGTGAATGATTTTAACTTTCTTGTCCTACCTCCTGTGATGTTTGGGAAGAAAGGTGAAATAAAAAAGATAGCCACTGATTTAAGAGTGGGTTCTGTGAAAGAACATAATATTGAGAAGGTATCATTTTGCTGCAGCTATAGATGGAGTGCACCAGGCTCCTGTTTTTGGTGATCCAATTCCAGTTAGGGAAGCTGCATTGTTGGAGATTATGTTCGTGAATTCAATGAGGAGGAAACCAATCAGCTGCAGAAACCTTTTGTTTCTAGCCTTGTGGCCCAATTTCAAACTCAAGTACCGACTTTCTTGAAGGTTTCTCAAGTCGAGATTTGATAATTGTGATGAGATTTTCCTTGGTTCTCTCGACTCTAAACATATTCTCATTATTCGAGGCGGAGAAAGATTTTGTAAAAACATATGGCATGTTTGATCTCAAGTATAATGCAAATTGGTCGTCTATTATTCGCTGGTCTCCTTACTTCATATCGAATTTTCGCACCACTCAAATCCCTGTTTGGATTTGTTTTATAAGTCTCAACTTCATCTCCATAATCCTGGAGTAATTAAACCATTGCACATTCTGTTGGGAGGTACATTTGTATTGACAACCTTTGTGTGGTGATAAAAAAATTTTGTCAACAAACTTTCAAGCAAAAAAATTGTGTATGAAAGCATTCCGAAGTATTGTTCATTATGCTATGTGATAGGACACAACTTAGAGGAGTGGAGATAAAGAAATCGGAGCTCGAGAAGGTGACAAAGATATGGAAGCCCACCGGTAATATCTTTGAAATTGATAAGATGCCAGTTCCAAGTGAACTAGAGCAACCTATGGATGGTTGATGACATCAAAGTAACCCTTGAATATGCATCCTCAATTGGGGGAGCCGCCTAAGGATAGTGGTGCATCTTCTCCACCATCAAATCAGCAGCAGAAGCAGGCACCAGTGATGGACCAGCAGCAACATCAGTCTTTGGGTTCTTTAACCAGCATTATCAATTCTAAGAGATGGTGTCTTACCATCCTCTCACAGCGTAGAGCAACAACATCAGCAGAGGAATAAAAAATGGTTGATGAGCAGCCGAAGGAGAAGCAACAACAACAAATATCTTTGGAGGAGCCAAAAGGACTTGATGATGAGATATTTTCAGTTCCTATTGACGTAGTAGAAGGGAAACTATGCTTTGAGGAATTGCGTTTTGGATTCTACAAAGCATACAAAAGAACAAAATGATTATGATGAGTTCTGAATTATGGTTCAAGAAGAGGAAACAAACTTTGAAGATCAATCAAAAAGAATGATGGAATTTATCCACCACTGCAGTAGCAGCATTGTGAACCACATTTTTCCTCTACTTGGCAGCAGCCACGTGTTGTGGTAGTGGACACTGAGCAACAACTGCTACAACTACAACAGAAACACCTCACGGTTGATGATGTAGTGTAGCCACATGCCCACAGCAACCACTGGAAGCTGATCAAGAACCATCAGTGGAAGGCACTCCTTTGCAACAAGAGCAAGAAACAATGGAGAGGAGAAATGGAAAGACAATGATAGTGCCATGTCTATGTTGGCCATATATGGTTAATCATTTCTGTTGCTAAAGGTCATGTTGGCTGATCATATTGTAAGGCTATATGCCTCGCATAATGCGCTTCAAGTACAAATCCTTTTGATGAAATGAAAGGGGGCACCTGAGCCCCCAAAATCATGGGGTTTAGTAATAAAAAAACGTGACTTGGAGACCTCTCTGCACGTTCTTCCTTTGTTTTCTCTCCAACTGAACTTTCATTCTCTCGATGTTGTTTTGTGAGTTGCTTTGAGGATGGTCTCTTTTGGAATATGTCGATGCCTATCGTGGTACCTTCTTATCCTGAGAGTGGATGGTCAAACCTAATGCACAAGTATGGTGGGGACGATATCTTCTTTGAGGAAGGTTTCTAACTTATCTGTTAGTACCCCATTTACTGCCAATGAGTTATTCCTTCTTTCATTCCATATCTTTGGCATAACTCATACCAAAGTTTCAGACTGGACCGATGATCGGTCGGAGCGGTCCAACCATGGATCGACCAAGTTGTGGTCGCTCCAGCTGGTTTTTGAAATTCAACTTAAGATGAGACCCCAATTGGATCGTTTTAGATCGTTGAACCATACCGGCTCAACCATATTTAACTTCCCACAAAACCAAAATCTAGAAAGTGAAATAGGAAGGGTCAGACACCCCTTCTTCATCCCCATTGGATCTCTCTGTTTTCTTTTTTCTACATCTTCTCCGCGCCTCTAAGGGTCCCAACTTCGACTGCTCGGAGGTCCTCTTCCGCCCCCCTCCCCCCAACCCCAACGATCGATTAATAAGTTGATGTTGCCGTGACAAGCACTTGTCTACTATTCTAAATGGTTATGCATCTCGCATTTATGTTGCAATAGGATTTGATTATCTATAATTTAAAGGGTTTCTATTTTTAAATATTCTGATTGTTGTTATCTCTTTAGAAATTCCATGCCTTCTTTCTCCTTAATTTGGATTTGGATTCTACTTTTGATGTATAATTACTATGGGATTGCTTTTCATAAGAACTGATGTTAGATTCAAGATTAATATGTGTGTGGATATTGATTTGTGAGGTTGCTTTGCATGGGATGAAGTAACAAACCAGAATTGATGCATTGGCATTTAACACTCCTAAATCATAAAAAAAATGTTTTTATTATGTTGCAGTCCGAAGTCAAGAAATTCTCATTCTTTCGGGAAATTTGCAAGACATTGTGAATGTCCTATGAATAAGTTAATTAGTGCTTAAAGTTTTGCAAGAGCATTGATAGCTTCAAACTTTCTATGATTTTTCTATGATTTTTCTTGAGATATCACTAGTCGATACTACACATTTGTATTCATCTTTACGAAATTGATTTAAGGTAATAGATAATTTAATATATGTTGATATATCTTTCGTAGTTAATTATATAACAATGAATATTAATTATTGCTTCATCTTTAAATTGGAAATGAATAAGCTAATTGTTACTATATTCTTAGCAAAGAATCGCATAATTATCCATTAACTTTTAAATATAATAGCTATTTGATTTAACAATGATAATACAAATTTTAACGAATAAGTCAACAGATATTGGTGTTATACAAACCTTTAGCAACAATGTCAGTCGTTGCTAGTTATAAGGACATAAGCTAATTTTGTAATGAATGATACTTGTCACTGTCATTCGGACCACTGATTCAACCCAGTCAAATCAAAATCGCCATGAGACCGGTTGAATATCAAATCTCGTTTTTTAAACCTTGATTTGTACCACTTGATGAAATCATGTGAGAGAGGGTTGCAAATGATAAGAATTAATCGATGTGTATTCGAGGCAACTAGAGGTCGCAACAAAAAGTACCACTTGAGAGGACATCCTAAAATGGGCAAAGTAGGAGTATGCTTGAGCTATACATACATACATATGTGTGTGTATGTATTTATGGATTTGGAGTTACATGAATCGATTTAGAGTTACATGAATCATTCCAGATCTAATTTTATATTATCTTATTACATGTCCTAATTGGTAAGAGGTAGGTTTTAAAATCGGACCATACATTAAATCGGTTTTTTCGGTTTGTTCTAATCGGGTCGGATCATCGGTTTAAACTAGTCGGATCGGTGATGATATCAGCATGATATCATCATTCCTATCGATTCAAAAAAAATCGGATCGGGTTTAATTTACTGGTCTAATCGGTCGAACTAGTTTTTGACTCGATAAAATCGGATACATATATGTAAATATGTATTTATATGTTTTAAAATGTCAAATCTTTCAATAGAATAACATGAATGTCTAATTCGAGTAAAACTCTACAAATGTTAGCTACATTTTTAGCATTATATGAATATAATATAGCAATCATTCATTTAGAGTGTCTTCTAGAAAAATTACTCTAAGAAAGTAGTGGCACAACTTATAATCCAAAAAGAGAGAGAGAGAGAGAGAGAGAGAGATAATTGATATTAAGAAGGGCACAAATGATAAAAATCACATTATTTTATCATTTGAACCTTTATTTTTTAAAAACTTACCAAACCATCAAAAACTGGATAAATTCTGTTTAACCCGGTCCGACCGGTCGGTCAGACCCGATTTTTTATTTTCTTTTTTTCGAAATTAATTACATAAAACTGCCGAACTGATCGGGCCGGGCCGGTTCCTGGTCTGACCGGTCGATCCAGTCAGGTTTTTTAAACCCTGGGTAACAGTCACCAATACATACAAGGGTTTGTTTACACTTATGTCTCTCCGATATTCTGCTATTGCAATTATACCCCTATTTTTTGCAATAACACTCGTATGCTTCTACATTTTTACAAGATTCACATCGTTAAGGTAAAATAAGAGCATAAGTGTAACGACTGAAAAGAATAATTGTCAGTTTAGTAAGAATACATGCAACGACATAAAGGTATAACTGCAAGTTTAGTAAGAATACATGAGTGTTATTGCAAATAGAAGCAAAACTCTAATCGCAGACTCTCTGAGGAAAAAGTGTGTCAAACCCTACATACAAACGAATCCACCTCCCAATCCAAAAGATACCCTTCGTGATTATCCAATCAAGTAATTACAACTTGAATCGCATCTTAGTTAGAAGGAAAATAACCGTGATTTCTCAAATAACAGAAAATCCGGCTAATTGATTGGATCATTGCAAGGATGATTGCTCGACATGGATGGTCGGAGATCCTCAGCTCTAATGTGTTTATAGTAATTCTAATTTTCTTTCTTTACGATTTTTATTTTGCAAATCCAACCTTATGCATCATGTCTTCTACTAATGTTCCCCATATTCTCCACAATTCGTTTAAATCCGAACTCATTTGCTATTTTATCTTAATGGTCAAAGAATCAGTTCTTTTCTAAATGTGATTTAAGTAGCTTAAATATCAACCGGACTTTTGACTATTAAGATAAAATAGCAAATGACGTCATATTTAAACTTAATTAAAAAGATATGTAGAACATTAGTAGAAGATATTATCGAAGGTTAGATTTTCAAAATAAAAATCGCAAAGGAAAAAATACAGCACCTCTGCTGTAATGTATTTTACAGCAAAGGATCGTATCTCATTTTCTCCCATCTCCAATTCTGGAAAGGAAATCGATGCATGACAACTGGTAATGGATCCTTATTAGATAAAAAAACGAGACATCTCGTTTCGATACAAATCCGGCGTATCAATTCCATTTTAATGACGTATTAAAGAGAAGCAATACATATAGGCACATAGGGGAGAGCAAGAGCAGGAAGGCAAAATGGCTGTGTCCACGATCTGTGTCATCCTCTTCTTCCTCTCCATCTCCTGCGGGACTTCACAGGGACGTCCCCTTCCTCCACAGCCCATCAAAACCGTTCAGGTAAATTAATATTATTAATCTCATAATATCTTGCAGGATTTAATTAACTTGACGCGCTTAATCTTATGCTTTCTTATCTGCGTTCTAATTACAGATCAACGGAGACGTGTTTAATTGCATCGACGTAAACACGCAGCCTGCGTTTGATCATCCGCTGCTCAAGAATCACACACTCCAGGTTTCTATCTATAGTTTTTTTTTCTGAATTAAATTTATATCATGAAGCTATCTTCTCAAACTCTTCTCCTTTCAAAATGTAATTACTGTTTTTCTAGCAATTTACAGAAAGATATTTCTTATAGGCTTGATCTTGAAAACCCTATTCTTTAAGCATTAATATACTAGAATTGCATGGTAAGCTGACGCTGCTCAAATAATTAACTACTGTGTGAACTTATATGTCCTCTTCGACGGGTTTGAAAGAAATTTGATTAACTATTCCTCAACGTGGACAGGAATTAAATGCCAAATGGATCCAATTAGGGTTTCTTAGAACGTATGTATGATGCGTAAGCATTCTAGACAGGAGGACTGTGCCCTTATATTTTCTTCTTTTTTTTTTGCAAAATCGATTTCAAATTAAAGTCCAAACGTGTCGATTGAATATATGAATATCATTCGAGATATCTATTAAAATTTACATAAATCCGATATCTGTAACTATTTATTCTTAATGGTAAAAGGTCCACTGGTTAAATATTGGCTTTTCTTTTGACCTTTAAGAATATTGGATTTAAGAACATTATTCATATTCAATAATCTATACGCCCCGATTTTTAAATTTGAGAAAATAATAGCATTGCAGTCTCCCGATTTGATGTGATCATATTTAAGGTCCTTTCAAGTATGGCATAAATTTTTTTGTTGAAATTGTTCGGAAATGGCAGACATTTGAGCTTTTAGGGTTATTTATAGAAGAGTTGGTGATAGAAAATTTCTTTTAATGACCGAAATTGATATTTAAAGTCCTAGCTTTCATGCTGATTGCAAAAAGAAGAAAGAGTATATGGCTGCAGTTACGTTGTTTTCTGATTCAATCTAAATAAAATATTATTATACTACATCTAGTAGTGAATGACTCACCACGCATATTCCTATTCCTATATATATGGATAGCAGATCTTAAAGCGGGACATCACCCGAGCCACTCGATCAAGATCGAGCGGATCACATGGTAAGGGCTAGAAAAGCTTGGATTTCGTGGATCAAGCGATTCACACGGTGAGGATTAAAAAATTTTGAATTTTGTGTAAACCGTTCGATCTTGATGAAGCGACTCAGGCGATGTCCTGCTTTACAGAAAACCTCTACGGTACTGCAAAGGATCTACTTGCATATATGATGGTTGTTGTGCTATAAAGAGTCGAGCATTTTCATACCATAATTCAAGGCGACAATCTGGATATACATTAATTTTGCCTAATTAAGGCTATACACTTCTCTTATTCTTTTCTCGCATGTCCCCAAGAATATAATCTTGATTTTGTATATCATGTAGAATTTCAGAGGACATATCAATGTTTTTACGTATGCTTGAAGTCCTCCATGATACAGATCTTTGCCTTTTAAGCATCGTTTTTATCAACAGATGAGACCGAGTTCGTATCCAATAGGGTTCTCGAACACGAGAACGTCGTTAACTGATGCATCTCTTTGGCTCGAGTCAGGCAGCGAGAAGTGCCCAGACGGCACCGTGCCGGTATTCCGGTACCATGAAGGAAGGCAGCCGTCCATAAACGAAGTCCCCTACGGCGACGATGAATTCACACTGGTACGCAGCCCTTTACAAATGAGTTTTCCTTACAAATACGCATAGGTGCCGTTCGGAATGGGGGTTAAGCATATATCTATATCCAATCCGTCATCATGCATATCTGTTTTATACAGATTTTGACATCCGTATCCGTATCCGTTTTAAAATGGATACGGATATGGATATCGTTTTGATACCGTAAACATATGTATCTGTATCCGTATATCTGTTTTCATAAATAAATATAGTCACAGATTTATTTATAACCATATATAGCATGATTCTACATTCTTTTACAATATTTGTATTACTTTGATCATACAAACACATTTAATAAATTTATATCATGTGTTTTCCATACAATTTGTATATATTTAAGTTGTTTTTATAGAGTATTTCTAACATTACTCGTATACGATCAATATTCGTTCTACACTCGTATCCGTTTTTTAAGGGTATGGTAAGATAATTTTAATATTCGTCAATATCTGTATCTGCATCGGTATTCGTATTCAGAAAAGGATAAGGATATGGTAGTACCTAAATCTGTATCCGTATATGATTGTTTGCATCTCTACTCAAAACTCTCATTTTCTATCACTTATGGGGTCCACTCTCCATTCTTTATTTAAATATTAAACAAATTATTTTTCTTTAATCCGTTCCATCAAAAAATAATATACCATCGTATCATTTAAAAATTATAAACATTTAAATTCTATTCATTTTTTCAAACTTCAATATAATTACATCACAATAGTTGTACTTTTTCAAACTTCAATACAATCTCATCACAACAAACCCACTCAATCTCTAACTCTTCGTGCAAACACCAAAACACAAATTGGATTATTTTTCTCCAGTTTAACACAGACTAACCCGGCAACCAAACTTGTCTATAGTCAGTCGGCCTTCTCTTACTTGGACTTTTCAACAATAATTTTTATATTTTCCTCCAATAATGCATAATATTTGGTTGGGATTCCAATTGTTACTTTTATTTGGTTCACGAAAAAGTTATAACAATTTTTTACTTTTAAAATATTAAAAAATAAAAATCGATTAATCTTTAGTGACCCAATCGACCGAGTGGCAACACGATTCTTAAAGTGACTAAACCACCTCGCGAACCAGTGGGCAATGCAGGTGGCCTTCAAGGGGCCGTTCTACGGAGCCACGGCCTCCCTCTCCTCCTACAGCTTATTCGTTCATCCCGATCAATACACCTCGAGCGTGGTAAGGCTCCGCGACTTCGAAATGCCTTCGGGACCGACGGCCTTCCTTCAAGCTGGATCCACGGTGAGTCGTATTCTACATGCGCATTCCATACGTGTGTATTCACGTGATCTTGAATCGCCATGCACGTTGGTGCAGGTGAATCCTTTACTCTACAACGACACGTCCCTGAGGCTGTTCGCGTCATGGAGCGTAAGCGAAGAACCCGTGTACATTTGCTTCTCTAAATGGTCTCTTCCTACTAATTAATTATCTTGATCTCAACAGCCGCAATTTCCCGGAAATCCAGAAGGTTGCTACAACCTGTTGTGCTCGGGCTTCGTGCAGACGAATCCCCAGCTTCCGCTGGGACTAAAGCTTCTGCCGTTGTCGGAAGTTCATGGGCGGCAGTACGGCCTACATGTGGTGATTTTCAAGGTGCGTCGGAGTATATATATACCATGTTCTAAAATTTGGATCCAAATCTCAAATAAAACCAACGATACATACCAAAGGTGTGATCAATGTGCAGGATGAGAAGGGAGACAAGTGGTGGCTGCAGTTAGGAATGGATGTGTCGATGACGGTGGGGTACTGGCCGATCGGGATCTTCGGGGGGAGCCCTATGGGGAGCGGGCACTTCTCCGACGAAGGCTTCGGCGTGTCCGCCATCGCCGTGAATATACAGTACGTGGATGACATCTTCACCTTCAGGGACATGAAGAAAGAGCAGATGGGGAATAATGTGAAGAACAGAAAGTGCTACAACGTCGGCGAGTTCGAGTACCGCGACAAACAGGCTGGCAGCAGATTCTTTTACGGCGGCCCCGGCGGCAATTGCTCGTAGCCTTTTGGCCGCGCACACGGCGAGCACGGAGGATTATGGTTATGCAAAGCTTGTTACCAGCAATAATGGCAATCATCCCAGGTTCAGATGCCCGTTATATGCACGAGTTAAAATAATTGCACTTCGAAGATGCAAACAAAAATTTTAAATCTTCAAGAGAAACAAACAAAAGGTAGTATGCGTTAGTTAGAATTTGTGCGAAGTATATCCTTAGATTGATCCTGCTTGTGTCTAAGATTTCTGATTCTGATGCATAGAATTCGTCACGGAAATCAAATTCGATCTGCTTTATATAACCCTTACGGGTATACCAGATGAATATGTTTGTATACGATATTAAGTATATGAGAGTGCAGTACAGCAGAAGCGCTGAGCTTTGCTGTAAATCGAGACCAAGCCGGCAGAGAGGATCCCCTGCTGTAATAATGCAGGTGTTGTATTGCACGGACAGTCTGATGGAATCGAACAGCCCTCATATGGGGTCGGGGATTGTGGGCCCCCTTCATCGGACCGTCATGTGTAATCCAACACCTTACAACATGGGATCCGATTTCCCAAGTCAAAGCTGCTTGATCAAAATCGAGCGATTCACACACAATTGTATTTTGTGCCAACGGCTGGATCTTTGATGGAGCGACCCTGGCTTGATTTCTGTATACAGCAGTAATCTGGGGTATTCGGGCACCTTGTAGAGCACTGATGCTTGCATGCATTCAGGGAATGATTGTAATTGATATAAGGGGCAGAGATAGGTTCGCACGGTTCTACCATGTACAGCAGAGTCTGCTGCACAGCAGATGATCCTTTCTAATGCATTCAAGCCGTCTGATCCATTTCAGTTAACCAGAGTAAATGTTGCTGAACGTGAATCCCCTACGTCCCTTCGCCTCCATTTCAAAATCCAACTTCCGATTAAACGGGCTCCTCCCTTCCATTCAATGCACGTGGTTGTTGCAATAACTTTATTCGTGATGAGCTCTGCAACTTCCGTAAAAATGCTCAATCAACAATGCCAAGTTGCCCTAAGGGGGCATGATAAAGCAACTGTACACGGCAGAGGAGGACAGAGCCCGTCTTCCCTCTTTTCTGCTCAAATCTTCAATAAGAGAGAGCATCGCAATTCATGTGAATGACTCTAAATGTCGAGAATCATGTGAAGTGCATCAAAGATATGGCAGCGGAGATGCCTTCCTACACTTGGGTTGTGTGCGCAGGCATCTTATATATTGGCAGCAAGAACCCACTCAATACTAACTACAAACTTGGGGAAGAGGATCCTCTGCTGTAGAGGGGATTGCAGCAGAGGTGCTGTAATCCCCAATAATTTTATTTTGTGATTTAAATTCTAAAATCCAACCTTAAAGATTGAATCTTAGATGAATGTTCTATATGTTCTCCAAATTTCGCTTAAATCCGATATTATTTGCTATTTTATCTTAATGGTCAAAAAGTCGGTCAAAATCTAAGAAACTTAAACTTCATTTAAAAAAGATCCAAATCTTCAATCATTAAGATAAAATAGAAAATAATCTCGGATTTAAGTAAAAATTTGAGGTCATGTAGAAAATTTATCTAAAATTCAATCTATAAGGTTGAATTTTAAAATTTAAATCACAAAATAAAATTATTGAGGATTACAACACCTCTGCTGCAATCCCCTCTACAGCAGAGGATCTTCTTCCCAAACTTGGACCATATGGCGATCAAGGCTTTCTTCCATGGACCACCTTCATAGTTCTGATGATTGCCGTGATGATTCTGTGCGTGACCGCCGCGGAAGCTCTCCGGTTAGATCCTGGTAAGATACCGACCTGAATGACCAAGTGTTGATGTGTTGAGTTGGTTTGTTTTAGCCTGGCGTGTTTTCTCAGGCATTGCACCTGCGAGCTCCGGTGGCGTGGCAGTGGGAACGGGATCTACGATGCCGGACTGCTCGCATGCGTGCAGGCCGTGCTACCCATGCAGACGCGTGACGGTGAGCTTCAAGTGCTCGTTGGCCGAGTCGTGCCCGATGGTCTACCGCTGCTTGTGAGGGGGCAAATACTGCCACGTTCCTTCCAGCTGAACATATGCTGGGAGCTCATGACATCTTTTGGATTCAGATTGCGTGGCTACTGTCCAAACACGCAGGTGTAGTTTTCTCCTGCTGGATTTCCGTGGATTGCCAGGTTATATCTGTGTTTTTAGAGTCATTTGGCTCTATAGTTGACACAGAGTGGAAGAATATCACCGGACTTCCATGTATCTATGCCATCGATGGTCTTCCTTTCAAGCAGCCGAGCCCTCAATCATCAAATGCCTATAGAACGTTTGCTTCATTCGAACAAAAAACAAATAACTTAAAAGCGACATGAATAGACTCTGTAACCCCTTGGGAGCCTGATATGATTCCATCGAAGCCATTCTATGAATATAATCCTCAATACTTCCCTGAGTGGTCACGGTCTGCTTCGCATAAATTGCAATACTTTATCAAATCGACGAGGAGAACAATTCCCCCCATCGCAGTGTGCATTTTTCAAAGAAACGTTCGCCTCAGACGCCTTCTTGATACCTCCACCAGTCTTAAAATGCTGAGAGAGATCTAAGATTAAAACATTGACATCGAAGATTGATTTTAGGAAAGCGTTTGACACTTTCAAATGACATGCAGATCTACCAAAAAAATACAGGTGTTCATGGAGTGGGTACCCGCCCTGTTTCATTAATGACCCAATCCGACCCATCATAGTTGGATCAACGGGTCGACCCGACCCGTTCCTACGGGTACCCGAATCTAATGGGTACCTAGATGATTTGAATGGGTAATGGGTACCCGGAGGTACCCGTGGATCGATACAACAAACATCCTAAATATGATTAAAAGTTAAGCTATTAAAAACATCCAATTGCATGTTGCTCCTACCAAGTTTGTAATCGTAGTATATGTTGAAAATATAATTTGTAATTTTCCCATGAAGTATTAATGGGCTATTATACACATGTGCCTACAATACTCGACCATATAAGAAGATGTGGGCCTATATCCTCTACTCACATAAGAAGAAGTTTCATGAAGATGTGTACTTGGAAGAAGTTTTTAGAAAAGAGAGAGGTGGAGAAAATATCTAAATATTTCTCCACCTCCCACCAAAATATCTAGATATTTCCTCTTAAAAGATAAGTATGGAAAAGGATTCTAGATCCCTCTTAGGGGCCTATAAATACCACTCAAGAGGTCCTCATTTCATACACAACAACAAGAAGAAGTTCTCTACCAACACAAGAGTCTCTCAAGTGCCCTCCTCCTTCCAAGTGTTGTAAGTCTCTCTTCTTTTATTGTAAGCATTGTAAGTCCTCTTCTTGTAAAGTCTAAGACTTGTATGTAAGTTCAAGTTTTTAATGAAAAGAAGTTTTTAAGTTCTTATCTACCTTGTGCATTTATCCATATCATCTCCCTCTAATTTACTTCTTATACGTCACCAATCTTCCGCTGCTCCAACAAGTTTGGTATCAGAGCCATAACCATCCTTACATTCTTGTTGAAGCCTTTTCCTTATTTCTCAACACCATGGCATCCACCTCCAACATACCTTTATTCAACTACACCCAAAACTCCATTCCAATATTTGATGGAGAAAGTTATGATTATTGGAGTCTTCAAATGAAGACCCTCTTCATCTCACAAGACTTGTGGGATCTTGTCATAGAAGGTTATGATGAGGTTAAAGATGCAGATGCAATTACTTCACTAAGTGAAGTAAGGAAGAAAGAGTTAAAGGAGAACAAGAAGAAAGATGCAAAGACCCTTCTCTTCATCCAGTAAGGAGTAAGTAAATCTATCTTTCCTCGTATTTTTGGAGCAAATACTTCTAAAGAAGCATGGGAGATTTTAAAGAAAGTATTTAAAGGATCTGCCAAGGTAATTTCTATCCAGCTTCAATCTTTATGTAGGGATTTTGATAATCTCTTAATAAAGGATGGTGAAAATATCCAAGGGTTCTTTTCAAGAGCTTGTATTATTATAAATCAAATTCGAAGTTACGGTGATACCATTACTGATAAGAAGGTTGTTGAAAAGATTTTAAGAAGTTTACCTGCTAAATTTGATCATATTGTTACTGCTATTGAAGAATCAAAAGATTTATCTTCTCTTTCTATATATGAATTAATGGGCTCACTTGAAGCACATGAGCAAAGAATTAGCACGTTTACTACTCAACCCTTGGAGCAAGCATTTCAAACAAAAATGAGTATCTCCAAAGCTAAGAATGGAGATCATGCTAAGCAAAGAAGGGGACAATATGTAAGGAGAGAAGAGAATAATGAAAGACATGTATCTTACAGAGGTCAAGACAATGGAAGATCTAAAGGAGGATATAATCAAATAGCTCCAGGTATAAGAAAATCTTCTTCTCATTGCATTATTTGCAAGAAAGATAATAATGAATCCAAAGATTGTAGATTCCGCTGCATAAGGCGCAAAATTGCAAATCATTCTCAAAGGGACTGTTGGTTCCAAAAGAATGAGTCTAATTATATTGCACAAGATGAGGATTCCAATCCATTACTTTATTCTTGCATGAATACTGAAGAAGTATCTAAAGACATTTGGTATGTCGATAGTGGTTGTAGTAACCAGATGACAGCGAATAAAGATGCATTTGTGAGCCTTGAGAAAGGGCATAGTTCTCAAGTTAAGCTTGGAGATGGAAAGCTGCAAAATGTAGAAGGCAAAGGAGTTATTGCAGTACAAACAAAGAAAGGTACTTCTAAACTCATTCATGATGTTCTCTATGTTCCAGGCTTAACTGAGAATCTTCTAAGTGTTGGCCAACTTATGAATAATGGTCATTCTCTAAGATTTGATAATGGAGTATGCAAAATCTTTGATAAAAAAAGAAAGCTACTGATTGCAGATATTAAAATGGCTCCAAATAAAGTCTTTCCATTATCAATGCCTTTAAAAGAAGGTTATGCTTTAAAAGGTATAAATGAGGATGATTCCCTGTTATGGCATTTAAGATTTGGACACTTAAATTTTAGAAGCCTCAAGTTACTAAAGCAGAAAAACTTGGTTGCCGGGCTTCCATTCATCAAGAAAGATGAAAACATATGTGAAGGATGCATATATGGAAAGATGCATAGATTACCATTTACAAAGACATCATGGAGAGCAAAAGCTCCACTTGAGTTGATACACTCAGACGTATGTGGACCAACTCAAACTTCGTCAATCAATGGAGCCAGGTACTTCTTATTATTTGTAGATGATTATAGTAGAATGATGTGGGTTTACTTTTTGAAAGAAAAGTCAGAAGTCTTTTCTACTTTTATCAAGTTTAAAGCTTTTGTTGAAAAACAAAGTGGAAGAAAAATAATAGTCTTGAGATCAGATCGTGGAGGAGAATTTACATCCAAAGAATTTCAAGACTTCTGCATAACTCAAGGAATCAAGAAGGAGCTAACAGCAAGATACACTCCTCAACAAAATGGAGTAACTGAAAGAAGAAATCGAACAATCGTTGAGATGGCAAGAAGCGTGCTGAAAGGTAAGGGTCTTCCTAACAAACTTTGGGCAGAGGCAGTAAATACCGCAGTTTATATATTGAATAGATCTCCTACCAAAGCAGTGTTGGATAAAACACCTTACGAAGCCTGGTATGAAAGAAAGGCCAAGGTTAGTCATTTCAAAATCTTTGGCTCTATTGCATATGCTCATATTCCATCTTAAGTTAGACAAGAAAAGTTTGATAAAAAAAGGAGAAAATTTTATCTTCATTGAATATTGTGATGAATCTAAAGCTTATAGATTATATGAGCCCAAAGAAGGGAGATTAATTATATCAAGAGATATTATCTTTGATGAAACATCTTCATGGAATTGGGATAATTCTTCAGTGCCCCAAAAGCAAGCTGCAGCTGAAGAAGATAATCCAAATGATGAAGATATTTTTTCTTCAATTCAAAGACCAGTTGGGCTAAATGTCTCTGACTCAGAACATCCACAACAAAAGGTACGGTCTCTTCAAGAAATCTATGCATCATCTTTTGCTATTGCTTTATGTGCTTGTGAGCCTCAAAAATTTGAAGAAGCAGCAAAAGAAGAAGTATGGATTCAAGCAATGAATGAAGAGATTGCAGTCATTAATAAAAATCACACTTGGGAGCTCGTGGACTGTCCTAAAGATAAAGATGTCATTGGTCTTAAATGGATTTATAAAGTAAAATATAATGAAGATGGCTCCATTCAAAAGCATAAAGCTCGATTGGTTGCTAAAGGGTATTCGCAATAGCCAGGTATTGATTATAATGAAACTTTTGCACCTGTTGCTCGTATGGAGACAATTAGAACTTTTCTTGCACTTGCTGCTCAAAAGAAGTTACCAATTTATCAATTTGATGTTAAATCTGCATTTCTTAATGGAGATCTTGAAGAAGAGGTTTATGTTGAACAACCTCAATGATACATCTCCAAAGATAATGAAGAAAAGATCTATCATCTCCGCAAAGCCTTGTATGGCTTAAAGCAAGCACCAAGAGCTTGGAATAATAAAATTGATGGATATTTTCATGATAATGGATTTTTAAGAAGTCCTAATGAGCCATCTCTTTATGTGAAGAAAGAAGGTACACAGAATTTCCTTATCGTATGTCTTTATATTGATGATCTTATATATACAAGCAATTCCTTCAAGATGATTGAAAAATTCAAGGAAGCAATGATTAAAGAATATAAAATGACAAATCTCGATCTTATGAGATATTTTCTTGGTATTCAAGTTCAACAGAAGAAAGGTGAAATATTTATCTCTCAAGAAAAATATGTTCATGATATTCTTAAGAAATTTCATATGTTAAATTGCAAACCAGAAGCAACTCCTATGATTGTTAATACAAAACTTTCTGCAAATGATGAAGCTCAAGAAGCTGATGGTTCTCTTTATAGGAGTCTTGTAGGTTTCTTGTTATATTTAACTAATACAAGAGCATATATAGTATATGCAGTCAGTGTTGTATCAAGATTTATGAGCAAGCCAAGCAAGCTTCATTATGCAGCCGCAAAAAGGATTCTTCGATATGTTCAAGGTACCAATAATTTTGGGATTAAATATACTTCAGAAGAAGATAATTCTCTCAAAGGTTATTCGGATAGTGATTGGGCTGGATCTATAGATGATAAAAAAGTACATCGGGTTATTTATTCTGCATGGGATCTAAAGTCATATCTTGGAGTTCTAAGAAGCAAAAGACAATAGCCCTTTCCTCTGCTGAAGCGGAATATATTTCTGTTACAAGTGCATCATGTGAAGATGTATGGCTGAGAAGACTTCTTCATGATATTCAAGAAGAGAATACTCTTCCAACAACTATACTATGCGATTATATGTCAGCCATTGCTATGACAAAGAATGCAATCTTTCATGGAAGAACAAAGCATATTGAACTTCGTCATCACTATGTACGAGAGCTAGTGGAGAATGGCGACATCAAGCTGGAGTTCATCAGCACAGAGGACCAACTTGCAGATATTTTTACAAAGCAACTTCCAATAGAAAAATTCCAACACTTCAGACGAATAATGCAAATTACAAATTAAGAGGGGGTGTTGAAAATATAATTTGTAATTTGCCCATGAAGTACTAATGGGCTATTATACACATGGGCCTACAATACTCCACCATATAAGAAGATGTGGGCCTATATCCTCTACTCACATAAGAAGAAGTTTCATGAAGATGTTTACTTGGAAGAAGTTTCTAGAAAAGAGAGAGGTGGAGAAAATATCTAGATATTTCTCCACCTTCCACCAAAATATTTAGATATTTCCTCTTAAAAGATAAGCATGGAAGAGGATTTTAGATCCCTCTTGAGGGGCCTATAAATACCACCCAAGAGGTCCTCATTTCATACACAACAATAAGAAGAAGTTCTCTACCAACACAAGAGTTGAAAGGATATTGGGAGTCCTTAAGCGCATCACGGAAGCATATTGATTGCATCGTATGCAATCGGAGCAACTAGTCGCACTAGATGCTAAAAGCAGCGGAAATTAAATTTTAAAACTAAAGATGAAACCACATGATCACGAGAACACTTCTCGGATCATTTCATTAAACCACCAAGTATAAGGAATACCTCTTGAAGCGTGGTTGTGATCGCGAGATCTCAAAGTAGAGATCCTCCTGTCTTAAGTCTGATCCACGAAGAACGCACTTGCAGGCGTGATGATGAGTCATGTTCCTTCCCGCAATCCTCAATGAAGATCCAAGCGATGGCTCTCCTGATTTCGTCAAACGAAATCCGGCGTCTTCCTTTAGAGTAAGAAACTCCAAAGAAGAAGGAGATCCTCGAGTCGTCAAAGAAGAAGTTGAGGGTCTCTCCTTTCTCAACACAAGATGGACGGCCATCTATTGGAGGAGAGAAAGAGAGAGAGAGCGAGAATATGAGAGAGAGAGTTGTAACCTTGTACAACTCTTAATGATGTACCTTGGAAGGCTACCCTAGCCCTCCTTTTATATTAGTTTAGGATCCAATGGATCTCAATCCATGGGACACATGGATCCAACAGCTAGGCTTGGTCCATGTAAAATCAATGGCTATAATTATTGTTGGTTAAAACCAACAACATTTATTTATGATTAAATTAAATATATGTTGCAACATTATCAACATATTTTTAATTTAACATAAATAAGTTAGTTGAGAGATTAATCATCATAATAAAATGGAGATAATATTGCCTCCTAATGGTGGCTTTATTTCTCTTTTTTATTATATTACATTATCTCTCAATTATCACAAAAATATCCACCAAATTAATTCCAAATTAATTTGTGAATATTTCAATCATGCCATTGAAAATTATGTAAATCATATTCACATCCTAAACTAATTTGTAAATGACATTTCCAGTTAATCAACAAATGTGAATCCAATCCACATAATAATTAACAAATGTTATTTACTAAATTTCTCTCTCTTGAATATATGTATATTATAAATCATATTTACAATACACAAATATTATGGATAATAATATCCACATTCTCTAATCCTTGATAATTAAATCCCATTTAATTATCTTGGATAATTATTCTCACAATATGAATCTCATTCATATTATGCTTGATAATTAAATCTCATTTAATCATCAAGTCCTTCTTGCTTGGATATGAATTTCATCAAATGAATTATTCTTGAACCCCTTCAAGAATAATGTGCTTTCTCAGCAGATACTTGGAGATAAGGACAGGGCGATTGTATTATTCCACGTATAGTGACTTGGATGTTGAGATATCATCTCAAATCCAGATCTTACGAACCTCCCACGGATGCTTGATTAAATCAAGACCGCAAATCTAATTTTCTCATTGAATCTGAATCTCATTCAGACCAATATCCAACACTTGGACTAAGATTAGATTGCTTCTCTACTGGAAGGAGTCACTAAAATCCAGACATGTTTCATCACTCCCTCGGAATGGAAGCGTCATGGATATACAATCGTTTATGATCACATCACCCTCGGGTATTCCTAATACATGTACATCCTGCATACTGGAAGACCCATTGTCAACCCGAAGATCAAGATAAATTTTACACTGTCTTCTTCAGGGTTTGATCACTAAGTTTCTCATTTGATCATTGGGATTTGGTATCGATCATATACTTTCCAAAAGCATATATCATACCTAGGTCTTGATCATATACTTTCCAAAAGTATATATCAAACCTACAAATTCAGTCAAGCTTCCAAACGACCGTGCACGGAATTTGATTCTTCCCAATATCTCATGAGTGAGCTCATGTCTTCCGGTTCAGTAGTGAACCTGTATGATCCCTTTGAGAGATCGTATTACTCATATGCCCTTACATTCACACCAGCGCGCCGGTGTATAGACCTTGGTTAGGTCATCAACCTATTGGTCTGCCAAATGTACATACTCAGACATATAGCAATACATCTTTCTCCGATCAGAGGATGCGTGCTTATGCTGTGACAGCATTCAACATAGGACTTAGGTTATCTCGATCTCATTAAGTCGACCCATTGACCTAACTAATCTGACACCTCCGAATCTCTAATCCTATGCAGAGGACCTGCATCAAGAGGTCGGTCAGATATCAACCTATGTGAGAAAGGATTGCCATCTCCTACTCAGGCTGGAGATCACATCTTAATGATCATTTGATGGTGCTTGATGAGTCCTCAATCTAACTCTTTAGATATTCATCCAAGCAACAGCCTCTATGATTCAATAATTGAATCAACAGCTGTATGATCATTAAGATAGCCATGGTACATAACCCTAATTGTATAGAGGGACCTATTATGCAAATTATTTATTCTTTATTTCAGATCAGGGAATGATATTTGCAATAACATTTATTGCATAATGGCTCGATGTGGGCTCACATGTCCAACAATCTCCCACTAGCCCAAAGAGCCATTAATGGGCTAATCATTTAAACCCACACTCATGTGACAATCATAGGCTATTTAGAAATAGCTAGGTAAGCTGATCAGTCACTCTGTTCCTAAAAGACTATGCCAAGTCCTTTTACGGCACTTGCATATCCCTAGGTAACAGTGCTCGCATCCAATACGGATGTTGCATCTCATGCAACCAATACTCAATCTAGTCAAAGCACTTATAGTGCCCTTGACACTATTGCTCAATTATTATAACTAGTATTTTCATAATCCTTATCAGAATACCCCTATTCCTGGAGATCACTATCTCTAAAGGTATCTACAGTTAAGACCTTTTAGATCTCTATCTATAAAGTCTTAAGCTCTTGAAGATAAGACTTAGAGATCACTATCTCAAAAATCTTATCATCTATGAAGATTTTGTTATTACTGCAATCAAGTGTTTTCTCTTCATAATAGGATTAGTAACAGTTTACTACTCCCACTGCATGGCAAATATCTGGCTTTTGTACACATTTAGCATACACTTTACGTAACTGATGTACAAGTGCAAGCAGTTCTAGTATTCACTTCCTCAACTCTTTGAGGTGTTATCCCTTTAGATAGGTCAGTACCAAATATCAAGGGAAGGAAGCCTTTCTTGGTATTTCCAAGAATGGAATATGTCCAAGGTGCACTACAAATGTGACAGTCCCAATACCCTCTTTTCTTTGCTTCCGAACAACTTCAGAACTAAGATCTAAGAGGTATTCTTGAGATCATAACTCAAGGTATGGAATAGCCGGTCTATAAAACACTTATTATCATCCTTATATCATTCCAAATGATTAGGATATTATCTACATTTAGCATGATGAACATAATGGCACTCCCACTAAGCTTCACATGGTACATCAAGATTCTATATGAAATCATAGCATTTATAATTTCATCAAATCTTATGTTCCAATAAGAAGAAGCTTATTTGAGTCCACAGATGGATTTCTTTAGCTTTCACACCTTGCTTTCCCAAATCATGAAACCCTGGGGATACTTCATGTGAATATCCTCAGAGAGGTATTCTTTGGAAGAATGCAATCTTGACTTACATCTTGAAGATGCAACAGTCAAGTTGTGTAGCTAAGGTTAGCAATATTCTGATGATTTTAAGCATGGTTTCCGAAGAGCAAGTCTCATTGGAAGCAATGTCTTCTCTTCTAGTGTGTAGCTTATGGCTACGAACTGAGCTTTGAAGGTCTCTACCTTCTCATCAGGTTCCCTTTCTCTTGAAGATCCATTTACACCCTAATGGGTCTAACTCTTGTAGGTGGATCCTTGAGGGTCCATATACAACACTTGTATATGAAGTCTACTTTAGACTTTATTGCTAATATCCAACTTTCCATGTCATGATCCTCAGGAGCTTCATCACATGAAGTCCGATCATTGTCAGACTTAACTGACACATGGAATACATCCTCAAACTCATTTGAAGAGGTATAAGTGTTTCATCTTTAATTATCCTTTTAGTTTCTGATCTTAGGAGCCTCATTATCTTCTCGAGATTAAATGAGTTCCTACACTTCATTTTCATCTTGATTCTCAAGAGAGTCATCCTCTAAGAATCACATTCTCAGAGATGAGATCTTTTAAGAATCTCAAGATCATAAAGTAGGTATCCAATACCATCCTTTATTTTCCTAATGAAGTAGCACTTTCAAGTGCTAGATTCCAGCTTACATGCATGGAATCTTTTAAGGATATATAGTGTAGTCTCTACTACATATATACTTGGAAACTAAGAGGTAGTTATGCTAAAATTCATCATTAATCAAGTCATGTCACACATGATCCAATTGTATCTCCCTACAACTCCATTGAGTTTAGGTGTGTTAGGAGGATTGAGATAGAAATGATATTCATATCTTCATAAGGTATTCTTTGAATTCATCTAATAGGTACTTGCTACCTTGGTTAGATCAAATTCATTTAGTCTTCCTTCAAGCTTTGGTTGTAAACCAAAATTGTGAAATCTTTGAACATTTCAAAGGTTTCTCAGGTGAAGAGAAGAAATCTCATATCATACATGATCATCAATAGATATCACATATCCATAATGTTCACTATGATATAGATGATCCACATACATCAATATGTATGAGATCCCGGATACCATGATATCTTATACCTTTCTAAAGAGAAGGGTGTATTGGACATTCTATGAATACAATATTCACAAGTATGTAAGATTTGAAATTTTAGACATTCTAAAATTCCATCTCTTACTAGTTTATTGATCATATCAATAGACAAATATCCAAGGCTTGATGCCAGATCATTGTCAAATGATCTTCATCCTCCTATTAATCTTATAAGGTTTGATGTTCAGTATTAGAGATCTTAATGAACCATTCATTAATTTTCTAATTTTGTGGAGTCCACTAGATGTTAGATTACTATCTGAAATATTTCCATCATAACTCTTTATGATAGTTCTATCTCAGAATTCATGTTTATTTCCGACATTTAGAAACAAACAATGAGTGTACTCTACTATCTAGGTTATAGAGACATTCTCCAAGACTAAGGGCTCTCCCACTGAGAATATGAAGTCTATCTATCCAACAGAGATTACTGCAACAATTACGGCAATATCCATGTAGATGACTACTAAACCTTAAGATCAAATTTCTAATCTTCTAATATATATATGCAACAAATTGCAAATGTCATTAGAAGATTTGGATACAATTGTCAGACTTTATAAGAAAGTCAGAGTCAATGATTATATGTAGATTATTCCAATGCTCTATCTGAGTCCTTCACTAAGGATTTTAGATAGACTTGATAGTCATACTATCAACACATTAACTTATTGCAGTATTGGCATTCATCCAACTCTTTGGATGTGATATGGAAGTCATAGAAGTAGGTCAACTCTTTGACTTTCCTTCTTACTCGGGTCCGACCCATGCTTCCACTGCGCTCTCTTCATCTATAAACAACCATTGTTCAAGACAAAGAATCTCTTATGTTGAATTCAAAGGATTTCAATACAAGAGCATTTCAACATTTATACATGCTTCATTAAATTCATTCAAAATGATTAATATGAAGCTTCATGAATGACTAGAGTATAGACAGTAGAATGATGACACTCATCATATCTACATACATCTTAACTCTTAGAGACTTAGGTTTAGGTAGGTATTCAAACATTTTGAATACATCATCTCTTTCGAGCTACCATTCTACATAATGCAGAGAACCATGTCATTCAAGATTAAATGTCTCGAGCACATATGTATGCCAAAATATCTTCTTTTATTTTTTAGGGATTATTTGACAATTACGATCACCATCGACATGTGACTTCTAAAGTACACTCAATGAAAGATCAAGAACATAGAGACACACAAACCCTAAGGTGATGTCTTATTGTCTTATTTAATAGTCATTCCTCATTATGTTGAGGAAACTTGCACATTGCAACCACATACATTATATGTTCAATTGCAAGTACAATATCTGGATCATGAGTCCAATCCAAGATATTTTAATGGTTATCATTGAATATAACATTGAGTGGGTTTAATGAAGGATTATCTGAAATAAGAAATTTGCATAAGTGTATATATATTATATATACATGTTTTACTTTGATTTAGGAATTTTTATATCAAAGTTGTCTTGCCTTATCAACAATGAAAGTTCATTCCCTTAATCACTTTCAATGTAAGAGATATTTTTACCATTATATCTCTAGCAAGATCTGGGATCTCCTTTCCTATCTTTGTCGCATCCCAATAATATGAGAACTTACGACTCCGATAAAAAGAAGCGGGAACTCATTCCGCTTTGCAAGTCCAACTTGCATTCCCAATTCGGTCTTTAATACCCGGGCCCACCACCCCTAAGATGATGTTGACCCGTCATTAATTGAACCAACCGTCAACAGGCTTAATACTCGCTATACGCAATCCAATATCGCCCCAATAATATGAGGACTCGATATTGGGGTCACTACGTATACAGCCTTGAATATGAGGACTCGATATTGGGGTCACTACGTATACGGCCTTACTCTTTCGAGAAGCAAAGAACCCGATCCAATTAAATCATATATAGGATCTGTCACTTCGGACAGGCGTCTCCTATATACAACAACTGGTGAAGAAATCATTTGCCTTGACGGGATACCATGGATGACACTTATGTGATCCTCCACCTCATATTCAAATTGTAATTAATTATTGTGAATCATATTCACATAATTTATTCTTCCAAGGGAAATACACATCTATTCATAATAGAGTGTTTGTTGGATATAATTAATTTAATCACATTAAATTAATCATCAATCCAATCATCAATCAACAAATATGTCTTTTACTTGAATAGTAGGTATATTCTCAAAGTACGTATTATTCGAATTTTAATAATTAAAAAAATACACATTGACTTCTCCGACATTATACAGTCCCTACCCGCTGTCATAGCCAGTACCGACGAGAGTGGGACGGACCACATACATTGCAACCCGCGATCCCAATGCTCTCCGACTAGGCACCACATCCGCCTCGGGAAAGGATAATACCAGATAGATCATAATGTACTTTGAGATGCTAATCGGTTTTTCAACCGAAATTATACCATATAATATACATCAAAACAATTTTTGATTATATTATAAGGAGATTTGCTAGACAAATCCCCAATCCTATTCAAGTAAGAGGGTCTTTCATGTAAATGTTGTCCTACAACTATTGTAGGATAAACTATGGTTTTCATGAAAGCAATGTTTGTTGATGAACCAATGATCAAGATCTAATATCTCATCATTGTGGTTTAGGCAAGTGTCAAACAATGAAATAATTATCTCTTTAAATATTTCACAAATATTTATCACTAATTATTCCAGAAAATTAACAATTAATTTTCACCATGATAATTGAATGACTTATCACAAGGTTCATGATCAAAAATGTCAATTTCCAACGGTAACCCCAATCACTAAAATTAACTTATCTTGATCAATTTAAATCCAAAAAATGCAAACTCAGTTTCCAAAGATTGTCTATTTGATTTATTAAAGAATCCAAGTGATAATTCATGCATTTCGAGGCGGATCAAAATCGTAATTATCTCATTAATCACGTTTAAATCCGCAGTTCCCGCAACAGTGAATATATGCATATTCAAAAGACCATATCTTGAGCAAATGAAGTTCAAATTTAGTAAACTCAAGTTCTATGGTTTCCTTGTTTAATGGGGAACAAAAAACAATTGAAAATTTCGTGTTTAAACAATTTAAACAGTACCGAAAAATTCAATTATATAGAGGTACGAAAATTGAAATGCAGCAAAAATTTTGCAACCCTTTCAAGAACCAAATCGTCTAAGGTCTATGGATCATATCCAAAACCTTATTCAACCTGGCTCTGATACCACTTGAAAAGATATTGGGAATCCTTAAGCGCATCACGGAAGCGTGTTGATTGCATCGTATGCAATCGTAGCAACTAGTCGCACTAGATGCTAGAAGCAGCGGAAATTAAAATTTTAAAACTAAAGATGAAACCACATGATCATGAGAACACTTCTTGGATCGTTTCATTAAACCACCAAGTATAAGGAATACCTCTTGAAGCGTGGTTGTGATCGCGAGATCCCAAAGTAGAGATCCTCATGTCTTAAGTCCGATCCACGAAGAACGCACTTGCAGGCGTGATGATGAGTCACGTTCCTTCCCGCAATCCTCGATGAAGATCCAAGCGATGGCTCTCCTGATTTCGTCAAACGAAATCCGTCATCTTCCTTTAGAGTAAGAAACTCCAAAGAAGAAGGAGATCCTCGAGTCGTCGAATAAGAAGTCGAGAGTCTCTCATTTCTCAACACAAGATGGACGGCCATCTTTTGGAGGAGAGAAAGAGAGAGGACGAGAATATGAGAGAGAGAGAGAGTTGTAACCTTGTACAACTCTTAATGATGTACCTTGGAAGGCTACCCTAGCCCTCCTTTTATATTAGTTTAGGATCCAATGGATCTCAATCCATGGGACAGATGGATCCAACGGCTAGGCTTGGTCCATGTAAAATCAATGGCTATAATTATTGTTGGTTAAAACCAACAACATTTATTTATGATTAAATTAAATATATATTGCAACATTATCAACACATTTTTAATTTAACATAAATAAGTTAGTTGAGAGATTAATCATCATAATAAAATGGATATAATATTGCCTCCTAATGGTAGCTTTATTTCTCCTTTTTATTATATTACATTATCTCTCAATTATCACAAAAATATCCACCAAATTAGTTCCAAATTAATTTTTGAATATTTCAATCATGCCATTGAAAATTATGTGAATCATATTCACATCCTAAACTAATTTGTAAATGATATTTCCAGTTAATCAACAAATGTGAATCCAATCCACATAATAATTAACAAATGTTATTTACTAAATTTCTCTCTCTTGAATATATGTATATTATAAATCATATTTACAATACACAAATATTATGGATAATAATATCCACATTCTTTAATCCTTTATAATTAAATCCCATTTAATTATCTTGGATAATCATTCTCACAATATGAGTCTCATTCATATTATGCTTGTTAATTAAATCTCATTTAATCATCAAGTTCTTCTTGCTTGGATATGAATTTCATCAAATCAATTATTCTTGAACCTCTTCAAGAATAATGTGCTTTCTCCGCAGATACTTGAAGATAAGGACAGGGCGATTGTATTACTCCACGTATAGTGACTTGGATGTTGAGATATCATCTCAAATCCAGATCTTACGAACCTCCCACAGATGCTTGATTAAATCAAGACCGCAAACCTAATCTTCTCATTGAATCTGAATCTCATTCAGACCAATGTCCAACACTTGGACTAAGATTAGATTGCTTCTCTACTGGAAGGAGTCACTAAAATCCAGACCTGTTTCATCACTCCCTCGGAATGGAAGCGTCATGGATATACAATCGTTTATGATCACATCACCCTCAGGTATTCCTAATACATGTACATCCTGCATACTGGAAGACCCATTGTCAACCCGAAGATCAAGATCAATTTTACACTGTCTTCTTCAGGGTTTAATCACTAAGTTTCTCATTTGATCATTGGGATTTGGTATCGATCATATACTTTCCAAAAGCATATATCATACCTAGGTCATGATCATATACTTTCCAAAAGTATATATCAAACCTACAAATTCAGTCAAGCTTCCAAAGCGAGACGACCGTGCACGGAATTTGATTCTTCCCAATATCTCATGAGTGAGCTCGTGCCTTCCGGTTCAGTAGTGAACCTGTATGATCCCTTTGAGAGATCGTATTACTCATATGCCCTTACATGCACACCAGCGCGCCGGTGTATAGACCTTGGTTAGGTCATCAACCTATTGGTCTGCCAAATGTACATACTCAGACATATAGCAATACATCTGTCTCCGGTCAGAGGATACGTGCCTATGCTGTGACAGCATTCAACATAGGACTTAGGTTATCTCGATCTCGTTAAGTCGACCCATTGACCTAACTAATCTGACACCTCCGAATCTCTAATCCTATGCAGAGGACCTGCATCAAGAGGTCGATCAGATATCAACCTATGTGAGAAAGGATTGCCATCTCCTACTCAGGCTGGAGATCACATCTTAACGATCATTTGATGGTGCTTGATGAGTCCTCAATCTAACTCTTTAGATATTCATCCAAGCACCAGCCTTTATGATTCAATAATTGAATCAACAGTTGTATGATCATTAAGATAATCATGGTACATAACCCTAATTGTACAGAGAGACCTATTATGCAAATTATTTATTCTTCATTTCAAATCAGGGAATGATATTTGCAATAACATTTATTGCATAATGGCTCGCCGTGGGCTCACATGTCCAACAAGAGTCTCTCAAGTGTCCTCCTTCCAAGTGTTGTAAGTCTCTCTTCTTTTATTGTAAGCATTGTAAGTCCTCTTCTTGTAAAGTCTAAGACTTGTATGCAAGTTCAAGTTTTTAATGAAAAGAAGTTCTTGAGTTCTTTATCTACCTTGTGCATTGATCCATATCCTCTCCCTCTAATTTACTTCTTATACACCACCAATCTTCCGCTGCTCCAACAGTGTACAATGGCACTGTAAAGGTGCAATTACCTAACTAAACCAGTTCCATAAATGACTGGAGCATTCATTTGTAAATGGCTAAAGTGTTCATCTGTAATGGAACTTGGAAGGCGCACTGACATTTGCTTTTATAATTGACGTGAAATTTATTTCAATGAAATTATATATATATATGGATAGAAATTTTCAAGTTTATTTTGTATCACATCTTTGGATACTGATTTAAGTAAGTCCCACTTGCACGGCCTTGGAACCAGTAGAAGCACCAATTTATTTAAGGATACAAATGATCAGATACGGATGTGCAGTCGGTATTGCCATATTCTTACCTGTTTTTAATAAGAATGCAAATGCTACGGATATAAATTTTAAAAGGATATGACATCTCTATAATACATTAATATCCTTAAAAATAGATATATGTGTACACCAAATATAGATCAGATATGGATTTATTTACAAATAATATATAGATTAGCTTAAATATATGTGCATTAGTTGGCTTTTAGATTATAAATATATTAAATATATTTATTTCATACAAAAGTAACATTAAATATGGTAGAAAGAAAGTATGAAATTATGTTAGATATAATTAAAATTAAATTATATTTATATATGAAAATAGATATCTGGATATGGATATTTTACGAATGTTAAAGTAAGATCAATTTCATGTCCATTTTAACATGGATATAGATATTGATGTCAAAATGTAAAATTGATACAATAGTAAGTCGGATAAGGATTGCACTTGTGATTGTAACTAATTTTTCTAAATTATAATTTTATTGCATTCACATCTTACCCTCTTTAATTTTCAATGAGTTAATGTATATCGCTTCACAATTATAAATTCAAAGTACACATATTTACCCAGACGTTGAAACACGAGGATTTCATAATTTTGGAATTGGATCATCATTATATTCATTAAATCATGATTCGGCAAAGAATGAGGGGCTGGAAATCGAGAAGTGAAAATAACACAATTGGATTGTTAAATTATGATCCAAATAAGAGGACCTCGAGACGGACAAGAAGTAAGAAGTACATGGTAACTCAATATCCATTGGATCAATCGGGTACCCATTGGGTAAAGCAACGGGGCAAATGGGGTCGATGGGTCAAATTTAACGAGTACCCAACCCGGACATCTTCAAGCGGGTACTCATTACTTTAGGGTCGGCATGTCCGGATCGATATGGGTACCCGTCCAACCCGAGCATTTTGAACACCCCTAAAAAATATAAATTGGGTAAAAAAACCCTATTCGATACAAATAGAACAGCATTCAAAGTTAATGGATCGTTTGTGGGTCATCTAAGACCGGAGAGAGGGGTCCCATAAGGAGATTCTCTATTCCCATTACTCTTCATACATGCAATGCCAGTTCTGGATGCAATACCCGCTAAATTGGCGGACGCAACACTCTATCGTGGATTTATAGTAAAGAGGATTTACAAACAATGATAACCAATGTACAGTTCGCATGGGACTTGTCATTGAATGGTTGGAATAAATCTAGTATACGTGGTTCATGTGAAATATTGGTGAGATTATTTATATGAGTTATACCGAATCAATAAATAAAGCATGATCGAATTATACTGATCCGCGATGATGGTTAGTAGATTGTTAAATGATGCCACTACTAATAAGTAAGTTGTAATGAATCAAGTGCACTGCAATCACAAGGAGTTGCATACGGATAGAGATATGGATGAGGATTTTTTGTGGAAACGGATATGGACATGGAAATATTTTTTTACAACTATAGATATGGATATATATATATATATATATATATATATATATATATACCATCTTTAATTTTTTAGTATGGATACTAATTACATTTTATTGTATATGTATATGGACATAGATATGTATTTTATTTTTTTTGTGTATACGGATACCCATAACATTTTCATTTTTTTAGGATATGGATACATATACGATAATAAAACATTCTAGCAGATACAGATATGGATATCTCAAATGCATCAATTGTATGGAAAAAATCAAAGTAATTTCCATTTAAATTTGACTATCAATTCCTTACATGAAATATATTAATTGTATGAAAACATAAGTTAGATGATACCGATTATTTTTTCTACTTAGGAAGATTATTTTATTTATATTCTTTTTCCTTTCCAAACATAAGAAAGAAATGTATCTCATAATAAATATTTCAATTGCTAATATGAAATGGAAAAACTTATTCTTTTCCATTCCTGTGTTAATTCCATTATTGTTTTGATTCTATTCCATCGTAATTCCTTTCCAGTTAAACAACCAAACAGGTAAGACAGAAATACCCCTTTCATATTTCCAAACTTATTATAAACAAAATAAATCAAGTATTTAATTTAAAATAAAATAGGAGAGAAAGTCCCCTTCTTCGTGAAAGTTCTCAGCGATTTTGGCTTCAAAAGGTTGTAATGACTCGACGGTGGCGAACCCCAAACCCCATGGTGGAAACGTCGTAAACTCGAGGAGGTGTCACAAGCGGTGGGGTCTCGATGGGAGGCATCATCACACCGCACGAGCGATCGCGAGGGGGAGAGCCTCGCCAGACCACACGAAGTGGCTACAGGTTGGGACGGAGGCGGTGGGCGACCATCAGCACTGAAGAGGCGCCGGAGACTCGAGCAGCCATCCACAGAAGCGGAGAAGTCGCGATAGGGAGGCTCACCATGCTGCACGAGCCACTGCGAGGTGGAGATGCGACGAGTCGACGACTTAGAAAGCCAGACCTCGTGACAAAGGGACAGGTTGTAGCCCTTACAGAATGAAAGGAGTTCCAAACGATACGTCGCAAATGAATCCCGTGATATCGGTGTTCATATCATGATTCCTAAATAAATTTACACATTGCTGTTCAGGAGGCATCTCAATTTCCTACTGGATGTGTTTTAGTCTCGGATTGGCCTATCTGCTAAAAACAGAGTTGCACTTCCCCCCAATTTATTTTTTTGACTGATTCATACGATGCCAATTTCGTTTGAATGAGATTTGACTGGAAGAATGAACCTGCTACATGCAGGAAGTATTGATCTCAGAAATCCGTTAAAATCAAACTGAAAACAAATATCAACTGTTGATAGGAGATGTTATGCATCAAGACACTCTACTTTTTAGCATTACATAATAAAAAATGAGATGTGGGTAATGGTGAATGGATCCACCCCACCCTTCCTTTTCCAGGATACATAAGGCGGAAAGCAGCACCTCGTTTGGTAATTGGGTTATCCACGTGTTACTCGGGTAACCTGGTTTACCCTCTTCTTTTCTTGGGATAGAATTCTATCACAAATCATAGTGACATCACATTACATTCTTTATTCCAATCTTCCCCAACTCTCATAACCATCCCAAACAGCTAGGGTGGAGCATGGGCCGAGCTCGGGCCGAGCCCAGCCTAGCCCAGCCCAGACCCATTTACCAAATCGGGCCCACGGGCCGGGCCCAGGCCCGCTAATTTTCCAAGGTCTGAGCCCAAGCCCGAGCCCAGCCCGACTTATGATGGGTCGGGCCTGGGTCGGGCCGGCCCATGAACAAATCCCGCAAAGATCTATGTTATTAAAAGCCACGCAAAATGATGGATTATAGGGGGTTCCTAAGCATTTTATAATTGCATTTTTTTGGTTATCTTATGTTAAAGTTTGAGTTTTTGAAACTAACACAAGGTAGAACTATTTCTAATTCACATTCTACTACACATTCAAATTGACATTCACATTCTAATTCACATGCCATTAATAAAAAAATTTTCAAGAGAGGGAGCAATATACCGCAGCCCGCAGTCCGCAACCCACTGGGAAGGCGGAGAGGATTTCCAGTCGTTCGCGCGGCCGGAGGGGAGGGTGGACTGGTGGCGTTCGCACGGCCGGATGGGAGGGTCGACTGGTGGCGTTCGTGGGCCGGAGGGGAGGGTCGACAGGTGCCGTTCGCGGGCCAGAGGGGAGGGTCGACTGGTGCCGCCGTTCGCGCGGAGGCGAGTTGGTCGCGTGCGGGCGGAGCCGCGGAGGGAGGGAAGGTGGGGTGGGGCGACAGGGAAGGAGGTGGAGGGAGGTGCTCTCGGGCCGCGGGGGGTAGGCGGAGGGAGGGAAGCTCGGCGGAGGGAGGAGGGCTCGGCCGGCAGGGCAGCAGGAGGGGAGTTGGGTTGGTGACGGCGGTCGCGGGTGGGATGGGGTACTGGGGAGGGAGGGGTAGCGGGAGTCGGGGGATGTAGTTACGGGGAAAAGAAATTAGGGCTGCGGCCCGCGGGGGGGGGCGATTAGGTTAGAGGGCGGGCCGCGGGTCGAGCCGGCCGGCCGGGCCTGGAAATGGGTTTGTGGTCGGGCCGGCCCGTGGGCTAATGGGTTGGGTTCTTACAAGCCCGAGCCCGGCCCGATATACTAAATGGGCCAAAATTCCGGCCCAGGCCCGCCCATTATTGAAGTGGGCTAGGGCCTGGGTCGGGCTTTAGCGGGCCGGGTAGCGGGCTGGGTCGGGCCGGCCCTGACCCATGCTCCACCCTACAAACAGCTACTATTCCCATCAGGTTATCCCAACCCACCCCAACCCGCTCATCGAAAGCATGTGCGTTGGAAGGAGAAGAAAGGGAAAGATATACTCTTTATCATCGAGGAACAATCAGAAATATATGAACTTCGCCACACCATAAGAAGCAGCAGCTAATTTAGGGTGAAGGCGTAGTCGGCTAGCTGCCATGAGGTCGGGATGCGACGGCTTAGTGGCGTAAGATTGATGGCAAAAGGTGCAATGGGATGACGATAGCTCCGTTGGTGAGCATGGAGGAGGAGATCTAAGTGAGTTGATGAGCGGCCTGGAAAGCAGCCTGAAGCTAGATTTGTTGCAAAGGGCTTTACTCAAAAGGATATCATCGATTATAAAGACACATTTCCTCTGGTTACAAAGAACTCCTTAAGAATCATTTTACCTTTGGTGGCTCATTATGATATGGAGTTACATCAAATGGATGCAAAGACATCATTTCTAAATAGTTTGCTATTTTATATTAATAATCAACAAAAATGTCAAAATTTAGCTATAGAGAGATTGAGGCTCTAGAATTCGATTTCATACAGGTATCATATTGTATATTTTTGTTACACAAATATCATTTCCTTTGTTTCGTATTCTGATGCACATATTTCACTCTGGTTAATCATTGTTTGAACACATGTTGATCTTATATCAATGTTTTGAATAATTAAATTTTTTGTTTTCAGCGTGATTTATATCTCACACTTGATGGAGATAGTTAAAATCATGATTCATAACGAAGGTTCGATGCTTTATATTCTCATCATTTCTCGTAACAATTATACATTTATTGGATACAATTTCATTCATTCACTTAATTAGTATTACATTATTTTACAATTCCAATTAATTATATATGGCTCTTTCCATTGTTCAAATACCACTATCATTGACCCATCCAATATCAACCAAAATACAGTTACAATTACAAATATTACGGTTACAAATATTTTTTTATCTTACATTATAGCACTTATTTTTTACATCTCCTTCAGATTTTATCAAAATAATACATAACATCTTTTCAATTACCATTATATGATTTCAGAGCGTATCATTCCCACATTCTGTAGATTTTCAAAAACAAACAACTAAACTATGCATGTTTTTTTCGATCTCGTGTACCACTTTCAACATATTAATCATAGATACAACTTTCCCATCATTTTTTTCACAAACGTGTATGCTATAGTTACAAAATAAATCTTATAAATATAAAATCTTCTGCACAAACTCCCCTCACACTGCATTAATGTTCATAATCATTTTCTGCATATTTTTTCTGGACCTTTTTAACAAACTTGTATACACCAATTACAAAATAAACTTCATAAATACAATTCCATCTTTACCTTTACAAACTTGTTTGATGTAATTACAAAATAAACTTCATAAATACACTTTCATCTCTACCTTTACAAACGTGTATCCTGCTTTGCACAAGCTCCCTCCATACTAGTTTAAACTGTTCACAATCCTTTCTATATGCAGTCTCTATTTTATTTTCTTCCATCTGTTTTAAATCGATCAGAAGTATTTTTCTAAAAATAGAATCCAACAAAAGATCACACTCGTATCCAACACACATTTCTCTTTTCAATCATTTTTCGATGGACCTTCATATCCAACTCGCATCCTCTTCTCAAGGCCATCAGAATCAACTCCCTACTGATTCCGATTTTCAGAATCAACTTGTAGCTACTTCCCATGTCCAGTTACCTACACCCTCGTGTGTAGCTGGCTCCCAATTTTCCTATATTATATGTAATAGAATAACTTCAAATGAGATGAGGCTCAACATCCTCGTGATAAGACATTAATCCCATTCATTTATTTTTAATCAAGTGGATGTCATTAGTGATATTCTATTCCGTTTGTGTGTATTGCGAAATGTATATTAACTTTTCTTAGTTCGGAGGCCCCGAGCTAAGGGAGTCCTTGGTGATTCCGATGCAGACATGATGTAGATATTCTTTGCATATAAGATTTTTTTTTTGCTAAATTTCAGCAGCATAACCTCAATCCTCTCTGATATGCCAAATTGATCTTTTGAAGGTCAATTGGTACATTTTTAATGCATCATTAAACTTCAAAAGGTCAATTTATGAGGTATATTGGAAACGTATGTGGTTATGTTGTTAAAATTTAGCAAAGAATAAATCTTATATGCAAAGAATATCTACATCGTGTCTTCATCGAAATAATTGGGGATAGGCAAAACTAAAAATGAAATAAAATATTCTTTCTGTGTCTCATCTTAAGTTTATGGATATGAATATAGATGGGTAAATTTAAATGTGGGTACGTAAGAGATGAATGAGGCTAATTTAAGAGACAATTGTGCTTATGTAAGAGAGTGTGGTTCTTGATGAGTGGTTTTGTCATTGATGAATAAAGCTCAAAATCTCCTCATAGTGTAGGCTAAGCGGTGGACCTTTTGTGTGCTTGGATGTACAATTGTTTGGATTCTGATGGTTACATAAGCGAGATATTCCTACATGGTGTGGAAGGCTTTCTTAGGTTTGCTTTTGCACAGGGACTGAGGATTGTTGGCAAATAGAGGAATATTATTTGTTCCTGTAAGAAGTGCAATCTAATGAAGAAGGCATCAAGGAACATTGTTTCAGAACTTGTGTAGAAAGGGATTTATCGACGATTGTACGACATGGCATGCATATGGCAAAAATAGGCACTCTAATGTTCAGATTTGTGATAGTCCTGAGAATATGTTCGTCCAAATGGTTAGAGATGTGGTCGGACATGAATTCAATCAGGCACCTGAAACAAAGGAGAACGATGTAGACAATCAACAATTTGAGGGCTTGCTACATAATGCAGAGGAGCCATTTTGACCTGGTTGCCTTACTTTTTCCCAATTATATGTTGTTGTTGAGTTGTTGTCTTTGACGAATGAGTTCAACATGACAGATTCTAGTTTTGATGCTATAATCAAGTTGATAAAGTGAATGTTACTTGTGCAAAATTAATTACCAGATAGTTTTTATAAGGTCAAGACAATGATGAGTAAATTGGGTCTATTCTAGGTCTAGATTGATGCATTCCCTAATCACCATATGTTTTAATATGGAGAACATCAAGATACAACAAGCTGTCATATTTGTGGTGAGGATCGTTACATGGTTGATTTGAAGTCGAATGTCTTAAAAAATACTATGGTACTTTCCACTGGCCCCACTGCTTTAGAGACTATATTACTGGAGGGAAACCACGAAGGAGATGATGTGGCATGCCGAACATAGATATGATGGGACCATCGGTCATCCTTCTAATTCCCAATGTTGGCATGCATTGATGGATTCGTCACCTATATTCGTTTCAGAGAAGAGAAATGTAGTAATCGGGTTGCCAACTGACGGGTTGAACCTGCATGAACAAAGTAAGGATTACACATGTTATCATGTCATTACAACACCGTATAATATGCCATCTTGATTGTGTAACAAATGACCATACATGTTTCTTTCTCTTCTTGTTCATGGTCCATGCAATCTCGGTAGATTTTTGGATGTTTATCTACGACCTCTATTAGATGAGTTGAAGGGTCTATGGGAATTGGTAAAGAAACTTACAATGCAATCCGAAGGGAAAAAAATCCAAATGATAGTCGGATTTCTATGGACCATTAGTGATTTCCCAACTTATGGTATGTTATCTGGCGGAGTACACATGGATTACGGAATTATCATATTGTATGGAGAAGACAAAGTCATTCCAGCTTCAGCACGGTAAAAAGCCATACTTCTTTGACTGTCATAAACCGTTTCTCCCTCTGAATCACCCCTATCGAAGAAAAAAATGGCATTGAAAGGGAATGCAGTGGATTAGTCATCGCCTCCACCTAGACTATGAGCAGACAAATTGCACGCTTGATTATTACAGTTGACGGCATTTACTAATGATACACTGCACGACTTTATGAGCATCTTTTGGTGTTACTGTATTGGACAAAACTACTTAAGCATATAATCTGGATGTGATGCATGTATAAAAGAATGTGCTCGATAATGTATTTCATGCAATATTGGGAATTCCTGGGAAGACCAAAGACACGGCGAACGCATGAAAAGATTTAATGAACATAAATGCCTGTCCAGATTTGTCTTTCGTAGAACATGCAGAACATGCATATGGTTCTTTTTACATGCCAAGTTTAAAATACACGCTAAGCAAAGACCACATAAATGAAATGTGTGCATGTGTCTTAAAACTGAGATTTCTTTATGGCTATATTCCGAATATTTTGAAGCTAATTGATCAAAAGAAAAATTATTTTAAGGATATGAAGAGCCACGATTATCATTTTTTCACGTAGCAGTTGTTAACGATTATATTTAAGGGTTTGCTCCCATAGACAATTGTCGATGTTTTAACAGATCTCAACAACTTCTTCAAATGCATTTATTCATCAAAGATCAACTTCTCTAATATGATGACTTTATAAAAGAATGACGGTCCTTCTATGCAATCTAGAGAAGATTTTTCCACCATCATTCTTTTATTCAATGGAGCACCTATGATACACTTGTTGTACGAGGCTAAAGTCAGAAGATTGGTTAAGTACTGATGGATGTACCTCTTTGAGAGGTATCACTAAATACATATCACTATTAATCGTCAAATATTCTTTTTCTAACAGGTGAATCTATATAAGTATATGTTCTTTCTAAAATGCAAGGTTCAGAATAAGAACAAGGTCGAAGGGTCCATAAGTGCATAATACATCATGGAGGAAGTTGCAAAGTTTTGCACTAGATACCTATCTGAGGATGTCAAGAGCGTTCATAACCACCTTCCACGTAAAATATTTCCAACCGCAAAAGTCAATATCTGTCTTTCTGTGTTTCGTCCAAGTGGGAAGCCATTTAGAAAGGGAATGTCTCGTATGATGACTCGACGTGAAAAAGAAGCGGCGGGACAATAAAGACAAAGTTTCGCCATATGCTTAGTACGTATTTTAGAAAAGTAGATCCATATAGGAGTTGTAAAATCTTATTTTTTATAATGTAGGGAGTATAGAAATATAATAACAACAGAAAATCCGACGTTCAGTGAAAGCGAGGTAATCGAAGAGTTTCAAAAGACATTTGCAATGTGGTTAGAGTGTGCACTGGACCATTGGACCTGACTGATGGGAAGTCAAAAATGTTATAGGACTTCACTTTAGGTGCAGATTATGCAAAGAAATCGTTTAACAGTTTCTATTCTAATGGATCAAGATTCCACTCGTCAGAAGGGGATAAAGCGTTGCCCACATGTAATTCAAGTGTTATGGTATCCGTTGCCCACATGTAATTCAAGTGTTATGGTATCAGGTTCTTGTTACAACGAGGTCAGCTTAAGCTATTATGGGATTCTACGAGAGGTGATTGAATTGGAGTATAACATGCCAACACCAAATCACCTCTATATAATATAACACCAAGTCACCTCTACTTAATCTCACGTGACTAGTTTGACCCACAACGAGAAGTTGACATAGACTCGCGACATGATATGGTTGAGGTTATTTCCGTTAGATATATAAGAAGGTTGAAGCCTTTTGTCTTATCTTCTCAAATTGAGAAACTATGTTATGTGCCTCAAGTGGGTAAAAAGCGAAAGACATAATCGTCTAACTGTAGTAAGAAGGATGACTTGTGTGTACTGCACCACTGGACCTGTGAATTTGTGATCACTTGGAAGATGCCGATAGCGAGTAGTATTACAACATTGCAATTCTTCTCCTAAAATTAGATCATGAGATGTGATGAAGATTCACACAGGTAGATAAGACTCAGTGGGTTCAAGATGCTATTTAGTCACAAAATATCAATTCACTGCTCTGAAGCAATTAAGAAAGGAAACCCAGAAGCAGATCAAATAGTGCAGACCCCCTAACTATAACATTCCTATCGTTTACTTGAAAACAATGTATTGTTTTGCTATGAGAGGGAAGCTATCGTACCAACAGCATTATTAATGAGTGTAATTTTTCATAGATATCTATCTGAATGGCTGGACACGATTAATCAAGCCAACGAGAAACAATTTAATCAAGCAGCTCCTAGCACAATAATGAACGAAAAAAGTGTACCTGCTTGGTAAGAAGAAACAGCGATAAAATGTGATTTGTGATAGCAGAAGGCCATCCTACCAATCGTTAGAGCAGCGAAACAGCTGAATGCACGTATTTCTTTTCAAGAAACACAAGTAAAACATGATACATGTGTCTATGTTCACGCAAGTCCCAGTCTAAGATCACTTTAAAAAAATCCCCATCTAAGCAAAATTGGGCTGAAAAAAGCATTACCTACTATTGGTTATTGAACTCTCTATTCCGCTATTGCATCTAGGAGACAATACATTATTATTCCATCTGATGAAAACACAATTCGCTACTTAGCAGAAAATATTTTTTTCATTACTGCCATCTAATACATCTTCATCGAATGGAATGATAACTTCAAATATCGTACCCAAACTAACAGAAAAGAATTCAAATAAAGCACCAGCCTAGATTCTCTCCAACATCATCTTCATCAAATGGAATGAAAACATTTTTTGGTGTATCTTATAAACCCCACTGTCTTAAGTTTTCTTTCATGTCACACAATGGGCATCACTAAGGCAATCAAACCAATTCAACACAGCAGAGGGATGTCCACCTATAGAAGATTGATGATCGCCCCACGAGAAGCTGATGAGCAAAAATTGTCTCCTAATAAACGGGAAAGACGGCATGGCTATCACATCGAATTACCCAATGACAGTAATTAAAATACCATTTGATTAATCCTATGTGTTCGCTTTTATGCCGATAAATGCAGGCTGGCTAAAGATAAATGCAGGCTGGCTAAAGTGGAGAGGAGCCTCTGTTGTTCTCTGTGATAAGAAAAATCCTTTAAAAATTAAAGGAAAGTTTTACAAAATAGTTGTGAGACCTGCTATACTCTATAGATCTGAATGTTGGCCTATGAATCATAGACATGTGCAGAGAATGGTTGTATCATAAATAAAAATGCTAAGGTGGATGTGTGGACACATACACGTAAAGATCGGATTCAGAATGATGCAATCAGAAAGAAAGTTGATGTAGCTACCATCGAGGATAAGATGCGAGAAAACCGTTTAAGATTGTTTGTTCATTTGCAAAGAAGGTCAGCTGATGCACCAGTTAGGAGATGCGAGTGTTGGGATGTTCAGTTGGCTAAGAGATGGTAAGGAGACTATACGAAGGGATCTTCGTTTTTTGGATATACGTCTGAGAATGACCCACGATAGTTCTGAATGGAGGTGAAGAATCCATGTAGCCGACCCTACTTAATTGTAGGAAAAGGCTTTGTTGTTTTTGTTGTTGTTGTGTTCGTTTTTATGCCTAGTTTCCAGCAATCACAACACATGCACAAGTTCATAGAGGAACATCAGTAATCACACTTCACGCACAAGTTCATAGAGGAATAGTAATCACCCTTCAGTAATCACCCTTTATAGAAGTCCATAACCAAAACCCAGAAATGACAACATAGATCGCTTGATCTTTAGCATCCCAATCAACTATAAAGACAGGAGGAGGACACCAACATGTCTAAATAGACAACATTTGGCGAAGCTCCTTGGGAACATGTTAATTCATAATACCAAAAACTAACCCCTCTTTGCTTTGATGTACTATCAGTAGACATTTGCCAGAAGGTAAATGCCACATTAGGCTATCTAGCAATGCCAGCAAACATTAAGCATCATCTAAAAGATTCGAGCTAAACAAGAGTAAAATTACCTCATACGAATCGCTAGTTGCTCTCCGAGAAACTACTTGCGCCTTCTCGCCATTTCTTCTTATAAAAGATGGATTTCTGCACCATGAGAACACCCTCCTGCACGGGAACTACCACATTAGAAACAATGCCATTATGTCCAACAAGTCCACATAACATTATCATCACAATAGAATCCGATCATTACACTTCGAATTCCATTCCACCATCTAATTATCATAACCAGCAAATTCAACATAATCACAATGCAGTGGCAAAATGCCATCAGAGTATAATCACATATTTATAACAAATTACAGTAAATCGATCATGTTCCTCGCCTTCGCCTCTCCTCTGCCATGGTTCGAACTTCTCATACCCCGACCAGATCCACCTGAAGTTCCAACTGGCGTGTGATCTCATCGAGTTGCTTCTTCACGCTCATGTCGATAAACTTGGACCCCGAAGGACCGTACCGAATCGTGAAGCCGGCGATGAGCGTGGGATCAATGGCGGTTCGGATCCTGACGTTATTCGCGCCGGTGAGCCTCTGCACTGACTTGGCGATCTGAGCGAGGTGAGTGGACTCCAGGGCAACGACAGAGGTGACGACAGCAAGCTCCGTGCCAGTGATGCGGTTGTAGGCGGCCTCGAACTCCTTGACGATGTCGTCGATGAGGTCGATGCGCTTCATGTCGACGACGATGTTGAGGAAGTTGGCGGTGTGAGACTGGAGGTTGGAGGAGCGGGCGAATTCGTCGATGGTGTCGCGCTTGCGGTCGAGGTCGACGGTGGGGTTGGTGAAGAAGGAGAGGATGGAGGGGTCGGAGAAGAGCTTCCCGACCTTCTCCATGTCTGTGCACGTGGCATCGAGGGAGCCGCTAGATCGGGCGACGTCGGCCAGGGCGGCAGCGTAGCTTCCGGCGGCGGTGTCCATCATGGTGGGGCCGCGGCGGCGGAGGCGGCGGAGAGACGGTAGGCGGGAGCGGAGACGGAGGGCGGGGAAGGAGGAGGAAGGGCGCAAGGAGACGGAGCGAGAGGCGGGGGAGGTTACCGCGGAATGGGATGGGGGGAGTTTGGAGTGGAGGGCGACGGGGGACTGCTGGAGGGCGGCCATTCCGTCTCTTACGCTCACCGCGGAAGATGGGAATGTGGGAAGGGGAGGGGAAGGAGTGGGTTGTGCGGGAAGTGGAGATTTGTGGAGATTTGACGGGAGAGGTGGAGTTTAGGGATAAGAGTTTTGTGGACGGAGCTGATGATGGAGCGGCGTGGGAGTGCCACGTGGAAGGAGGGCTCCCCATTCCATAGGATAGAGTGGAGAAAAGAATGGTTTTGATGGAGTTTTTTTCAGTCACGGAAATGCCTTGTCAGGGCATCTAACCTCAAGAATGGTCAGTTAGGACATCGATCGGCGAACGGTTCGTCGATCGGCAAACGACGGCGAACGGTTCGTCGATCGGCAAACCGTTTTCCGGAAAACTTTTTAATTTTATATTATAAAAAATAATATATAATAATATTTAGAATTGAGAATCGGGCAAAATATTTCTTGATTCTCAATTCCAAATATTATTATTTTTTATAATATAAAATTGAAAAATTTTCCGGAATAATATTATATATTATTTTTACGTATTGATTGGCAAACGGCTTGCCGATCGACGAAGCGTTCGCCGATCGATGTCTTGACTGAGATTTCTTGAGGTCAGATGCCCTGACAGGGCATTTCCGTGATTAAAATGCCTAGTTAGGGAAAAAAACTCGGTTTTGTTGCGTCTCAATATTTACCAACTGTCTGGTATTTCCATTTTAAAAAGAATTTTGAAAACATTATTTGATATATCGGAATTATATAAAGATCTTGTTTTATAAAAAGAAGATCACGATTATTTTTCAGTTCTCATTATTGCTAAATGAAAATGGTCGGTTAGATTTTATATAGTCTCATTTTCGTACAACATAACCATCCACTTTATTGGTCTTTGTCATATAACATTACATGAGGTGAATGAAGCCACATATGTTATGGTCGACATCATTCGAAAGGATTTATTCCATGATTAAAATGTGAGTAAATACTAATTATATTATCTTGAATAAAAAATTGTGCATAGTATAAAGTATTTCGAGTGATCAAACTAATGTAATATTGGACCTACAAAACATTAAGAAAATATCACATTCACTCCACAATTATTATTGTTGCGCTAAAGAATTACTTTAATAATTATAGCATTGTTATCAGTTGTAGCCTCCACTCTGAAATATAATCTTCATGTCCTATTTTGAAACTATTTTTATTCTCATATTACGAAACTTGTGTGTATAATGTTAAAAAAACATTAAATTAAAATTGACCAATACAATGGTATCTCACCCATTAGAATATTGGTATGCATACTATTTCAAATGAAAAACCTCATAGTTAATACATAAATTATATTTAAATAAACTTGTATCTCCTATAAGAAAAATTTAAATAGACTTGCATCTCATAAGGGAAATATCTAAAATATGGTTAAATTTAGAACAAAATTATGTTGTATTGTTCTTAATTTTAAGTTTTTATCATTGTTTTATGATTTTCTGCTAGTCATCTATCTAGTCATTCTCGCATAGAAGAATATTAATATCTTGACTTTTTACAAATGTATCATATTGATAGTGAGCCAATGTGAGCATGTTTTGATTATTGTACTGATGGAGAGGCCTCTACTACACACAAAAATTTCTCTTATCAGGACTCCTTATGACAAAGAGTTGATTATTAACTGCAATAGGAATCCTTATTTTATAGTGCAAATGATGATTATGATAGTAACTTAATTCCTTCATGCATCATATCGTAACTTTTCATTAATCATATTATGGTAAAAGTATCATGAATTACATGCAAATGCACATGCGACGGATATAGATTTCTCGAGTCATATGTTTTTCACACATTACAACTATATGTTGCGTTCTATCTAGTCAATAAATGCAAGCATTGTAATTTCCTTCCGTTACTATCATTTGCATGCAAACTGGAGTCACTATAGCGTTCCAAACCATTGGTTCCTTTTGATGCATATAAAGATCTCAATATCAAAGACATGATACTAAGGATGCTTGTCAATTATATTGGTATTATCCAATTTGATCCTCACCTAGGTTGATCATCAAACATGTCCTCATCAGATTCACACAATCATCGAAAAAGAATGGTTGCTTGTAAAGCCTTGAACTTGGCATATCTCGGATCCTATATAATAAGATCCAGCTCGTAAAGAGGAAACCGGCAGAATTTGTTTCGTGTGAATCGGACTTTGTTTCGTTTTGTTATGAATTTCGGAAGAAAGAGAAGCAAGGAAGGCTAAGATGTCATTAATCCATAATGACTGTCATTAAGACTAATTAAACATGATTAAAGAAATTAATGACGATTGAAAGCCGCTAATGATCATTAGTAAACACTAATCAATAGTTAACAAAAGATATGTGTAAGCCGCGAAAGTTAAATCGCGATTAGTGAAAGTTAATCACGATTAGTGTTAATTAAGCGTCATTAGCGAATCTAGAATCCTCTAGAATGTTCTAACTTAAGCTCCAAGTTTGGGATAAGTTTTGGCTAAAACCATGGGTCAAAACCATGGGCCGCTAAACCATGGTTAAGGTCTAAACCATGGTTTTCTACCATGGTTAGTGGTTTTCTGGGGCCTATAAATAGACCCCCCCTACCCATTCATTCTCTACAACTTACACTACCACCACCCCAAGGGCTAGGGTCGAGAGGTTGGGAGGAGGAGTGGGAGGCGAGGGAGGAGCGCTAGCGAAGCGCTGCCGGGAGAACGAGGAGAAGAAAGGTGTGATCCTCTCTTAGTTGCTTCGTAAGCTAGGCTTTCAATTCATACTCTTGTTCTTCCAAGTTTTGTTTTTGATTCATATTTCTTTCCGATTCGTTTTCCTGTTGTGGTTCGAGGAGAAATCTGTGTAACACCCTACTTAGGTGCGGGCGGCTATGCACGTCAGTGACCCTGTGATTCGTCACACGTTCACTTATCTAAGACGCGTGGTGTCTACCGATTCTCCATCGTTTATGTTTCTATTCTTCGTATTATGCTTTTATAGTTATTTCGATGGAGAAATCTGTATAATACCCTACTTAGGTGCGGGCGGCTGTGCACGTCAGTGACCCTGTGATTCGTCACACGTTCACTCACCTAAGATGTGTGGTGTCTACCGGTTCTTCATCTCTTGTTGTTGAGTATATTCTTTCAGTTTCATTGTTATTTTTCTCTCGATTGATTTTATAGAGGAAACTCTTTTCGTTTTTATTTTGAAATATGTCCCGATATAAGGGGAAACTCTGCCGAAATTTTCCGAGAAATATATCCCGATATAAGGGGAAACTCTGCCGAAATTTTCCGAGAAACATATCCCGATATAAGAGGAAACTCTGCCGAATTTCTAAGAGAAAATATGTTCTTGACGTTCTTCGTGTTCTTCGCGTTCTTCGCGTTCTTCGTTCGTTCTTCGCGTTCTTAACATGTTCTTAGCGTTTTGATACGAAAAATGAAATTCGATCTTTTCAGGAGCCTTAAATTAGTCTTTCTAAAAACGAAACTCGATAAAGCCTTGCATACACGAGAGAGCTCGATTAGGTAACGAAATCCTTCTTTTTGCTGTTGGGTTTTCATATGAAATTATTGAAATTCTTGATTTAGTGTTCTTTGCTACGAAGAACCCTAATTTTGGCTATTTTTGAAAAAGTCTGAAGAATTGCTTTGTAATTCCCACTAAAATAAGATTTACACATCAAATTGATGCGTTGGCTCTGAAAGTTAGGGTTTGGGAGTTAAAATAGGCATAAATAGGAGTATACATATGGTTATGAATAATATATATGTGAGTCGATACCAAGTATTGCGGTTTATGCAAATCAAAGACTTAACGAAAGAATTATATCATGTGAATTGGTGTGATTTGAGTTGGATCCTGAAATGTGTCACGATAAGGATGACTGGGAGTAGTACTACAGGTCGGGCATGCAACCTGTAGGTTGTCGGAAGGAACTCGTATTGGCATTTCCTTACCTAGGTGGTACACGGTTGCCCTGTTATGATAAGTGCGCACAAATTGAATGTTTTGCAACGCGTGGTACTGGGAGCCAATATATTCGGGTTGGAACGACGGAAGATGTGGTCGTGTCATGTGGAGGCACGAGTGGTTCAATAGCGGCTGGGTCACAATAACATGTATTTAAAGCCGCTAGGTTATATGATTAAATGTTAGCCTGAGGTTTTAAGCAACCGAGTCCTCGAGGACGGTGTGCTCATTTGATTTTCCAGGCTGAGAGTTGAGACCCTGTTTAATAAAAGAAAAGGAAATTGTCAGGGTAGTATTGGAGGATTGGTTGAGGCGACGTGCGGCGGCATAAGCTTACCAAGATCAACACAATCTCCAATCCCGAAGCATCCACAGCTTCGGAGTCCAAGAATGGTGGGGTTCCCCTGACCTAATCCCTGATGTGGAATAGAAAGGAATAGGACTTAAATTAATAAAAAGGAATGAAATATTGTGATATCAAGTTTTGAAAAAAAAATTACACAATTTATTTGCTTTTCTCTTCTTCGTTACTTAGCATTCACTAATTTTTATCCTATGATTTATGGAAAACTCAACAGGTATCAGTGAGCCATAGCAAGGACTTTAAAAATTCATCCGGCTTACATACTAGACATCCAGCCAGCCACAGTAACTTTACTTTTTAAGGTAGTTAGTAATCTTTTGTATATTTTCCTTTCAAGCTGATGTACATGTAATGGTTATAGTGGGACAATGTATCCTCTAAACTTTATTTTGTGAATGGAAAAGTGTTGAAATACTTTCTTCCGAGTATTTTTATTTGCAGTATATTTCTGAATGTTAGTTGTAATTGCTGAATAAATTATTGCTGAGTAACCAGATCCGGATATGGGAGGATCCGACGGCCCAGGAAACGGGGTTGTTACAGATTGATATCAGAGCTCGGTTACTCCAGTAATTTATTTAGTAATTAATAACTATGAGCGGTATTCAGAAACTAAGGTTGTATTAAGATCCTTTGATCTTAATAAATGACTGCAGTACCATTCACAAGTCATTGTCCCTGATGTACATCATGCTAAGACATATAGGATCTGACTTTTAACCTTAACTCATCCCAGGAATATGGCAGACCAAGACATGTCTAGACAATTAGCGGCTATGATGGAAATGCTCCAAGACATGGGGCAAAGGCAACAAGCATTGGAGGAGAGGCTCAATGCACAGGCTGAGAGACCCGAGGCATCTAAGCCTGCGGATGCTAGGATTGAAGGTTCTGTTCATCTTTCTGAGGAAGAATCTAGTTACCATCCTTCAACTGAGTCAGCTCCTACCCCGGTTGAAGGAGCAATGGAGAAGGCCCTTCTTAAACACCAAACATTACTAGATAATTACCGAAAAGGAAAAATTCCTCGATTCAAAGGTGTAGAGACACCTGCCGAGGCTGAATTATGGCTTGATGACGTCAGTAGGATGCTGAGAATAATACACGCACCAGCAGATACTTGGGTGCACTTTGTTGATTACTCCTTAGCAGACTATGCAAGACGATGGTGGAGAGCCATTTCCAAGAAATTAGCAGATCCTGTTACATGGGATATCTTCGAAGAGAGGTTCCGAGCTTATTTTTGTCCCTCTCATTGGGAAGAATTAAAGAGGAGAGAGTTGGCTTCTCTGGATCAGGGTTCTAAGACTGTACGAGATTATCATATCCACTTTACTGAGCTACTACGGTACTCACCAGCTCTAGAAGCTTCACCACAAGAGTGTCTTACCAAATTTGTTAGCGGTCTTCAGGGAGATCTACGAGAAAAGCTTGCTGGTTTTAGAGCCACAACCGTAGATGAAGCAATGGACATCGCCTCTCGTATTGAGATGGAGAGGGATGAAAATCGCGAAAGAAGAAGTTTCCACTTTAATGGTGGACCGTCCAAAGGCAAGGCACATTATAATCGTAGAGATCGTCGCTATCATCCAGCCGGTTCCAATATAAGCTCACCACAGACCTTGGGTCAGGAATTATCAGGAAAAAGGGGTTTTTCTAGACCTCCACTATATCCTCGCGACTCAGCAGCAGGAGCTAGCACCTCTGTGTCTGGATCTTCAGCTCAAACAGGAGCACGTGTGTGTTTTTACTGTCGTCAGGAAGGCCACATCAAGAAAGATTGTCCGAAGTTGAGAGGTTCAGGGTTTAAATCAACCCCAATTAATAGTATAGCATCCACCTCAAGCAATGGAGCAACACATGGAGGAAGACATGGTAGAGTTCGAGGCTCACAAGGAGCGTCTCCTACACAACAACCACCACAAAGTGTTGCGGGTTCTAGCTTGCCTATTCCTAATGGCCAGCTCAATGCAATTACTGAGGAACAAGCCTACCACTCAGGCACAGTTGTACGAGGTACCGTTACTATTCATGGCTTTTCAGTACATGCCTTATTTGATTCTGGTGCTTCACATTCATTTATTGCTCGATGGTTAGTACCCACTTTGGGTAAAATACCAGTAGAAGTAAAACAGTCCTATCTGATCAAGGGACCAGGAGGACAAGTATTTATAATCCGAGAAATCCTGGATAATTGTATAATACTGATAGCGGGACATCTGTTACCTGTTTCACTACTACTAATCGAAATGGAGGACTTTGATCTTATACTAGGAATGGATTGGTTAGAAAGGCATCATGCATGTCTTGACTGTTTCCAGAAGACAGTAACATTCCACCTTCCTAACTCAATAGAGTTCCAGTTCATTGGAAAGACATCCAATGATAATATCAAATATATCTCTACATTGAAGGCACAACAGTTGTTAGAGCAAGGGTGCCTAGGTTATTTAGCTTATGTATCCACTACATCAGGGTCAGAAAGAATGATAGAAGATGTGCCTATAGTGTGCGAGTTTACTGATGTATTTCCAGAGGAACTACCTGGATTACCACCTGAGCGAGAGATTGAATTTGAAATCTCTCTCATACCTGATACTCAGCCTATCTCTATCCCTCCGTATAGGATGGCACCAGCTGAGTTACGAGAGTTAAAGGTACAATTGCAAGAACTGTTAGATAAAGGATTCATTCGTCCTAGTACTTCACCATGGGGTGCACATATCTTATTTGTTAGGAAAAAGGATGGCTCGATGCGGTTGTGCATTGACTATAGACAACTAAACAAGAGGACAATAAAGAACAAGTATCCTCTGCCAAGAATAGATGATCTCTTTGATCAGTTACAAGGTTCAACTGTGTATTCCAAGATTGATTTAAGATCTGGATACCATCAGTTGAAAATTAAAGATACAGATATTCCCAAGACAGCTTTTCGGACTAGATACGGGCATTATGAATTCTTAGTTATGCCTTTTGGACTAACAAATGCCCCAGCAGCCTTCATGGATCTCATGAATAGAGTATTCAAGGAGTTCTTAGATCACTTTGTAGTAGTCTTTATTGATGATGTGCTTATTTACTCAAAGGATAAGTATCTGCATGAACATCATCTCAGGAAGGCACTTGAAACTCTAAGGAAGAACAAACTGTATGCTAAATATAGCAAATGTGACTTCTGGCTATCTGAAGTATCTTTCTTAGGCCATGTTATTTCTGGGGAAGGTATATCAATTGATCCTACAAAGGTTAGTGCGGTGATGAGTTGGGAACGCCCGAAGACGGTCACAGAAATACAATCTTTTCTGGGTTTAGCTGGATATTATAGAAGATTCGTGAAGGACTTTTCACGGATAGCATTGCCAATGACTAGACTAACTCAAAAGGAGGTCCCATTCTTATGGTCTGATACATGTGAAGCTAGTTTTCAGACACTGAAAGAATGCCTAACATCTGCACCAATCCTTACTCTACCCTCCGGGAGTGAAGGGTTTACAGTGTACATTGACGCTTCAAAAGAAGGACTTGGGGCGGTTCTTATGCAACATGGTAAGGTAGTTGCGTATGCATCACGACAGCTCAGGACACATGAGAAGAACTACCCAACACATGACCTTGAATTAGCTGTCGTAGTGTTCGCTTTAAAGATTTGGAGACACTACCTGTATGGTATTACTTTTGAAATCTTCACCGATCATAAAAGCTTGAAATATCTATTTGATCAGAAGGAACTCAATATGAGACAGAGACGGTGGCTAGAGTTGCTGAAAGACTATGATTGCACTATCTCCTACCACCCTGGTAAGGGGAACGTCGTAGCAGATGCCCTTAGCAGAAGAACTTATTCACTCGGGTTAGTGAGTGTTATCCACTTCTGGGGTTTACTATCAACGTTAAGTGAATGGAAACCATTTGATAGTAGTGCTGATACTATAACTATTCCCCATCGATACAAACCAGAAATATGGGATAAAATAAAGAAAGGACAGGAGGATGATCCAGTCCTCAAAGACTTAAAACAACAACTTGAGAAGAATGAGATAGAGGGATTCCAGATACAAGATGGTTTAGTGTATAATCATCACAGAGTTTGTGTACCAAACACACTTGAACTAAGGAAAGACATCTTACGAGAAGCTCATTGTTCTAGATTATTTATTCATCCAGGAATTACGAAGATGTATAAGGATCTTCATTCATACTTTTGGTGGCCAGGAATGAAGAAAGATGTTGCTGAGTTTGTGAATTCATGTTTCACTTGCCAGCAGGTAAAGGCTTCACACCAAAAGCCACCGGGATTATTGCAACCCCTCCCTATACCTGAATGGAAATGGGAAAGCATTTCCATGAATTTCGTTACTGGCTTACCTCAGACGACTGGTAGTAAAGATAGTATCTGGGTTATAATAGATCGTCTGACAAAGGTAGCACACTTCATTCCGATAAGCTTATCTTTCACTCCAGACCAGCTGGCTGAGTTATATATTACACATGTGATTCGCCTCCATGGTATCCCGAAGGAAGTAGTTTCTGATCGAGATTCACGATTCACCTCACACTATTGGGAGAACTTCATGAAAGCTTTAGGTACAGAACTATGCTTGAGTACAGCATATCATCCACAAACAGATGGGCAGTCAGAACGTACGATTCAAACACTAGAGGATATGCTACGAGCATGTGCCTTAGAATGGAAGGGATCGTGGATTAAACATTTGCCTCTTGTAGAATTCACCTACAATAATAGTTACCATACAAGTATTGGCATGGCACCATTTGAAGCACTATATGGACGAAAGTGTACAACTCCTTTGTGTTGGCAAGAGGTCGAAATAAAGAACCTTTATGATTCAGATAGACTTCAGGAGACACGGGAAGCTGTAGAACTTGCTAGAAAAAGACTATTAACTGCTCAGAGCCGCCAGAAAAGTTATAGTGATACCAGGAGAAGAGACCTTGAATTTGAGGTAGGCAACTTTGTATTTCTCAAAATATCACATATGAAGGGTGTTCAGAGGTTTGGCTTGCGTGGGAAGTTAGCACCCAGGTTCGTGGGTCCCTTTGAAATTATTCAACGGATTGGAAAAGTTGCCTATAGACTTGCACTTCCTCCACATCTTTCGGCAATACATGATGTATTTCATGTATCAAATCTGAGAAAGTACATTAGGGATCCAGAGCATAAGATAAGTTATGATGATTTACATGTTGAGCCAGATTTGACATACCAAGAGATACCTGTGCAAATACTTGAAAGGGATATCAAGAAGTTGAGAAACAAAGAGGTGCCTCTAGTTAAAATATTATGGCGGAACCAAGAGTTTGAAGAAGCCACATGGGAACCTGAGGCAGAAATGAGAGAAATACCCGTACTTGTTTGAATGATAAAATTATGTATTATGTATATGTTCATTTTAAATGACATGACGTTCATTCTCTTTAAGGTTGTTATGGTTTCAATCCTCTTTAAAGATGTTATGCCTGCATTTCTAGTCTCGAGGACGAGACTTCCTTTAAGGTTGTTATAATTGTAAAGCCTTGAACTTGGCATATCTCGGATCCTATATAATAAGATCCGGCTCGTAAAGAGGAAACCGGCAGAATTTGTTTCGTGTGAATCGGACTTCGTTTCGATTTGTTATGAATTTCGGAAGAAAGAGAAGCAAGGAAGGCTAAGATGTCATTAATTCATAATGACTGTCATTAAGACTAATTAAACATGATTAAAGAAATTAATGACGATTGAAAGCCGCTAATGATCATTAGTAAATACTAATCAATAGTTAACAAAAGATATGCGTAAGCCGCGAAAGTTAAATCACGATTAGTGAAAGTTAATCACGATTAGTGTTAATTAAGCGTCATTAGCGAATCTAGAATCCTCTAGAATGTTATAACTTAAGCTCCAAGTTTGGGATAAGTTTTGGCTAAAACCATGGGCCAAAACCATGGGCCGCTAAACCATGGTTAAGGTCTAAACCATGGTTTTCTACCATGGTTAGTGGTTTTCTGGGGCCTATAAATAGACCCCCCTACCCATTCATTCTCTACAATTTACACTACCACCACCCCAAGGGCTAGGGTCGAGAGGTTGGGAGGAGGAGTGGGAGGCGAGGGAGGAGCGCTAGCGAAGCGCTGCCGGGAGAACGAGGAGAAGAAAGGTGTGATCCTCTCTTAGTTGCTTCGTAAGCTAGGCTTTCAATTCATACTCTTGTTCTTCCAAGTTTTGTTTTTGATTCATATTTCTTTCCGATTCGTTTTCCTGTTGTGGTTCGAGGAGAAATCTGTGTAACACCCTACTTAGGTGCGGGCGGCTATGCACATCAGTGACCCTGTGATTCGTCACACGTTCACTCATCTAAGACGCGTGGTGTCTACCGATTCTCCATCGTTTATGTTTCTATTCTTCGTATTATGCTTTTATAGTTATTTCGATGGAGAAATCTGTGTAATACCCTACTTAGGTGCGGGCGGTTGTGCACGTCAGTGACCCTGTGATTCGTCACACGTTCACTCACCTAAGATGTGTGGTGTCTACCGGTTCTTCATCTCTTGTTGTTGAGTATATTCTTTCAGTTTCATTGTTATTTTCCTCTCGATTGATTTTATATAGGAAACTCTTTTCGTTTTTATTTTGAAATATGTCCCGATATAAGGGGAAACTCTGCCGAAATTTTCCGAGAAATATATCCCGATATAAGGGGAAACTCTGCCGAAATTTTCCGAGAAATATATCCCGATATAAGAGGAAACTCTGCCGAATTTCTAAGAGAAAATATGTTCTTGACGTTCTTCGTGTTCTTCGCATTCTTCGCGTTCTTCGTTCGTTCTTCGCGTTCTTAACATGTTCTTAGCGTTTTGATACGAAAAATGAAATTCGATCTTTTCAGGAGCCTTAAATTAGTCTTTCTAAAAACGAAACTCGATAAAGCCTTGCATACACGAGAGAGAGCTCGATTAGGTAACGAAATCCTTCTTTTTGCTGTTGGGTTTTCATACGAAATTATTGAAATTCTTGATTTAGTGTTCTTTGCTACGAAGAACCCTAATTTTGGCTATTTTTGAAAAAGTCTGAAGAATTGTTTTGTAATTCCCACTAAAATAAGATTTACACATCAAATTGATGCGTTGGCTCTGAAAGTTAGGGTTTGGGAGTTAAAATAGGCATAAATAGGAGTATACATATGGTTATGAATAATATATATGTGAGTCGATACCAAGTATTGCGGTTTATGCAAATCAAAGACTTAACGAAAGAATTACATCATGTGAATTGGTGTGATTTGAGTTGGATCCTGAAAAGGATCATGTGTCACGATAAGGATGACTGAGAATAGTACTACAGGTCGGGCATGCAACCTGTAGGTTGTCGGAAGGAACCCATATTGGCATTTCCCTACCTAGGTGGTACACGGTTGCCTTGTTATGATAAGTGCGCACAAATTGAATGTTTTGCAACGCGTGGTACCGGGAGCCAATATATTCGGGTTGGAACGACGGAAGATGTGGTCGTGTCATGTGGAGGCACGAGTGGTTCAATAGCGGCTGGGTCACGATAACATGTATTTAAAGCCGCTAGGTTATATGATTAAATGTTAGCCTGAGGTTTTAAGCAACCGAGTCCTCGAAGACGGTGTGCTCATTTGATTTTCCAGGCTGAGGGTTGAGACCCTGTTTAATAAAAGAAAAGGAAATTGTCAGGGTAGTATTGGAGGATTGGTTGAGGCGACGTGCGGCGGCATAAGCTTACCAAGATCAACACAATCTCCAATCCCGAAGCATCCACAGCTTCGGAGTCCAAGAATGGTGGGGTTCCCCTGGACTAATCCCTGATGTGGAATAGAAAGGAATAGGACTTAAATTAATAAAAAGGAATGAAATATTGTGATATCAAGTTTTGAAAAAAAAATTACACAATTTATTTGCTTTTCTCTTCTTCGTTACTTAGCATTCGCTAATTTTTATCCTATGATTTATGGAAAACTCAACACGGTGAGCCATAGCAAGGACTTTAAAAATTCATCCGGCTTACATACTAGACATCCAGCTGGCCACAGTAGCTTTACTCTTTAAGGTAGTTAGTAATCTTTTGTATATTTTCCTTTCAAGCTGATGTACATGTAATGGTTATAGTGGGACAATGTATCCTCTAAACTTTATTTTGTGAATGGAAAAGTGTTGAAATACTTTCTTCCGAGTATTTTTATTTGCAGTATATTTCTGAATGTTAGTTGTGATTGCTGAATAAATTATTGCTGAGTAACCAGATCCGGATATGGGAGGATCCGACGGCCCAAGAAACGGGGTTGTTACATTGCTTGACGGTGAGGCTAAGTTGGAGGGAGTGGAGAGAAAAAGATGGTAGAAAAGTTGATAAAAATGGCTTAGGAAAATGGAAAAGAATGGGGATTGTTTCTTTTAATACATGTCTATGGGTCCTTGATGACATGGTGTCCACTCACTGCCAAATACACACATGTGAAAAGGAGATAGAGTGAGGTTGGCATGTGTAAAGGCAACTCTTATTTGGTTGAGAATTGCAAAGAGAGTCGGGATCAAGAAAGCATTAGACTTATAGAGCAAAGTCCTAAAAAGAAAGAATGCATGGAGAAAAGGGTGAGACCATGTATCCTTGGAAGGGAATTGGAGAGAATCTAGGTGAGAGAGAAAGAAAATAGGAAAAAGAGAGGTAGTAGAACTGTAGAAGGATAAGACATCATTAAAACAACAACATATAAGTGTTGCAATCTATATTGTCGCTAATGATATATCAATATGTGAGAAACCGCAGAATCACCCACTTAATATGTCATTTTTATCATAGCATATGAGACGATTTTAGATTTATGCAGAATTGACGACATGCTTGAATATCTGGCAATGAATTTTTTTACTTGGCAACATAGGGACACGAACTTCTAAGTCATTTAATCAGACATTAATGATTCAATTGAGTGATTAAGTTCATTGATATAGGTCTCCTTAATGTGGATAGAATGCACATCATATAATGAGGACAAACATTTTGCATACAATAATCACATACTGATAATGACGGAATGAAAATACATGAAGTGCATGAGAAGAGAATGCATTTTTTTTATTTTTGAATACATGAAATATGATGCTAATAGAGTGAAGAAGAGACATCATGCAATACTTTTTTATTTTAATTTTAATTGTATGCAGAATAAATGCAATGCAATGTATAAGGAAATACAATGCAGGGAATGAATATTATGCAATTTTTATTTTATTTTTCAAGTAATAAAAATGATGGAAGATGATATGATTATGTAAGCAAAAGTATGCTTTGAAATAGTTGAATCAATGGGCAATCAAAAGTGAGTTGATTTAAATATCAATTAAGGCATAATAATAATTAATGACATTTAAATGAGGAAGGAATGATACATGAATCACTTAAAATAGAGCATGTTAAATTATGCATCCAATCAGAGAAATAATAGTGCTATCATGAAGAGCATTACATTAGCAGTAAACTGAAAACGAAATCATTTAATTTGGAGTTCATATACTCAAGTTATAAGTAAAAGAGTGTAAGGACATAATTGTAATAAAATATGAAGATAAAATGGACCAAATTTGCATTTAGATACTTCAAAGGGGCATAAATGCAATAACAAAAAAACAGCTGAGTCTCTTCATAAATTTGCCAAGAACACATGTAAGGCACGCGTTCTTGGGATAACCTTTTTGCAACTATTGAAATAAGGCAGGGCATGGATGCAAAATGCCCAGCCCACACGTGTATTGCAAGCGTGCAGAATAGGCTTGGGAGGCGACGAGGGTCAGCTGCAGATTCGGGACATGTGTTGTGTCTCGACGCTTCATCCTTGCTTGGGCTCCACCGAAGCTCCATGTGTGGTTCCGATGATGGAGCTCGATCACGACCGTCTGATAAACCCTAAATTGCCCTTCTTAATTTAATCGGATTAACGATTAAATTGAAGATGTTCGTTGTAGTAGGGTAAAATCGGACTTATCAAACCCACTTGGATTAATATGTCGATTAAATGCAAGCGGTAATTTTTTTATTTTAATTGGGCAAGCCCAAGGTCGAACTCAGGGAGGCAACTTTTTCCTTAGATTAATTCGAAGTCAATTCCGATGTTAGGTTTTCAGGAGAATATTTTTATGGTATTTTTTATACAATAAAGAAATGCAATGCAATTCAGGCCAAATTCGAGGATTAAAAATACAAAGTATAGTCAAATTAAGTCCAAAAATTATGAAACTTGGCCAGAATGTTAAATGCAATGAAAACAAACTACTGTAATTTTTTTGGAATTTTTCGACTCTAAATGAATTTACTACAAATTAAAAAGGAATGCAGGGTGGTTTTCGCAAAATTAATTTTAATAAATACCAAATTAAATTATTTTCAGATATAAAAATTATGATAAATACTTCATGTGAGAGGATTCTAGGAAAATTTTTAAACTTCAAAAATGATTAATTTTGGACCTATTAAAAATCAAGTAAGTAAAACACCAATTAATTTATTAAGGCTCGTTATGCATTAAATGATGTGATTTTTGGGCTCAATGTAGAACGATCTAAATTAGACCTATTGTGATTTTTTTGGTGATTTTTGGAGCAAGGCAAATAGTGGGAAAATGTGCTATTTTCCACTAACATAATTATATTAAATAATTTAAAGCTCACAAAAATATAACAAGTATTCGTAATGATAAAATCTAAGATGTTCTACAATATGCAATTTTTAGAATTACGAAATGATGCTAAATGGTTGTTTAAATAAACATGCAAAGACAGGGGTATGAATGCAAAAAAGGAAAAAAATAAAAATAAAAATATGGACAGGGCACGGCTGCAATTACCTAAACCAGAGAGCTTGGATGTGCAAATTAACCAAAGCGCATGCACACCTCACGTGTGATATGGAATATTGATCCAGGTGCTATACTTTGGAAGGACGAGGCCGGCCTTGCAATTGACCCAAAATGGAGGCTCCCTTATCAATTTCACCCGACGGTCACGTGCCCAGCACGTGACCCATGGCTTTGTGGGCTCTGGCTCTGTGCAAACACAAAGGGCGGCGATGGCTGGAGACCTCGGCCGACACACGGTCGAGGAGCAGGCGGTTAGTTCGTTGGGGTCGCGTCCGAGGAGGAGAGGGCGCAGGTGGTGCGCGGTCGCGGCTGGAGCGGGTGTGCTGGAGATGCAACGATCACGCGAGGTTTGGGAGTTTAATGTTCTTCGCCTGGGGAGGAGTCGCATTCGCATGCTGCACTGGAAGAGGAGCACGAGCGTGGGGCGGCGATGGTGCATGGTGGCCGGCTAGTGGCTCGATATCAAGGGCGGAGCATCGGCCTAGTGCTGCTGTCGAAGGCAGCTGAGGACGAGGACTGGGCGTGATCCTTGCTCGTCGACACACGATAGAGCAGAGGGGAGGAGGTTGGCCGACACACGGCCCAGCTGGAGATGTTTGCAGCCTTGGCGAAGGTGGTGGCGATGGCAGGCGCGCACAGCTGGTGCTGGATGGCGTTGGAGGAGTGGGGCGCGGGGAGCCGTGCAGCAGGAGGGATGTCTATTAACAGGGGAACTTGCTATATTTGTTTAGCTGGATCGAATTTCACATTAATTGATTCAAGAAAGTTGTTCGAAAAAACCAATAAAAATCACCATTGCAACCGTAATACGTGATTTGTCCGTAGAAGTGCAATTTCTGTGGTGATTCCATGGTCGGATCGAGATGAATCAAGGAGAGAGATAGAGAGACGAAATGACAGAGGAAGAAAAAAAGATAGAAGGAGGAAGAGGAAGGAAAAAGAACAAGACGTGGAAAGAGAAGGAGAATAAAGAGAGTACATGGGGCTTGTTCTTGAAGAACAATCGCAGCAACAAAGGAGCTCGAGCAGCTCGCAAGAAGCGACTGCGCAAGACCTAGAGGGCCTTGGGTCTCGCCGAGATGCAAGGAGGTTGTCGCTCAGATGGGTGGCGGTCGCTGTCACCGAATACACTCACTCCAAAGCTCGCTTACAGTCCTGTATTGACGGATGGGGCATACTGCGGGAGTTCGTCGGCCTTTTAAGGCCGACCAGAGGAGGAGGAATGGGGTGGTGGTGGTGGTGCGAGATGTGGACGTTCGTGGGGGAGCGGGGAAGTGGAGGTGGTGGTCGCGCGTGGCGGAGGGGCGCGCGAGGCAGAGGTCGTGGCCGCGCGTAGCGGAGGAGGTCATGGAGGCTTGCTTCGCAAGCAACAAAAGAGAGGCGGAGGATGGTGGGTCACGCGCTGTTGGGTCGTGCATGGGAGAGGAGAGAGAGAATGAGAGGAAGTGGAATGGAAGGAAGAGAGAGAAAGGAGGAGATCTTGGCTATTGGTGAAATACCCATTCATCCAACGGCCCAGGACGAAGGAGCTAAATGGAATAAGTGGGGTAAGGAGGAGGCGACATGTGGCGGCTCCAGGAGCTACTACGTGTCACTCCTGGAATAATTGAAATTTAAAACAAAAGAACAATCAAAAAGAAATATCAAAAGAGGTTAAATCAAAAAGTGGTCAGCACGAAAGTTGCTCGTCTTGACGAGATCTACAACTTTTGTGAAGGGCCGAAAATCAAATGAAATCATCTGTACAAAATATATTTTTGGGTGGTGTCTTATAGGTATAAAATGCCATATATTTTGTATTTTGCATTTTTTTGTGATTTTTAAATAAGAAAAAATCAAAAGAAATGTTTACAACTTAAGCTATTTTTTTTAAATTTTTAATAATAAAATAATAAGATAAAATAAAAGGCAAAAAGGTCAATATGTGCAATATACAACAGGGGCCCAAAACCTAAGTTTTGCACACGATCTCCGATTTTAATGAAATTAGTCTTATTTTGAAGGTCTTTGAATGTATATTACTTTAAAAGTGAATAGACCTAAATCGGACATTGTATGAGAGAGATATCTGCATTTTAAGGCTCCTAGTTTCAAACTTGGACTCGGGTTTTATTGGTCAATTTTACAAGTTAGTATCTTTTTGATATTTTTCTTTAATTAGTGTTAGTAATATATACACTATAGAGTTAGTTTTATTGGATTTGGAGTTAGTACAAAATATTTACAAATAGGTGATTTTATCTAATATACAGGTGAATATTTACAACTGAATTTGGCTCCTTATTTAATGCAATTATGAATGCTAAAATGCAAATATTATATACACATGCATGAATGCTAATTATGCAATATAAATGATGAAATGCAGCTAATTATTCAGGAACAAAGCTCTATTTTCAACTTTTAGAGTGATGAATCACTGATTCATCACCGTCTGACCAGGGAGATTGGACGACACATGTAACTTTCGACTCACCCACCATCTTCCTCAGATATGGTGTCGAAGGGCTCCAACAATCCCCCTAGAGCTCCTCCACCATCCAACTATCATGCAAAAGATGGGGGAGCTCATGGAGGGGTTGGTAAAGGAGCTGGAAGGAAGAGAAAGATGTGGAGCATGTTGAGGCAAGACGGCGGCGCACCCTCGCCAACGTAGAACTTCTAGAACGGAGCAAGAGAGAAGACCCGACTAATGATGCTTTGACTTGCAAGGGTTAGATGGGAAGATAGCCAAAGCAATATAGGTGGGGTGGCGGGCGAGCGGGGTGAAGAAGATGATGCTTGGAGCGGATCCTCATTTGCCTTCGGTGGAGGAGAAGGCATGGAGTTGATAGGGTCGCGGAGAAAGGGAGACGATGAACAGGGTGGTCAGCGTGAGTGCTAATGGTGAAGTGAAGATGGAGAGACAGTCTATGGGTCGGGAGGGTATGTGAGTGGAGCTACAAAAATGGGAGAAAATAAAAGAAAAAATAGGAGAAGAACTGACCTGATCGAAGGAGAAGAACGATGGAGGATGCGACCTAGGATGAGGTCTGAAGGACCTCATTTCTTCAGTCTACATGATCAGTCGGAGCATGGGGCTCCAAACAGTGGCGGTCTTGTGACATGGTCTTCAAACCATGGGTCACACCTAAGCGGAGCGACCACCGTGACCCCTCAATCTGACCTCTTTCTGTCTCAGCGAGGCGGCGGGTGGCTTGGCCTATGCCTTTAAATTGGTGGACGACGTGATCGGGGGGTGGAGGAGAGGTATTTAAGGGGTGGAGATCGGACAATACAGTGGTGGAGGGCATTTTTCCAACCGTTGTCGGTGGCTGTAGGAATATGATCGAGGTGTGTTAATGCCCAGGTAAATTAGAGGGAAGTAAGGGGACGTGGAGGGGGTGTTAGCAAGTGGGATTGATGGTGGTAACGACTTCAGTAAAGGGTCGAAGGTCGGTAAGAAATGAGGGAATCGTGGGGCAGCGAGGGGGCGATGGAGGAGGAAGACGGAGCTGGATCCATTGGATATTGCTATCCAATAACCCATAAGAGGGCAGAAGGTAGCGGTCAGATGGAGTTGATCCAAGGGCAGAGCGCAACGCACTAGGGGACGGTTAGAATGAGAGCTTGGGTTTAATCCTATGGTGTGGAAATAAAGGGTAACATGGAGGGCTTGTACCATGTAAAGTGATCATGTGATTATGATGAGAGCAGGATTAGGCAGTGTGGATTTCATCAGAGGAGCGCGGATCAAGGGTTGTGGGAGAGGCAGAGAGGAGCGGCTAAGATGAAGCAGGGGAAAAGATCCAAGAGCGAAGAGAAGAGGCGGGTGGCGCAAGGAGAATGGGTCGCATGGAGACTCCAGAGAGCGCCACATGCCCCAATTAAATTATTCAGAAAATAAGAAAATGTGGAGAAAATTTGAAAGAAATAGAAGGAGGCAAAATAAGGAAAAAGTGAAAACATGAAAGTTGTAGATCTCAAGGAGATCTACAAGACTCATATTCGACATAAGGCCAAAAGAAATTAATTAAACCATGCAAAAAATGGAAAGCATTTTTAATGGATAAAAATGGATAAAAACACTATTTTTTAATATCTATAATAATTAATCTAATTTTTTGAAGTTTTTAATAGGAAATAAAATAAGGAAAATGAAAGGGTTAAATATTTATATAATAAATAAGGTTATTTTTCAGACAGAGGGTCGGTTGCTAATTAGAGCGAATTATATGTGATTTTTATTGATTATTCAAGCTCAGAGGATAATTAGGGAGTATAGTGATGATCAATCAGAGATTCATCACCTCCTATACTTAAACTATGCTCTTCCTCGAGCATCTAAAGAATGAGGGAGTCAGATTAATCCCTGACAGTGCATGTGAATTTCAAGGCTCAATTCATCAAGGACCCATAATTTGAGTGGTCCTAAAATTATAGGCTCAACCATACTCTAGTCAAAAGGAAACCAACTTCTCTAATTATTTGACACTTTGTTTGTACATGTAATATAAGGATATGACAATTAGTGTACTACAATCACGAGAGTTGAGTCGAGATGTCACCCAAGATCCCAGTCAAGGAGATTCTCCTCTAGACATAATCTTCAACACTAGGGAAAAAACTAGTTCTTGCATTCAATCCACCTTCTCATTAGTTTGTCAGACTTAAAAATGTAAATGGAATGCCAGATGATGGAGGACATAGGTTTGTTTATTTTCTTCCCTCCCTCTCATTGGAACAAGGATCCTCTCGAGTGTCTTATTACTCAACACATGTATATTTTTTGTGGTTGTTAACCACTGTGTCTATCAAGAGTTGTTGAGTTGTCTGCACTTGTTTTTTTGGGAGTACACCGGGGTGTGTCTTCTTTAAGTATCTAATATACTTACACCAAGACTTGTATCGCTTACGATCTAGAGCCCTTTTTGTAGTACTATCCCAACTCATTTGGCCTAATTATCTTTGGTCCAAGTGGACATTTTGAAACTCATCATATTAAAATCCACTTATTAAACCCCAAGCTTAAACAATTAAATAAAAATCACTAATAACTCATCATTATTATCTTGCATATAAACTGTGTATTAACTAACCTTTTCCTTGTTTTCTATTTTATTAAATCCCATAAAATTTATGTTAATTTATTGTCTATAATTATTATGGCCTTTAAAAGAAATAAAAAATAAAAAAATCTCAAAACTAAAAGCAATGTTTTTATCCCTTTAAAAATAATTGCAAAAAATAAACTTTTATACAAAATGCCTCTTTTGACTTTTTATCCAACATGAAACTTGTAGTCTCATCGAGATCTACAATTTTCATGTTTTGACTTTTTCCTGATTTTGCTTTCTTCTATTTTTTAGATTTATCTTTATTTTTGTATTTATGAATTTTCTAATTGAGCCACCTGGCGCCCTCTGGGCCGCCCACGTGATCGCCTCGTCTTCCTCTACCTGGCTGCTTCATAGCCCTTGGATCAAGCATCCCCCACCTCTATCTTAACCGCACATCACTCCTCGCGTGCCTACCGTAAGATCAACTCCACTGATCTAACCAAAACGATCCACACTTTCTCTAACCTCACCCACACGATCTCAGTCCATCCTACGATCCTACCATCTCCACATTACCCATTCTTCCTGCACCCTTGGATCACGCCCCACTTCAATCAGAACTGCACGCTCATGCTAGTTCCCCACCGCTCGATCCAATCTGATGATTAGATCCACACCCTCCATCAATGCTTCCACCTAGACCATTGGATTGCCAGATCCAGCGGTCCTCCTTCGTCTTCCTCCTCAACGTCTTCCCCTCCCCCGCCCGTTACACCTCGCGATGGTTCCTCCTCCTTCCCATTTTCACGTCATCATCACTAAACCACTCCATCTCCTAATGCCTCCACAACATTTCTCATAGCTTCGCCTTCTCCGCCAACCTATAAAAACCTCAGATCCTATCTTCTCGCGTATTCAATTGACCATTAAAAACTTTCGTTCCACCTGAAACGACCACCACCTTTTCCTATAAAACTCTGCCCTCCGTATTCATTCACCTTCGTCCACCAATTACGTGATAAGCCCTAGTACTCCTCCGCATCCCTGTGACAGATGAAGGTCGGAGGAGTGTTATAATGGTACCCCCACTCCGGTGAAGAACCATGGTCCTCCGACCATGTTGTGGCTGCCTTCGTGCATCACCGAGCACCTCGCAGCGACTGCGTGAGTCGTGCGATGACCCGGGATTCCTACGAAGCCCAACCCAAGCCAACCTCCTCCACCCAATTGCATCTCCGATCTCCAGGTAATTATCCGTCATTTTTCTCCTATTTATTTCACTACTCACGACCATCTTCACCACCCATTGACCATCCTCAGAGCTTTACCACGACACCAGCATCCACGTGAACGCCTCCAATCACCTCCTCCTTTCTCTAAAACCTCTGTCGCCCCCACCCCCTTCTTCTCTTCTCTATCGGAGAAGAAGCAATGGGTCCCTGCCTCTTTCGCTCGATCAGGCCTCCACTCACCCACTTCACTTATGCAAGCACCATGTACACTTCGGCTATCTTCTAACTCTGCAAGAATGTCAAAGGCCGGAGTCTTCACCACCTCATCGATCTCCAGCACAGTCGTCGGTGACGCTTCATCAGGAGCCATCTTTAGTTACCCTCGTGCCTTCGCCTCCGGTCAGCAACCTTTGCCAGGCATCCACGTCCCTTAACGATGATCAGGGCGTACGGGGGAGCGTGGATGAGCTCTAGCAGACTCATTGGAGCTCCAACTACGCCACCATTCCTCCGACGGAGACAAAGAACAGGTGCCGTTGGATGGCGCCTCTCGGTGGCCATCTAACAGCCCTGATGGATACACATAGCGTCTGCCAAGCCTGTTGCCCTGGAGACCTAAGCCAAGCACCGAGCCAAGAATCGAAGACTCTAGGAACGCCACGTGTCGTAGAAGCTGCAACCTGTCCGAGCGTAGCCCCTCGCGTGCCCTGCACGTGAGGGGGTTGGGTAATTTGCAGATCTACACCCAAACCTTTCTAGAATTACAAGAAAGTCTCAAGCATGTGCCTCACATACGTGCATGGGATAATTTGCAACAAGGCCCTATTAGGTTTTATTAATTGCATAATAGTCCCTACGCTTCAAGAAAATTTACATAGGAGACCCTCTGGGTTTTTCTATTGGCAAATGGATCCCTCCAAGGACCTGTTTGCAATAGTTATCTTTATTTTTCATGCATTTCTAATACTTTATGCCTTTACATTGTTTCTTTCATATCTTGAGCATATTAAGTCCAATTTGAGTGATTTTCAGTTTCATTTTGTGCTAAATTTATCCTCTTTCTAATGGCATAGAGAATTTCATGTTTTGACACTGAATTAAAAAGGATACATTTTTATGCACTCCGTGCCTCTTACTTTTTATGTTAAAATCCATTACTTATCATTGTTGCACAATTTAAATTTGAATTTTGATCCTTCTTCCATTGCTCAACAATTTGCTAATCAGGGCATATTTTTACATCTTGTCTTGCATACTTGTTTGCATCACATTAATTGAGTGCATTATCATTCATTCATCATCTTATAAATTGCATTGAAAAATAAAATAAAAATTGCATCTCTTTCATGCATCATTACTTGCATTGTTTTATCTGCATTTTATTCTGCATCTGCATGAAGACCTAAGACTTAGAAAATAATCTAACATCAATTGATCAATAAAATTTGACAAATAGACGAAGAGGCTTGTGTCCCTGTGTTCGACCTTGGTACACTTACCAAGTAAAATAATTTCCACATATTCGAAGATGTGGTCTTTGCTGAACCAAATTTGCCTCTTGTACTATGATAACACGACTTTATTAAAGAGACAAATCTGATATTCATTAGCATTGGATGATACATTTGTAACCATTCCCTTTTCTTAGTAAAGATTGAAACGATACCTTGCACGTGCAAACTAAGTTAAGCTTTATGTAAATTGCATGGTGTTAAAAAAATAATCAAGAGTAAAAGAGTGTTATGGCTGTCAAGATGATCTATTTAGAAAGAAATTCCGGTCGCATCATAAAATTAGCAGAATCCAATGAATTAGGTCCAAAACAGACCCCAACAAGATGTATACTCAAGCCTAAAGAAGTCTTGTGAAATTAAATAAATTAAGATTTTCTCAATCCAAGTTCAACTCTTGTAAAAAAAGACTTTAAGTGCGAAAAAATTAGGAGAAAATACAAAAATATTTTTAGACTTTTGAAATATTTTTCTTATGTTTTTTATCATAAAGATTTTGTTTTTTTGTAAAATTTTAAGGATTCACAAGTTTATGCAAATATTATTGGTATTTTTGAAAAACATGTAGAAAATAATGCAAAGTTTTTTTTGAAATAAAAAATGTTTTTTATACATTTTTGAACAATAATGCAAAAAATATGATGTGCATATAATGCCATTATTTTATTTTGAAAATATATGCTAAAATGGAAATTCAATGCATGAAATGCGATACACCCCCATTCTTAGTATGAGCCACACCCTCATGGTGATAAAACTATGGAAACATATAATGCGTGACAAAATAAGTGGAGAGAATGCAAGATGCAAGTTATGAAGATGCTTTTTTTAGTTTTCAAGTGATTTTGCTTTTTTTATGCAGGGTGTCCCCCATGCTTTTCTTGAAATAAAAACATGAGTGAAAAAATACAAGAGAAATATCTGAAAGATAATTATACGAAGAATCACACAATGTGCGCTGGTTTTAACGCCCCCAGCTGGGCTCTAGGGTTAGGAATACCCTGTGTCTTGAGTATGTACGGCATCTGTGTTTAGAAAACTGTGATTTGATGTGTAGTTTGGCTCAAGAGACATGGTGGTGAGGAAGGTACTCATGGATAACTGAAGGTGGGTATGTAAGATTAGTAGACCATATTGTGAAGTATGGTATCATAATGACAAAAGAGAAAACTGATTCGATTGATGATATGAATGAGAGGGATGGAATCAGCTTTGAAAGTGATACTTTTGATAGGGGGTGGGAGATATGAGCGAATGGAACCGGAGATGGGTTCTGATCGGTTAGGATTCAGTTCAATGTTCAAGATATAAGGTCAACCATGGATAAAATCATTTTCCTTCGATCCAATTCATTCCCACATACAAAATTATCATGATCATTGCAAACATCAAATATTAATTTATGTGTCTTTTCATGAAAATCCAAGGGCAGGTGGTTGGTTTGTGTTCAACCAAATTTAGTAGCTTCTCTTGCTCAGGTCAAGATGTGCATACTCAATATAAGTCACTCCTAAAGATGGAATTAGTGTGGAAGTTGGTTTATTATCCTCAAATTTCTCAAGGAGTTTCTTGGATTTAGCCCAAAACTTTATCGAGGAGTCATCTTGATAAAAAAAATTGAGGCTATGTCAGGTGAAGTACTTGTAGGGTGAAAGATCAACTCGGAAAGGTCATCTTCCATGGATGTTATAGGATTGGAGTGGGAAATTGTGCCTTTGTCCCTAAGAGGGTCATTAGGGAGAACTTCCGACATCTGGTCCGAGGTATATAGGAGAACAAGTGGTGGTAGCTCAATCTCAAGCTCTTGATCAAACTTATATTAATTTTGGTCTTGTCATTGTCCTTAAATTCAATTTTTAGTTTTTCCCTCAAATTCGTAATAAACAACATCTTCATATTCTTTCTTAAATTGGAAATTATCATATGATTCATGATCAACTCGTCATCAGAATCGTCCTTAATGTCTATTTTGATTTCATTGTTAGATTCATTTAAAGAACTCAGTCTACAAGAACATGAAAAATCAAAGGGCGGGTGGGTAATTTGAGTTCAATCAAATTCGGTCTCGAGGGGAGGGGTGGCAGCGACAGTTGGGAATCGAGAGGACAACAAAGGGGTGGAGATGGTGGCACTGGGGTAAAGGCCAACCGCTCCTGCGGTGGTTGTATGCAAGGAAGGGGAGGGGGTGTCGCCTGCGCGTGGTTGGAAGAAGAAGGGGACTGGCATTATGCCGACGTCAGCTCTCTTTTTTATTTTATTTTTAATTTTGAGACGTCGACATCAAGTTGACATCAACTAATTATTACGTGATATTTTTTTGCAAATGAATATGAGAGAGGATTGGAGAGCCCATTTGAGTATGGCATGCAAAGAGAAATAGAAAATGATTAGAGAATGCACAAAGAGGGTTTGCAACAGACTCACCCACAGAGTCTTGAGATTTTAAGCCAAGATTCAAATAATGGACATATACTGAATTGACCTTAGATTAATGATGTATTCGAACTCCCATAAGATTGTAGTCAATTCAGCATCCATCGAGTTTTATCAAGTTAAGTAGGTTCCATCTTTAGGTCAAGTCAAATCAACGATCAACAAATATTCCCTTTAACCTTGGATTGATTTTGAACTATGTGTGAAGATTATAACTCTCCCTAATTTACAATGTAAGCGTACTGTACAATCTAAACAAATGTACCTGGAGATTAAATCCTCTATTCTCTCTAAGCCTAGGCTCATTCTCATTTCACGTAAATCTGTCAATAAAAGGAGATGGGTGATAACCGCTCCCGCACCCTATGTTAATTCGGTCAAATTAATGTCCAAATTAATGTTGAGAATTCGTTGCAGTCGGATACGAGATGTTGATCAAAAACCACTTATCGATTAATTTGAAGTTAATTTTAAGCGGCAATATATTTTTTTTACTAGGGGTAAGTCCAAGGTTGATCTCAGGGAGGCATCTGTCTCCTTAGGTAAATTAAAACAATTATTCGAGTGTTGATTTTCGAGGAGTATCTTTTTTGGTCTTTTTAATTTTTATGCAGACGTATGCAGACAATGCAGGCTAATTTAATGTGCAATTTAATTAATGTATCAAATGAAGTCCAAAAATAATGAAAATTGGCCAGATGGTTATTTATGATGAAAATGACCTACACTATTTTTTTTGGAATTTTTCGACTCAAAATGAATTTACTGTGAATTAAATAAACAGACAGAGTGACTTTCAGAATTTAATTTTTAATAAATATCAAATCACAATTTTTCCAAGCACTAAAATTATCCTAGGTAGCTCTAATAATCAGGGACCTAGGAAAATTGACAGAACTTAATTTCACTGTGAAATGAATTAATTAAAATTAATTTAAGAAAATCACTAAACAATTTATTTAGCCTCGATATGCATGCAAATGCTATGAAATTTTTATGGTATGTTAAAAATGATGTCCTTAAGCTACTGTGAATTTTTGATAATTTTTGAAGGCATAGATAATTAATTAAAAATCAAAAGGCATCACTGGGAAAAATATGTCAACAATGCACCAATTAATTCATTAATAATTCAATTGAGCTTACAAAAATAAGACACGTGTACCAATAGACAGAGGATAAAATTTCTAACAAAATGCAATTTTTAAAATGTCAAAATGATGAAAAATGCACTCTAGGGATGCGTGCAAACACAGGGGTGTAAATGCAATACAGACAAAATAATAATACAATAAGCAAATATGCTGACCGGGACTAAAATGCAATTACCTATAATGCTGGGGAATTGAATGCAATTTCTCCACAGGGCACGTGCTCCTCACGCGGGCTCAGCTTCACAGGGACCTCTTTGTAATTTTGAAAAGCTCCAGGAGCCTCTGTGTAAATTACCCAGGCCGCACATGCTCCTCACGTGGGCGGCCTAGGCTCGGATGGCTGCGAGGCTCGGATCTAGGTTCGGACGCTCTGGAGGTCTGGAGTGAGGTTCGTGCTACCCGAACCTAGGCTCGGAGAAGAGGTTCGGGCGACTGGGCTACGTGGCGTAATGAAGACCCTTGGATCAAGATGGATCCGAGGGGTGTCGGTGCCGACGCGTGGCGTGACCTCGGGCCTTTGGATCGATGATAATCCAACGGCCTCTGGGGCTCGATGAAGACGGAGACATGGCTCGCTGCGGACCGCTGGATCAGAGGCACGATCGACGGTGGGAAGCTGCTGCGGAGGGGAGACGCGTGGCGCACTCGGCGCTGTTGGATCTAAATGGATCCGACGACTCCTGTAAAGCTCGGCTGAGATGCGACGTGGCTCGTAGTAGACCGTTCGATCGATGTGATCGAACGGCAACTGTACGTCTCCTCCGATGGTCCTCCGCCGCTGAGGAGATGGCGGGGCTCCGGCGAAGTTGCCTTTTGGGGCTCCGCCCGTCCTTCCTCGAGTCGATGAAGCTCTCCGACTTATCGGAGCTATCCCAAAAGGCTCGTGGTGTGGCGGCGAAGATCCTGATGGTCTCAGGAGCTGCGGAGGGATGTCTGAAGTCGATGGCGATGAAGCACGAAGTCGGCTCCGGCGAATCTCCGGTCAATGAGCAGAGGGGTACCTGCAGGTGTTAGAGGCAGAGCCGGAGCTCGTGCGTGCTCTTGTGAAGGTGGGTGGTTGACTGGTGAGGCCTAAGGAAGACGGAGGTGGTCTGACGGAGGAGCTCCGACCAAGTGGCGGAGCTAGAGATCGAAGTACGGTGATATGCGTCGTCGGAGGTCGTGAAGGCTACCGCGAAGATGGGAGCTTCGACGCGAAGCTCGGCGGAATGGAATGGAGGTGTGAAGATGATCGGAGGCAGCGAATAACAAGGAAAAAAAACGAAGAAGAAGAAAGCGAAGATCGGAGATGGATGGATGCGTCACCTGGGGATTGGAACTCTTCCTTGAGTTCCAGGTCGTCGCTCGAAGGGCCGGTGGCTCCCTGAGCTCAAGCAGCGGCTCGACGGAGGAGGGTTGCAACTCGGCGGAGGCCAAGGATCTCTTCGGAGAAGACGGACGTCTTCGCTCAATTAAAACTCACAATTTCTGTCACTAACTGGAAGCTCAGAGCTCGAGGCGTCTCTCACGAGGGGCGGATGGGGGTGAACGGCGCTGGTGGTGGAGTATTTATAAGGTGAAGATGGTGGGTTGGCTGGTGGAGTAGCGAAGTTGGTGGTCGTCGTGGGGCGAGTATGGTGGAGGTGGTGGAGCTTGAGGGAGCTGGCGCGGGAGCGGGTTGAGTGGGTAATGTCGTGGAGGTGTCAGCGGCCGGAGGAGATGGCCGACGTGCGTCCAAAAATAGGAAGGGGACGCCCCTCCCGCAAGGCAAGGGACGTGGGGGAGAGGGGCGCCTGGAGGTAGGAGACGAGGTCTCCACCGTTGGATCATGAGATCCAACGGTGGGGATCAAGGGGGATCTGGTCGGGTAGGATTAGATCTGAGGCGTTGTGATTGATCGGAGAGCGGTGATCGCACCACATGTCGAGATGAGGGCGAAGCGCACGCGAACGGCCAGGATGAGAAGATAGGGTTGATCAGAGGGGCATGATTCGTTTGGAAGAAGGGCGGCTGCGATGAGAGGATCGGGGATGCGATCAAGCGGCGTACAGCGCACCACGTGTCAAGCTGTGGGCGCGGCGCTAAGGGATGGTGAAGATGAAGTGCGGGGTAGATCTGATGGCTGAGAGATGGTAGGTACGTGGAAAGGCCTGGGCCATTGGATCTGAAACGAGATCCAACGGCTGAAGGCGCGGGCAGATGTGGCGATGGGAGGCGGGCCGCGTGGCGCAACCCAGAGGGCGCCACGTGGCCTGCTGTGAGTGGCTGGAGTAAGAGACACGTGTAGAGAGAAGAGGAAGCCGAATTTGGAAAAACTCAAAACATGAAAGTTGTAGATCTTGATGAGATCTACAAGTTTCATGTTGACCAAAGACGGAGATGAGGTCAAAATATGATACATAAATACAAGGATATATAAATATACATATGTAGTATACAAAATGGCCCAAAAACCCAAGTTTCTCATACAAGCTTCAATTTCAATGAAATTAGTCTCATTTTGAAGGTCTTTTAATATGTAGTATTCTAAGAGTGAGTAGACCTAATTCGGGATTTGTATGAGGGCTTTATGTGTGTTTTAATGTACAAGGGTTCTCAGGCTATTTTGGCTATTTTACAAGGGTGATTTTTGGCATTCTTCCCTATATTATTAAGGAATATATATATTGTAGAGAAGAGGTTATTTTGGTGAAGAGGTATTTTACAAGGGATTTTTGGCTTCTTATTTAAATGCAAATGAGCTGCTAAAATGCATGAATTATGAATGTGTGCATGAATGCTATTTTATGCAATTTAAAAGGAAATATGCCTCTATTTTCTTGGGAACAAGGCTCTATTTTTGACTTTTGAAGTGATGAATCACAGATTCATCATGCACCCACCTTCAGTTATGCATGAGCACATTCCTCAACACCGTGCCTCTTGAGCCAAACTGCACATCACATCACAGTTTTCTAAACACATATGTCGTGCATACTCAAGACACAGGGTAATCCTAACCTAGAGCCCAGCTGGGGGCGTTAAAACCAACACACATTTGTGATATATGGTTATCTTTCTGACATTTTTCTTGCATTTTCCACTCTCATTTTTAGTTCAAGAGAAGCATGGGGGACACTGAAAAATGATAATATGGGAGTCGCTAAATAATGGCCTGACAAATCAGGCTCACTGTCGCTGAGGCGACTACTCGAATCCTCTCATTATTCAACAATTAACAAACACAACTAATTGAGCAATTAAGAGCATGAGTTAAAATTTATCATACCCTACTAAGAATGTATAGTGGCAAGCAAGCAGGGATCGAACACAGGAAGTAAGGGAATAGAGCATGTAAGATAAGAAATAAAGGCACAATTTATCTCTCAAATACTTAGCCAAGTTGCAATTTTTTGTGGGTTATTATTATTTTTATTATTTTTGATTTTATATTATTTTTTTGTATTTTGATTTTTAATTTTCTGATTTTGTATTTTCTTTTATATTTTAGATTTTCCTTTTCATTTAAAAAATATATAAAGCTATATATAGAGTATATATACAATATAGGCTATAATAGACATAATAGATAATCAACAATAAGAAAATAATATATTTTGGGATTTTCAAATATTTTTTTACTATTTTTTTGATTTTCTAAGAATTTTTCTTATTTTATACATTTTTAAAAGTCCAAAAATCCCTAAATCAAGGTTGAAATAAATAGCCAAAATTAAAATGAGGGGCAAAATACCAAACAGAATCAAAATTTCTCTAAATTAATTTTAATAGATATATAATAATATAAAGAAAAATATAAAATAGAAAACATAATTTTTGAATTTTAAGGATTTTTAATTTATTATTTTTAAGGGTTTTCAATTTTTAAGCATTTCTTTTGTATTTTTAGTGATTTTTGGTCTGACGGTTAGAAATATATAAATAAACAAAATATATATTTTTTGGAAACCGTTCAATATATTTTTTGTAATTTTTATGGGTTTTCTATTGCAAACAGGGACAAAAAGAGATGTTTCTTTTTTAATAAATAATAAAAAACTTCATATTGCAAAATAAAAATATGTGCATGCACGAGCTTAAATATATTTTTGTGAATTTGTTGGAGCAATGTAGCTTCATGGAATAAATATAAGAAACAAAGAGGAACTACCATGTTATTAGGGGCATTAATGTAAATAGCATAAAGTCTGAGGGCCAAGTGCAATTTCACTAAAACTTTATAACTGGAATGCAAAGTTTCTGGGCCTACTATAAAATCTAAGACCTGTGAGGGCCTTTATGCAAAATGGTCAATCCCACGTGCACATGTACGTGCGCTATGCTGGTAGGGATACATACGCAAATATCAGAAAGTTCAAGGACCTTATTATAATTTTACCAAAAATATACAACTGAATAAAATAGATTCTAGACTAAAGCAAAATATGCAAAGCCCTAGGAGGTCCAATGTAAAATGTCCCCTCACGTGGTGCGTCACGTGAGGTGACGTGGCTTGGACCAGATTGCAAATAATAGAACGGTAGGGGGCTAAAAGCAATTGTTCCAAAAATATAACACAACGGATGAAATTTTAAGTTCTACAAAATAAATATAAAATCTTGGGTGAAAGTGCAAAATACCCAAATGTCTGCACAATCGAACATCGGGGAGCCGCTCACTTGACACATGGCGTGCTCTGGCTTCACGATACTAGTTCGGCTATGGATGGCAGCTATTAGATCGTGTAGATGAGATTGACGATCGAGGTAGGTGATGATCGAACGTCGGCTGTAGCGTCTGGGCGATTGTTCTTGATCCTACGACGGAGAAGATCGATGGAGGAACCGGGAAGAAGCCACCGCGAGGTCGGAGAAGGCGAGGGCCTTTAGGTATCTCCGATGATCCCAAAAATGGATCCCTCCATGGGGCTTTGGCTCCAGAACCTCCAATAAGCTCGTACAAACAACAAGGGGTATTCTGGGACCTTATTCGCATGGATGTACAGGTGACGGAGCATGGCGAAGGCGGCTCCAGCGTAGGCGGAGGAAGGAGCGTTGGAGAACTCGATCCAGATGGAATCGAGAGGTCCTAACGGTGAATAGAGGTGGAGTATGCGAGGGGAAGGTGAGATGAAGTGATATGGCAGTCGAGAACAGTTGGAGCAGACTTTGGGCGATTCACCGGAGTGAAGCTCCGACAAATTTCGAATGGGGATGGATGAAGCTAACTAATCGATTAATCCATAAAAGACTCTGTAATTCAATCTAAGGGCTAATTAAGATAGGGAATGCAGTAAGAAGGGTACCTCAACCGGATAAAATGAGGAAGAAAAATCCCAACGCCGGCGGCGACGAAGGTGGTGGAGACCGCCCTAGGACGTCGCCTGAAGACGCTCCGAGTGGCTGGAGGAGGTCGGTCAAAGAGAGTTTCAAAATTGAAGGAAGAAGAAGGGGTTTTATGTACATGCGTGTTCAACCGGCTCCAAAGATAGAAAAAAGCAGGCGAATCAGTGATGCTTGACCCAAGACCTCGAGAGGGCATGTATGCTGGATGATCGAGGAAGAAAAGTGGTGAAGGGCCCATCGTGAAATGGTGCAAGGAGCGAGCCTCAAAATTTGGAGAAACGAGGTCAAAATGCAGGGTGTCAGAGGTTGCAGGGCGGATCAGAGAGATGACCCGTGCTCAACTTTCCCCGCCACATGGTTGGTCTACGTGGACCAACCAAGAAAAAGCAACCTGGAAAATCTTTATAAATTAAATAAAAATTAGTAAATGATTTTATTAAATTAAAGTTATAAAATAATTTTTTATTTTTAATTTATTTTTCATGATTTTTATTTATTTTTTAGGGCTTTATAATTACAATTTACGTTTAGGGGCTATATAGGTATATTCATCTATGTATTTTGGTCTTTTATTTTTATTTTGTAAATTTGATTTTATTAATTTAGTTTATTATTTTATACAATTATAACTTATTTTTGTAGACTTAAATATTTTTTATTGTATTTGTCTAATATAATGTATACACTTAAATAATTAGCTTTATTCATTTTATAGGTATAGTTATTGTATATTCATCTATATGCTTTCTTTACATATTTTATTTTAGTATTTTCTTGATGATTTTATTCCAGTTTTAATATGTAAATATATTACAAATAATATTTACAAAACTATACAAATATAAAAATATGAAAATAATGAATTATAAATAAAAATGAATATTTTAATCATTATAACTATACAATAGGAGTTCAAAACCTAACTTTCACACCTTATCTCCAAAAAATATGAAACCACCTTTATTAAATAGTTTATTAAAAGTTATATACAATTGAAGTGAATTTTAATATATTTTGAGTTTTTATTTGAGAGATATGGGTCTAGGAAATTGGTATTTTGGAAACTTATTCTGTATATTATTTTTATATGAAATAAATTTTGTATTTTTCTAAATTTTATTATCTAAAACTTTCATGTTCAAAGTTTCTTTATTTGAGATATAAAAGTGGAACTAAAAATAGGTCCCAAAATTGAATAAAAATGAATTTAATAAAATGGATTTTTTCTTGTATTTTGGCCCTTATTTCCCCTACTTTATTCCTTGTTGACCTAGTCATCAAGATATCCAATTCTCGAGGTTTAGGGTCATAAAATATCTAGATATTTTATTCTTTTTCTTTTATATTATTTATTCTATAATTTTAGCATTAAAAATGTATTTTATGCATACTTTACACAATAATGCATGAATGCTAAAATGCATGAATTAGAGGTATTTACACGCATTTACCAGGTTTTTAAGGCCAAAATGATAAAATAAAGATAATGAAATAAAGATTCATCATACATCCAACATAAAAAAGGCAAAATCACTTTAAAACTAATAAAAATAAGCATCTTCATCACTTGCATCTTGCATAATCTACATATGTTGTCCCGCACTCTATGTTTCTATATTTTTATCACCATTAGGGTATGTCTCATATTAAGCATGGGGGTGCATCGTATTTCATGCATAACATTTCCATTTCAACATATTTTCAAAATAAAATAATGGCATTACATGCATGGCATTCTTTTTGTTTTATTGTTCAAAAAACGTACCAAAAAATTATTTTTTACTTTTCAAAAAAACTTTGCATTATTTTCTACATATTTTTCAAAAATACTAATAATATTTGCATAAAATCATGAATCCTTGAAATTTTATAAAAAATACCAAAATATTTATTATAAAAAATGCAAGAAAAATATTTCAAAAATCTAAAAACATTTCTTGTATTTTCTCCAAACCTTTTTGCACAAGTCTTTTTTTACAAGAGTTGAACTTGGATTGATAAGATCTTAATCCATTTAATTTCACACAACGTCTTTAGGCTTGAGTATACATGTCGTTCGGGTCTATTTTGGACCTAATTCCTTGAATTCTACTAATTTTATGATGCGACCAAATTTTGTGTCTAAATAGATCATCTTGACAGTTATAACACTCATTTACTCTTGATTGATTTTTTAACACTATGCACTTTACATATAACTCAACTAGTTTGCGCGTACAAGGGATCGTTTCAATCTTTACCAAGAAAAGGGAGTGGCTACGGATGTATCACCAGATGCTTAAACCAAATGTGATCTTAAGGAAGTTTCAGTTATATGCGTTTAAGAATCACTTGTTCACTATAAATCTAGGTTTGCTAGAAAAGCTTGCCTTGTACAATGTATCGAAAAGTCCTATTTTATGCATGTACACTCTTTATACCTAATGTCGTAACCTCCTATGAAAAAGAAGCCACAATAAGAGATGCCAATTCCCAAAATGCAAATGTAAAACAAAGATCTACCAAAGAAAATTCTATTCATAGAACTCAGCTCTACCAAATAAGCTAAGTAGCAAACCAATGTTGCTACTAGTTTCAAAATGGGCCAAAGAAGCATAGGGATATACTCTGCAAAAATAAAAAATGAGAGCAACAAATCAAAACAATCTACGGACCGTAAAAATCCAAGTTTTCTATAATTTGCCCCATTGATGAACCTCAGTTTCATCATCTTTATTTCCTATAATTAACCCCCTTGCTTAAAGTTTTGTCAATAAAACCCTGTTAATGTTCTATAATTAACAGAGTCCTAAATAAATTAAAAACCACAAAAAAATGGCAAAACAAAAATCAGTGGTATTTTTAGACTTAAAGATACCCTTAAAAATATTTGGAGGTTAAAGTTGATCTCATCTCTAGTTTTGGCCAACATGAAACTTGTAGATCTCATCAAGATCTACAACTTTCATGTTTTGAGTTTTCTCAAATTCGGCCAAATTAGCCCTCAAAAATCAAAATTTCTCTTCCAATAATCTGATTGGGCCACGTGGCCCAATCTGGGGGCGCCACGTGGCCCGGCCTTCCTTGTATATTCCGCATCGATTGCCAGCCGTCGGATCGCCCTCTAGATCCAACGGCTGACTGCTCTCCACGTACCCGCCTTCTCCTCGACCGTTTGATCATTCCTCCATCTCCATCATCACCGCACGCTTGCGCCTCACCAGGAGCGCGCCACGTGGCGCTTTGAAGACCATCTGATCACGCCTAAATTCTCCAATCCGAGCCGCTAGATCTTCTGTTATTTTCAGCCATCTGATCAGAACCTCCTTCGCATCTGCTCCCTCCGTTCGCGTCGCTCTCACAATCCGACACGTGGCGTGAGCGCAGCCCTTCGATCGCTCCGCTCCCGATCTTATCTCAATCGTCGCTCCGCGCCTTCTCTCAGCCGTTGGATCGCACGATCCGACGGCCGAGGCCTCGTCTTCCTCCTCCCGCATCCTCCGCCGTAGCCCCGCGCCTCACAAACCTCCTCCACCTTTCTAATTTTAGCCGCCTCAGCCGACCTCCTTTCTTTTCGCCAACCGCCTCTAGGACTTGCCCAGTCATCCACCTCCTCCGCGCATCACTCCACTACCCACGACCACCTTCCAGTCGCCCCATAATCCCTTTGAAAACCACGACGATCACCACCTACATTGCCGATCACCTTCTTTAAATACCTCGCATCCCCCGCCATTCCAACGAGTCCATCAACCAAGGGGGAGAGGCCTTGCCCTCCAGCTCCTCCCTGTGACAGGGGGAGGAGCTCGGATTGAGCGACAATGGCCTTCTTCCCCGATGAGACCCACCGCCGATCCCGGCGGTGCTGCGGAGGCGCCAGCCCCGCTCGAGCTCCGAGGAGTAGCCGACCTTGACGTGCGACGACCCGGGCCTCTTCTCCGACGCCCAGCCCAGGCCACAACCTCCATCTCCGGTCAGGTAAGCCCTCTGATCTCCTCTTGTTTTTCACTTGATTTTTGCCTAATTTTCTACGCCTCTATACGATCTACTCCACTCCATTGATCACCCATTTAGCTTCGCCATCCATCCATCTTCCTCGCTGACCCTACCGTTGACCCCCTTCCTCCGTCGCAACCTCCTTCACCCCAAGCTTCCTCCTCCGCCGGAGGCGGAGGAGGACCCACTAAGGGCTTCGCCTTCTGCGCTCCACCAGAGCCCTCCGTCCACTTCAGCTCGCACGCACACACCGCTAACACTTCTTGCGGGTCTATCAACGTCATTGGCCGGACTTCGGGCGGAGCTGAGTTCTAGAGCTCCGCCTCCGACGACCAATTGTCGATCGAGCATTCCAGGTGTCCCCACGTCTTCTCCGACCTCAGAGCTTGATCGCCAGGACATCCGCGATCGTCACCGGTCTTCACCGAGCGCAGCGAGGCGCGGTGGAGCTCCAGGCCTCACGCCGGAGCTCCAATCGCGCCGCCACCCTACGGAGGAGAAGACGGAGCAGATACCGTTGGATCTCGCCCCCCCGGCGGAGATCCAACGGCCCTGGAGCGGCCACGTCGACTTCTCCGGAGCACGGAGGCTCGGTTCCGCCCGAGTCAATCTCGAGCCACCACGTGGCCCGAGCCACCTGCGACGGCCACCCGAAGCAAGCGCCGACCCTCGCCTCCATCCGAGCCTGAGATCACGTGCTACACGCATGTGGCTGTGGGCTTTTTGCATCGGCGTCCTCGCACCTTCCACAAATTGCATCCAGGTCCTGATATACGTGGCACAACCAGAGACCACGCCGAGCCTGATCGCCACCAAGCCTGGAGGCTCGGATATCCCGAGCCAACCCGAAGCAGCAGCGAGCCTCTGCTGATCCCGAGCCTTCATCCGAGCCTGGGTCGCACGTGCCTGGCACGTGCGGACCTGGGAAATTTGCAGAGGAGCCCACTGACTTCTCCATATTTGCAAGCAGGTACAGAACATGTGTAGTCCACGTGCATATTGGGCATTTTGCACCTTTGCCCTCGCGACTTCCAGCATTTGCAAAAATGCCCCTATGCTTGTGGACAATTTACAGGGAAGGACTCGTCTTTATTTTAATTGTATTTTAGTCCCTCCCAGGGACCTGTTTGTAGATACTTTTTATGTTTTCTTTTCAGTTATGCCCTTGCGTTCCTTTATGCATATCTTGAGCATCATGTTTCCGTTTCAGTTGATTTCAGTCTCATTTGAAAGCTTGTTTGATGTACTTCTTAATGGCATATTAAGTTTTGCATTTTAGACACTTGAATTTTTATGTATTATTGTATTTGCCATGTGTCCCTTATTAGTAACTTATGCCTTGTTAACATTATCGATCAAGCTTGACATTTTAAGCAAATCTGAAATTGACTCATATTGAATTTTCTCATCATTATTAACCTAGGGCATATTTCCATTACACTTTCATTGCATTTCATCTCATTTATTTGCATGATAAAAATGTTTAAAAAAAATGCATGTTTATTTTATTGTAATGCATTGTCTTGTTTTGTCTCTACATGATTTTGACCTATATGCTTTAATTCAACACTTAATTAAATAAACTTAAATCCGATTAATATGAGAGAGGCTCGTGTCCCTGAGTTCGACCTTGGTTTCTTGCCAAGTAAAATAAAAATTAACGACCATCGCATTCTTATTTAACCTATATCAATGAGGTGGTCTCTTTGATGACCAAAATCGACCCGACTGCATCGACATGTTGAAGTGCTAATCTGGCACTCTTAAAGGGGCGATTTAGCGATTCATCAGTGCGTAAGAGTGAACCATATTGTGAAGGATGGTATCGGGATGACAAAAGAGAAAACTGATTCGATTGATGATGTGAATGAGAGGGTGTAATCAACTTTGAAAGTGATACTTTCAATAGGTATGTCGGTAAGAGATATGAATGAATGGAACCAGAGATGGGTTCTGATTGGTTAGGATTCTGTTTAATGTTTAAGACATAAGGTCAGTCATGGATAAAATCATTTTCCTTCGATATGTCTAATAAATCCAATCCATTCCCATACTGATGAACGCGAAACTCGCCTATTTAATAATCTAAAATTGTCGTAGTATAGGAGGCAAATTCGGATCAGCAAAAACCATAGTCCTTTGAATGTTGTGGAGTATTTATACTTGCCAAGTCTACCAAGGTCGAACACAAGGACACAGCTACTTAATCAATTTATCGAATTTTGATTCATGAAGCACATGTGTGAATTATTCTCAATTTCAGGTCCACATGATGAACTATGCAATTTGAAATGCAATACTAAGATGCATGCAATTTTTAGTTGGTTTTTAGGCAATTATAAGAGAATGCAAGAAAATAATGCACGAGAATTCATAAGCAGACTAAAGATTACAAATATACCCTAAAAATTATGAGCAACAGAATAGAATTGGAAATCAGTGTCATTTTATTCATGACGTGAAGAGCAGTCAACAAATCCGAGCAAAAACAAGAATAGCTGAGTCTCATTTATCACCAAAATTTACTTCATTTAAAACAGTGGCTGATGAGAATATTAGAACATGCTATGATGTAGAGGACAAAACAAGGATCAAAACGACACTAAAATCATGCAACTTGGACCTACGATGCTCAAGTTATGAGGAAAACAATGCATGGGCATAATTGTAATAAAAATGCAAGAAAAATAAATGATAAATATTACATTTAGGTCCCTGGAGGGACCTAAATGTAAATAATAAAAACCGCCCGGGCCCTTATGTAATTTCTCCAATGCGCGGGGGCCATTTTGTGAAACCATTGGGCCTTCCTGTAAAATACCTAGGCACGCATGTGTAAGGCACGTGCCTGGGGACCTGGATGTAATTATCAGAAAGCTCGGGGTCAGTCCTGCAATTTACCCAGCACCCCACGTGCAAAGCACGTGAGACGCTAGGCTCGAAAGGGCGTAGCTGGTTTGGGAATACGTGGCCGCAGCTGGTAGATCGGGTCGAGGTTTAGGCCATTGAAGGTTCCTGCAAGCGTTAGATGTAGTCGAAGCGTGGTGTGTGAAGTTCGAGTGTTTTGTGAGGTGAGTGGTGGCCCTGGGGTGACTGGAGGTGGAGGCCAATGCTCCTCCTCCGGCGAAGTGGAGGAGGAGATGGGTCGGAGCGGATGGGATTCTGGAGAAGGAAAGGATGGTCGACGAAGATGAGGGAGGGGTTGCGAAGCTCGTGGGATTATCAAATGGTGGTGGAGTGAAGTGTAGATGGAGGAAAAATTGGAAGAAAAACAAAGAAAAAAATGGAGGAAGGAGACCTCGTCAGGGAGGGGAACCCTGGTGGAGGAGGCTGCTTGGGCTGAGGCTCAGATGAGCCTCGGGATCGTCGCCCAGCTGGACAGCAGGCCAGCGAGCTTAGTCGGTGACCGGAGGCACCGTGACACGGTGGAACGTCGAGGGTCAACACCGGGAGAGAGATCGTCGTCGCCTCGACGTTCCGCCCCTCCGCTGTCACCGGAGGGGCGGAGGAAGCTGGGCCTAAGCCTAGAATTGGTGGACAAGGGTTGAAGTTGGCGGAGGAGGTGGGCAGATATGGTAATGGCGAGGCGTTTTGCTATGGTGGTTTTAATGGCGTGGGAGTAATGGCGGAGGATGATGGTGATCGCACGAGGATGGTGGAGGATAGGGCTTAGTGGAGCAGTCGTTTAGGATGCGGAGTGAGGTTTGGAGGCGCCTTCCAACATAGGAAGGGGGCGGAGGTGCTACATTTGTAACGCCTGGGGATGGGACCAACGGAAGGAAGGAGATGAGTGTTTAACCATTGGATCCTTTGATCCAACGACTGGAATGGAGACGTGGGCGAGGGGTGTGGATCAGATCATAAGATCTGATCCTATGGCTGAGGTTAAGGTGCTAACGATGGTTTAGATGGAGAGGAGGGGAAGATCCAACGGCCAGGGGAGATTGGGCGACGTGGAGAGATGGGAGTCATAGGATGCGAAGGGGATCTAGTGGCTGAGAGGTGGGCGGGAGCGGGTGGATGAGATTAGATCTCAGGAGAGATCTGATGGCTGGGAGCGAATGAGGGGTGAACGAAGTAGATGGAGGCACCCAGAGAGGATCCAAGGGCCAGAAAAGATGGCGGGCGGCGCAAGAGGGGGCGGTCGCGTGGCAGCTCCAGAGAGCGCCACGTGGACCAATCGGGAAAATCGACATTGTAAATACAAAGAAAAATACAAAAGAAATAATTAGAGGAAAAATTAGGAAAAAATTCAAAACATGAAAGTCTTGACGAGATCTACAAGTCTCATGTTGGATAAAAAGTCAAAATAGGTCATTTGTACAAAAGCTTTGTGGTTTTGAGATGTTTTTGTATTTTTTTAGTATGTTTAATGGTCAGTGAATTATAGACAATTACTCAGCCTAATTTTTAGGGGTTTTTGATGATAAAATAATTACAAGAAAATAAGTACAATTAATTGAGGTTAATTATACACAATATATTACAGGATAAACATAAAGAATTATTGGGGATTTTTATTGGATTGATTAAGCCAGGGGTTTAATTTGTGGCTTTTAGCATGATGAATACGAGATTTATCATACCCCTATACTTAAACCATGCTCGTCCTAGAGCATCTTAAAGAATAAAAGAGTCGGATTAATTCCTGACAGTGCAAGTGAAGATTTCAAGGCTTGATCTTTCGAAGAGCCTTTATTTAAGAGATCCTAAAATTCCGATTTTATCCAAGCCTTAGTCAGAAGGAATCCAACTTCTCTAATTATCAGACTCTCTTTTTGTACATATAATATAAGGATATGAAATTAAGTGTACTGCATTTCATGAGAATCGAGTCGAGGCATCACTCAAAGTTCCAGTCCCAAAGACTCTCCTCTAGACCTAATCCTCAATACTAGGGAATAAGTCGATTCTCGCTTCAGTCAACCGTCTCATTAGTTTGTCAGACTTGAAAGTGTAGATGGATGGCCAAATGATGGAGGGCATGGGGTTGTGTCTTTTTTTTCCTCTCTCCCTCACATTGGAACAAGGGGCCTCTCGAGTGCCTTTTTACTCAACACATATAAATTTTTAGATTGTTGACCAATGTGTCCGTCAAGAGAATTGGAGTCATCTGCACTTGTTTTTCTGGGAGTACACCGGGGTGTGTCTCTTTTGAGTATCTAAGATACCTTCGACACCCAGACTTGTAGCATTTATGATGCAGAGCCCTTTTTTGGTGTCAGCCCGACTCATTGGTCCTAATTAGCGCTTGGTCCAAGTGGACACTTTGAAAATGTTTGGGAACGCTCGCCATTGGTGGAAGCTCATTTAATATTCGACTTAGATGATAGAGCTTTTTCTTTGACATTTCATTGCTTTTGTTGGCTAGCTCCACTGGTTTTACCAAAAGTTGACGCACACTGATCAACAATATTCATTAAGTTTCATCTCACCCTGGCACTTTTAGGTAAATATCAAAGAAATAGCATATGAATCTTGTTCACATACTGGCTAGGGTTTTGCTGACACTCAGGTTTTCTGAAGCCTTCATTAACTTTATCCCATCCTCGAATATCATCAGATCGGGTCTAAACTCAAATCTCTAGTCCTTGTTCCTCAAGTGATATCTCAACTCATCTCATCAATCATGCAGTTGTGAAAGTGATTGTGCTAGTCATATTCTTTTGAAGATAGAGATGATGAGTGCAATATAGCGCTCAAATCTTTAAAACTAGGGAAGTGTGGATTATTAAGTTCAAAAACCCTAATGACTAAGGCATGCTAACTCAGAATCTCTAGATCTCAGAATCGAGTGTCCTCAAAAATCCTCAAGCCTTAAGTGATAGTGAATGTGTCAGGAATACACCAACTCCTTGGTTAGTGATTTTTGTGTGATTTTTGACTTTTGCATATTTTTATGGGTTTTTATTCTTGGAAGAGACATTGACTGTCCCAGGCTCAAATGAATAAAATTATCTACTCTTAGCCAGTATGGGTGTAAGTAAGAGCCGATAAACAGACCCGTGATCCTTAAGGACGGAGCCATATGCGGTGTCCTTTAAATCACCCACTCTGCTAAGGGAGACCGGAGTTCCCTCACTAAAAGTGTCTACTAATCCTAGTAGTCAGAGTCTAATTCAAAAAGGTTTTAAATTTTTCAATTTTTTTGGAAAGGGTTATTTACACAGATTAATCCCTCAATTTAAGAGAACATTTTTACAAGGTTTTAACAAAACTCAGTTCACAGGTTTACCAAAACCAAGCCCGTAAATAATTTTTTCAAAAATTTACAAAAATACGAGCTATGGCTAAAATAAATATACAGTACTATACGATATACCCCTCTATACTTAAATTTTGCTATGTCCTCATAGCACAAGTGCCATGAAGCCAAGGCTCGATCAAATATAGGGTGATATAGCGGAACTGGGGAGGAGGATCCCCCTATACTTAGGTCAAAAGTTATCCTAAATACAAGAAGATAATACGAGGGAGGGATGAGCAGGCGTGTCCCCCCTATACTTAGGCTACACATAGCCTAAGTAAGGTCTGAGTTAGGGGGAATCTGTACTATGATACACAGGTGGAGAGGTGGGGGGGGGGGGGTTCGTTCAATATACCGAGAGAGAGAGAGAGAGCAAGAGATTGTGAAAATTATAGAGGGAGATGGGGTGGTCTGTGTGTGTATGTGCAAGTGTGTGTGTGTGTGGGGGGGGGGGGTAGATCATCAAGTGATCTAGTTTTCTTTTTCCTTTTTTTCTTTTTTTTACAACATGCAAAAACAGAAAATAAATATGCACATGCAATTTTTTTTACAGTATGCAATGCAGGCTGACTGACCAAAGACTCCTAAAACTTCTTTACAATGTCTTTTGCAACCTCTTCAGCGGAAGCTCCCAACTTCACGCCTCCATGAAGATCAAGCGTCCTCGATTTTCATGGGCCCTGTCACAAAGAGAAAAGTTAGAAAAATTCTAAGGAATTTAAACAACAAACATGATGTCAAAATGATGCATGAAATGAGGACTTGTAAATCTTGAAAATATTCGATAAAGAAAATCAAAATTCAATAATTAAGTTAAGCCGTGTCCCCGGCAATGGTGCCATTTGATGAACGCGAAATTCGCCTCTTTAATAATCTAAAATTGTCGTAGTATAGGAAGCAAATTCGGTTCAGCAAAAACTACAGTCCTTTGAATGTTGTGGAGTATTTATACTTGGCAAGTCTACCAAGGTCGAACACAAGGACACAACTACTTAATCAATTTATCGAATTTTGATTCATGAAACACATGTGTGAATTATTCTCAATTTCAGGTCCACATGATGAACTATGCAATTTGAAATGCAATACTAAGATGCATGCAATTTTTAGTTGGTTTTTAGGCACTTATAAGAGAATGCAAGAAAATAATGCACAAGAATTCATAAGCAGACAAAAGATTACAAATATACCTTAAAAATTATGAGCAACAGAATAGAATTGGAAATCAGTGTCATTTTATTCACGACATGAAGAGCAGTCAACAAATCAGAGCAAAAACAAGGATAGACGGGTCTTATTTATCACCAAATTTTACTTCATTTAAAATAGTGGCAGGTGAGAAATAGAACATGCTATGATATAGAGGACAAAACAAGGATCAAAACGACACTAAAATCATGCAACTTGGACCTACGATGCTCAAGTTATGAGGAAAACAATGCAGGGGCATAATTGTAATAAAAATACAAGAAAAATAAATGATAAATATTACATTTAGGTCCCTGAAGGGACCTAAATGTAAATAATAAAAACTGCTTGGGCCCTGATGTAATTTCTCCAATGCGCGGGGGCCATTTTGTCATTTTGTGAAACCGGCAGGGCCTTCCTGTAAAATACCTAGGCGCGCATGTGTAAGACACGTGCATGGGGACCTGGATGTAATTATCAGAAAGCTCGGGGTCAGTCCTGCAATTTACCCAGCACCCCACGTGCAAAGCACGTGAGACGCTAGGCTCGGAAGGGCATAGCTGGTTCGGGAACACGTGGTCGCAGCTGGTAGCTCCGGTCGAGGTTCAGGGGACCCGAGCCTTCTGGGTCGGAATGAGGCTTGGGTGCGCCACGTGTCATCACCATTGCCGTCCGATCGAAATGATCGGACGGTATATGTATCTCCACTCTCCTCCGTAGGCCACCGGAGAAGGCGGGGCTCCGGCGACCTGTTGGTAGCTCCGTCGTGCCCCAGAGAGTCGTCTAAAGGTCGATGAAGAAAGCTGGACACCTGGCGGAGATGCTGGAGGAGCGACGAGGCTCCGATGTTGTTCAAAGGTGACGATCGATGGAGTCTCGTCGGAGGAGAAGAGCTCGAAGGAGCTCCAACGATAACTCCGGCCATTGAAGGTTCCTGCAAGCGTTAGATGTAGCCGAAGCGTGGTGTGTGAAGTTCGAGTGTTTCGTAAGGTGAGTTGTGGCCCTGGCGTGACTGGAGGTGGAGGCCAATGCTCCTCCTCCGGCGAAGTGGAGGAGGAGATGGGTCGGAGTGGATGGGATTCTGGAGAAGGAAAGGATGGTCGGCGAAAATGAGGGAGGGGTTGCGAAGCTCGTGGGATTATCAAATTGTGGTGGAGTGAAGTGTAGATGGAGGAAAAATTGGAAGAAAAACAAAGAAAAAGAAGGAGGAAGGAGACCTCATCGGGGAGGGGAACCCTGGTGGAGGAGGCTACTTGGGCTAAGGCTCAGATGAGCCTCGGGATCGTCGCCCAGCTGGACAGCAGGCCAGCGAGCTCAGTCGGTGACCGGAGGCACCGTGACACGGCGGAATGTCGAGGGTCAACATCGGGCGAGATCGTCGTCGCCTCGATGTTCCGCCCCTCCGCTGTCACCGGAGGGGCGGAGGAAGCTGGGCCTAAGCCTAGAATTGGTGGACAAGGGTTGAAGGTGGCGGAGGAGGTGGTTAAATAGGCGGAGGAGGTGGGCAGATATGGTAATGGCGAGGCGTTTTGCTATGGTGGTTTTAATGGCGTGGGAGTAATGGCGGAGGATGATGGTGATCGCGCGAGGATGGTGGAGGATAGGGCTTAGTGGTGCAACCGTTTAGGATGCGGAGGGAGGTTTGGAGGCGCCTTCCAAAAGAGGAAGGGGGAGGAGGCGCTACATGTGTAACGCCTGGGGAGGGGACCAACGGGAGGAAGGAGATGAGTATTTAACCGTTGGATCCTTTGATCCAACGGCTGGAATGGAGACATGGGCAAGGGTGTGGATCAGATCATAGGATCTGATCCTATGGCTGAGGTTAAGGCGCTAACGGGTGGTTTAGATGGAAAGGAGGGGAAGATCCAACGGCCGGGGGAGATTGGGCGATATGGAGAGATGAGAGTCGTAGGATGCGAAGGGGATCAAGTGGCTGAGAGGTGGGCGGGAGTGGGTGGATGAGATTAGATCTCAAGAGAGATCTGATGGCTGGGAGCGAATGAGGGGTGAACGAAGTAGAGGGAGGCACCCAGAGAGGATCCAAGGGCCAGAAAAGATGACGGGTGGCGCAAGAGGGGGCGGCTGCGTGGCAGCTCCAGAGAGCGTCACGTGGCCCAATCAGGAAAATCGAAATTGTAAATACGAAGAAAAATACAAAAGAAATACTTAGAGGCAAAATTAGGAAAAAGTCAAAACATGAAAGTTGCTCGTCTCGACGAGATCTAAAAGTTTCATGTTGGACAAAAAGCTAAAACAGGTCATTTGAACAAAAAGTATTTTTGGGGGTATTTTTAAGGGGGATAAAAATACCAATTTTGTGGTTTTGAGATGTTTTTGTATTTTTTAGTATGTTTGGTCAGTGTATTTATAGACAATTACTGAGCCTAATTTTTTAGGGGGTTTTTATGATAAATAATTACAAGAAAAATAAGTACAAGTAATTCAGGTTAATTATACACAATATATTACAGGATAAAAATAAAGAATTAATGGGGATTTTTATTGGATTGATTAAGCCAGGGGTTTAATTTGTGTCTTTTGGCATGATGAATACGAGATTCATCACAAACAAAAAATTATCATGATCATTGCAAAAATCAAAGATTTATTCATGCATCTTTTCATGAAAATCCAATGGCGGGTGGGTGGTTTATGTTTAACCAAATTTAGTAGCCTCTCCTGCTCATGGACAAGATGTGTATCCTCAATATAAATTGACACCAAAGATGGAATTAGTGTGGAAGTTGGTTTATTATCCTCAATTTCTCGAGGAGTTTCTTGGATTAAGCCTAAAAAATTATCGAGGTGTCATCTTGATAAAAAATTGAGGCTATGTCAGGTGAAGTACTTGTGGGGTGAAAGACCATGCCGGAAAGGTCATCTTCCATGGATGTCATAGGATTGGAATGAGAAATTTTGTGTTCGCCCCTGAGAGAGTCATCAGGGAGAACTTCTGACATCTGGTACGTGGTAAATATGAGAACATGTGGTGGCAACTCAAGCTCAAACTCTTGATCAAAACTTATATTAATTTTGGTCTTGTCTTTGTCCTCAAATTCAATGTTAGTTTTATTCCTCAAATTTATAATCAACAACATGCTCATGTTCTTTCTCAGATTGTAAATTATCATTTGATTCATGATCAACCTCATCATCAGATTCGTCCTTAATGTCAATTTTGATTTCATTGTTAGATTCATCTAAAGAACCATCATCCCCATTAGAATTAATGGCATTTTCATTATCAGAATCAAATTCATAATTATCCTCGTATTCATCCGCAACATCAATTTTTCTTTCATTATTCGATTCATCTCTAGGATTATCATTCACATCATATTCATCCTTAGACTCACTCTCCAAGAACATGGATTCGAAGTTAAAATTTTGTATAAATCTCGGATATTTCAATCACTATTTCATCAGATGGAGGAGGGATCATGATATGAGTCTCATCATGTGATTTGTTATTGTCAACATTTATTTTAACCTCTAAATTGACCTCAAGATCAACAATTATTTTATACCACTCATCATCAGAACTTTCACTATTAAAATCATTGTTCTTGATCATAGATTCAAGTTTTACCCCTTATTCGATAGGAATTTCAAATAAAATCAGGTCCAAACATTGTGGCAAGGGATGACATTTGTCACATAAAAATCATTTGGCTCGGGATCATGTTGAGACAAAGGTTGGAAGAATTGGTATCCTAAAATTTTTCTCAAAATAGTTTCATTAAAATCCTCAAATTTGTGTGGCTCTCCTCTAAAATTTTGTGTTTATTTTAACTCGTTAGTTTTCTCATCGAAAATTTCTTCATATTATCCTTAGATATTTTCCTCATACTCAAGTTGATATATGATTGTGTTTTTCAATTTGTCCAGCCGAGTCAAGTTCGATAATTCTTTGGTTAGAAATCTGCTCATTCTCAACCATCGTATTTGAAACCATGAGTGAGTTGACAAATAAATGTTCCCAGATTTCAACGAGTTGGCGGGTGCTCTCCCCACATTGTCTTTTAATATCCATCTCCAAAGTTTTCATTGAATTTAATAGGGTATTAAAACCCTCAAAGATTGTCTCCTCGACTTAGTTAGCAAGAAAGTGAGGTGGAGAAGGGGTGCAATAAGTTGATGGTGTAGAACAATACCAAGATTTGGATGTCATACATCCACGAATTGCAAGATTCGACATTTGGATAGGAGAATGGTTGGATTTGTGGAGGGTCTTAAACTTGTCGGTACTCAAATGGGTCGGGTTGACTTCCCCAAGTGGGTTGGGTTGTATCCCGAAATTTGATTGTGAATCGATGTAGTTCGGGAAAAAATTCTCCTCATAAGATGATGGGTATTGTGAAGAGTGATGTGAATATTGCGGTGGACATACTCTTCACGTAGGCAATGATTTTTTTAATAGGAGTCATATCCAGAGAAAAACCACAAAACAAACACAAAACAAGATCGATTCACCAATACAAGCACGTTGCCGCAAAATTGGTTATATTCTTAACTTTATCTCATTGTTCACAAAAAATAATCTAGCACATAAAAAGATCGACCTAAAATCTATTTGTATATTAAGGTCTGTCTCGAATTTATATGTTTAGTTGCGTCCATTTTCAGCTAGTATGTGTGCAAGTATACAAATCGTAGAATGACTACTCGTATTTCTTGAGGACGATGTGAAATATGGTGTTCTTTAATTACTCTGCTGAGATTTCCCTCACTGAGAAGCGGCTAAATAATTTTTAAGTCAGTAATCATTAAAGCTACCAAGGATTTTTTGCTCTGTCTTAATTTCGTGGTTTGCACATGTAAATTGCGTACAATTTGCAACACTTCAATTCATTTTAAACCGCTTCCATCGGAGCCATGCGGTAACTTTTTGGACCTTATCTGATTTACGCGAGCAATAAAGATGTGATCTTGTTTAATTAGCAAGTAGAACAGAAGAAAGAGAGAGAGAGAGAGAGACAACAAAGATGAACGCGGTAAGAAGAAGTTGATTTTATGATTTTCAAGAATTTTTAAATTTACACACGAATGCAAGAACTTAAAAATGTCTAAATGATTGGAAAAATTTTAAAGTGTACGGCTTACTGGATATAGAATTTGAGCTAGAGAGAATAAGAAAGAACGATGGAGCACAAGAGAGAGAGAGATTTATCCGCCCCTTTTTTGTGATTTTTTATATGTGAAATGGAGATAAATGAAATTATCTACAACAAATAAAATAAAAAGATCAAAATATCAAATGAATTGAGTAAAGTTGTCGAGTCCCCGACAACAACGTCAAAATGAAACCGCAATATTACATGTGTGTAAGAAGTGCTTTTTAGTGTCGTTGTGTGCACACATGAAAACCTATGGATTTCAGATGATTTTTATGCGACTACAAGGCAAGATATATTCGATAAAGAATAAGACAAGTAGAGGATCTATCCACGGAGACTCGGACTTTTTACACGAATTTTTATATATGTACAAGAAAAATTTTGACTTTTATTGAAGCAAATGAAATCCTATTTTTTGTTCCTAGGTTCTTAGGATGCGTTAGAATTATGTCATTAGGTTCTAAACATCATGAGGATCACACAATAATTTTTTGAGAATTTTTAAAAAATCTCTAATTTTTTTGTGATTTTTGGGAATTTATAAGGGTATTTACGTAGTTTTAGAAATGCTAGGGATATGAATGTAAATAAAACTGAATCTAAAGAAACATTTGCGATAATGTAATAATATGTGGACAGAAATGAAGTTTGTCTAAATTTGAGTATTTTAGTAGGTAAATTGCAAAGAAATAAAGCAAGTTTAAATAACTACAATAAGGTCTTGAAAGGACTACAATGTAAATAAACAGAGTATGAATATTAAAATACAAATTTGATGGAATATAAAATTCAAAATAGAAAAAGTGCAGATTGTATTCTTTAACGCGATTCAAGCATAAACATGAATCCAATCGAGGAAGACAGTCCAAGTTCCAAACACATCCATCAGCAAGCGCGAGCCGCGCAATCTAAATTATATTCGATTAGTATACAACACAACCAACAGATCTCGGTTCCCTGAATTTACATGAACTATATCCAAGGCTCCACATTATAGGAAAAACTATAGGAGGACCCCCCCAAAAACATAACTATCACGATATCATCCAACCGGAATCCAACCTCGCCGTCAGAGCTTCGCCTTCTGGGAGCAATCCTGCTGCCGGACCTTGAAATCGGAGATGCCGACGACAACACGACAATCTGCGAAGGCGACAACACTCTTCTTTATGAACCCCAGTATCTTAACCCTCCCAGGGACCCTCGACGACTCGAACGCCACCTCCCCGGCGAGCACGTCGCTGACGAGATTCCCAATGTTGGAGGTGAAATTGCCGCTCATGAGTGTGAGATCGACGTTGACGTCCGCAGTGCCGCGGGAGCGTATGTTCCCTTCGGCGACTATGGCGGTGCCGACAAGGCCACCGCGGTAGAAGACGTCGGTGGTGCCGGGGTCGTGGGTGAAGAAGGAGGCGCGGTTGGGGTTGTGGACGGACATGAGGAGGTGGAGGAGAGGGACATGGTGGGGTCCTTGGGCTTGAAGAGCGTGAGGGCGAGGGTGAGGATGACCACGAAGAGGATGAGGAAGGTGGTCAGGCAGCACAGGGCGGCCAACGTGCAGAGGCGGCGGCGGCGGAGGGACTTCGAAATAGGAGGAGGAGGAGTTGTTGGTGGAGATGGGTTCTTTATGGGAAGGTCCATAGCTGTGTTTCCGGAGGAGGAGAACTGCATGGGGAAGAAGGGTACTTGTATATATAGGTAAAAGATTAATCCCGCATATCTAAGCTCCAGTCTCACTAACGCCGACGGTGTTATTTTAATAGTAAAGATGTTTATTTCATGAAACTATAATTTTAAACTAATTAAAAATAATTAGAGGGAGAACATGATGTGTTCAAGAGTGGTGTAACGTGTGAGCTTTTATTATTATACAGCCCATGTGAAGATGACATGTATTTTTGTTGCTATTAATAACACCCCTCTTAATTGCATCAATGTTTGAAAAAATCATGGTTAAGTCAAATCATTGACGGTCAATCTGACGGAAGGGCAGAAGTGATAACGGCGAAAGAAGTGAGGGGCACAACTGATATTATCAAAAAGATAGGGGCATAACTGATATTGCGATATCTCAGAGGGGCAAAAGTGATAAAAACCCAAAAATAAAACTACATTAGAAGGGAAATTTGTAAAGGAGGTCCTTCGAACCCCTTCTTCCTTGAATGGTGGGTGGCAGTGGAAGGAGGTAGTGAGGAGGATTAGGGTGTGACCGTGGTGGAGGCCGATGGTGACCGAGTGTCGGACCCCTCGTAATAGGATCCAAACTTGTTCTGAAAAACTTCTCTTATGCAATATCCAAAAAATACGAATGAGCACTCCGTCACGTAGTGCTCGTTGAGACTTTTCCAACGAGTCCAAGAACACAAAAATCCAACTTTGGGAGCTTGTTACTATCATTTTAGCGAGTCGGGACACGAGTCAAATTCAGATCCGAATCAAGATCCGGATCCAAGTTTTGACCCATACAAAAAACCTCAAAAGCCACCACTCTCTTCCAAAAATCCCAAACTCCCCCTCATTGGAGCACCATTAGAGCTGTTCGGGGTGCATCAGATGGATGATTCAAAGCCATCATCGTGTAGAAAAGGTCGAATTCACCCTCGTGTGCGGTTTTGCATCGCCAACAGAGCACTGAAGGTGTCGTTTCTCCACGGATGGAGATTTCGAGGAGACAACTTTCTTTTAGTACGATGCTTGCTGTGGGTTTCTACACGATTCTAAACATATATGCTTGTGTCGTGATATGTGATTTCCAATTTTGATTCAGCTTTGCTGAACTTCAAAATGTCTGAAGGATCGGTTCATCATACAACCTTTGTGCACGATCTACATATTTGGTTGTTGCCGATTCTTTTTGAGATTTTGTTTCAGCGGAGACTTGTATTTGCATTGTCAACTGCATTTGCCCAAATAAGCAAGGTTGCCAAGCTCTTAACTGCACATAATTAAGAGAAATAGTCTAGATTATTGGTCATTGGTGTGTGTAAGCAGTGTTGACATGAGGAATCCTAGGCTATATCTGTAGTAGGAGCAAAATCAAATCTAATGCAAAATACTCTATACACACATATATGCTACATGTCTGAAAAGACGGGGTTTAACAAGATCCCTTTTTAACAACTGCATTTAAGCCAATCTTGATCTTTGAAGTTATACATGTGTCTGGGTAAATGGTTGTGTCTAGATCACCACATAAGCTATAATGTGGCCGCACATCGAACTTGATCCTTTTTCTTCTAGAAATGGAATCAGCAAATTCTGGTTGTGTATGTAAAGTTTGGGACTGTTCCAGAGAATTCTCCAATGCCATGGTCCTTGTGGAAAGGAGAACTGGAGTGATCTTTGAATACGAGGGAATGCATATATGTAAAATCTAGTGATTGAGGGATTGGAATTATCATATTTTGGGGGGTTCTTGTAATGTGTATTTGTGCCTCGATGCATTTCATTTATATAATCTGGACGCTAATGAACATCCAATAATCACTCCTTTTTAAATAGCCAGTTCACCGTATTTTTCTGCCATGTACTGTTACTTCCAATGGCTTAATGGACAGAGTACATCAGCAAGCTGTGATACCTTGTAGATTGTGAGGTCTTACTGGACATGAGAGTTGAGATGCACTTATTTCTTTTTCTTACTGTAACTTGGATGAAGATATCATCGTTGTCTTGTTATTTTTACAGAGGAATTTTAGAGAAAACAGAAGATGTCATTTATAAACTTTGATAATCGATTAGTTATTTTGACATATTTTCCCTAGAATATGGTGTTTTATTGTGAAACATTTTAGAACAACGCTCGATAACATGCAGAAATATTTCAACCTTTGAAGTTGAACCAACTTTATTAGGGGGATTTCCAATAGTGGTTGAGAAGTCTTTGATAAGCTGGAATCAACTCTTCAACATCATGACTTGGCTCCATTCTGCAGAAAATAAACCTCGAAGAAGGGTGTTAGGCTGGTTTGTCTGGACTTACTTAGCAACACTAACTAATATTCCAAAGTAGTAAATGTAAAAAATGATAAAACAAGAGGCTTTTATTTAGGGTTTGCGATGGAGAATTTGTAGCACCCCCAGGTTCGAGTGGCCAGCAGAAATTTAATTCATCTTGAGAATGCCACATTTGGTCCGAGGAGTTACTCGGAATATCTGTAACGGAACGGGTCGGGACTACCGGCGGAAGCATGCAACAATAGATCGCACGACCGAACCGTTACCGGAAACTTGCATGGTATTCAATAAGCATAGAGGTACAATATTTGACTAAAGTCCAGTCAATATGAAAGTTCTCTTATTACAAGTTCAACATGAGTAACATTGAAAAAGGACCAACAACAAAACTAGCAATTCAAAGTTCCAGTGGGCATAAAGACATCCTTCCATAAATAATCCATCAATGGTCCGTACCGGTTCAACTTCACAAAGATGGGTAGTTGCCTTGAACTATAAGTTAGATTACAGCTCGTGCTCTCCTGAAAAAACAACAATACATGTCGTGAGCTAACGCTCAGTATGTGCCGAGTTGGGGTCAAGCCGGCTAGCGCGGAAAACAAGTCTCCCTATGCTAACTTTAAACCATTAAAACATAATCTCTTCTATACAATCAATTATCCACAACTATATGATTTGCATAATTATCTTATTACATACGATACTAACTTGTTCTCATATACTTTCACTATGAGACTCATAATTCAATTAAACATGCATACAATGGTATTCCTTGTGAAGACTTTCGTTAAAGCCATAATTACATATATACCAATAAAGTTTGTCATATTTGCATATACGCCTTAACATTTTCATAATTTTCACTTATACCCTCAGAACTTTTCTGTAGTTGCTTATATGCCCCAGAACAATCATAACACTTGCATAATGCCATTACTTGGCCATAGTTGCACACATGTGCCTTAGCAATTTCAGAAACTGTACACATACCATTGGTTTGTTTAGTGGTTAAGGTGGTCTTAATTGTTACTTCTTAATGGCTTTGGTGGCTTTGCTGGCTTTGGTGGCTTTTCCGCTGGCATAAGCGGTTCATGACATACATGACAGTGTAGCTACAACTGTAGAGGACTTATCTTTCGCCTCATTCGGTTCCTTGAACCGCACGCCCCCGGAAGGCGTTGGCCCCCTTTTGGCCTACGATATTTGGACTCTAGAGGTGGCTCCCACCATTAGGTGTAGCACTTAGCTCCGCTTATCGTTATCATGCCATTACTCTTGTTAAGTAGAATTTTCTTTACTTTCTTTTTCATTTTCATACAATAGTGGTTCGTCTGAAACTTTCTGTTAATTAACAAGAGAATATTTGTTCGAAAATACATAATTGATGTATATAAAACCACACTTCTTTTTTTCCTTTCCACCCACATATCTTTTCCATAAGGTTGAGAATAATTCTCCTTAGTATGTATATTCTTCTTGTAGAAGATATATCTTGCCCCGACTTGAGTACCACAGTGTTCTCCTTAACCGCAAATTTTATATTCTACACCATAAATACTGTGGGATTACGTTCATATAACATGTTACATGTGATACAGTCACTGGACTTAATATGCATTTTTTTCTCTTGTTGTTAGCAAAGGTCTGTATACTAATATGTGTTGGATAAAAATAATTTGAGCATTACACGATGATGCTTGTGCTCAAAGGAAGATAGCTTGGATTTTTATAGTTAGTTATTAGCATTATCTAGATCATATGTATTACTATAAATAGATTGACGTTATTATACAAGCTTAAGAATATACACAATACCTTATTCGGACATGCCTATTATAAACAGAAGTAGAGGGATATTTTGACAAAGCATATGCCATTTCAGGAGACATCATTCACGGGTTTTTTTTTACTTAAACAGCATGATTGTCTTGATTACCTCTCCTAAAATGAAACGTCGGATACTGCTCAATTTCATCTTCCATGTACTAACAATTTCACAACTTTCGTAACACTCATCAAAATATTTTTAAAAATTGTGAATAATGAATATGTTGCCAGTAAAAATGATGTGAAAAATAGATCCAAAGAATCTAGAGCATTCTGGTAATATTTTCATCTATGCATTTATCTTGACATGAAATCATAGAGAATCATATTAATCTTGACGGATTTTTCCCATCTAATCCGTAATTAGCATATGATAGGAACACCATACAACTGGTGCAATACGTGTGATTCTATCTACTTATTTGACCAAGAATGAAAGAGACAATCCAATATATTGGCTAATAATACCAAAAATAATTTGAACCATGGATTGCAAGATTATAAGAAACACATATGTTTATCAAGAACGGTAGTTTGAAAACAATATATCAACTTTCTAAAGGGTTACTGTATAGTACGAGTCCTATGTGTTCGACACATACCTCGAATTGACGAAAATATCTATGAGCCTCTCCTTGCTCCTAAGCCGACTTGCTCCTCTACCGGATCGTCGCCGACGTTCTCTGCGACGGGAACAATTCTTCCGATGAGATCTCTCTCTAACTCTTCTTCTCTCTTTTTTTTTGTAAGAAGCAAGTGACGTGGGGGAGGCTTCCTTTGGCTTTTTAAGACTCTAATAGGACAATCAATTGGGTAATAATACCCAATAAATTTTGTAATAATATCCATGCTATTCAATAGGAAAATAAAGATGGATTAAGGGCTGGAGGAGTTACAAAAAAAACCAGCCGTTACAATCTACCCTCCTTAAAAAATTTCGTCCTCGAAATTTCTTAGAAATAGGGACATACCGAAAAGCTGTGGATGCTTCTTCCGCATTTCGCTCTCCAGCTCCCAGGTGGCTTCCTCCTTCTGGTGATGATGCCAGAGGACCTTGACCATCGGAACTATACGTCGACGAAGATGATGGTCTCTACGATCGACTATGCGAACAGGTTTCTCCTCAAAGGTGAGATTAGGTTGAATATCAAGAATCTCATGTTCGATAACATGCGAAGGATCAGGAGTGTACTTCCTTAGCATCGATACATGGAAAACATCGTGTAGCTTTGAATATTGCGGTGGTAATGCAATACGATATGCCACCTCTCCGATTCGCTGTAAAATCTCAAAAGGTCCTATGTATCTAGGAGTAAGCTTCCCCTTCTTGCCGAATCGCAATACGCCCTTTGTCGGTGAAATCTTTAAAAATACATGATCTCCAACTGTAAAACTCAACTCCCTTCGATGACGATCTGCATAAGATTTCTGCCTACTTTGAGCTGCCAACAATCTCTTCTTGATTAGCTCAACACCTTGCTTGCTGACCTGAATTAGCTCTGGTCCCAAAATGTGCTTCTCACCCACATCACTCCAACATGAGGGTGATCTGCAAGGTCTCCCATACAATGCCTCGTAGGGAGCCATCTTGATGCTCGAATGATAACTGTTATTATAAGCAAAATCTACTAATGGAAGATATCTATCCTAGCTACCTGCAAAATCTAGAGCACAAACTCTCAACATATTTTCCAGTGTATGGATGGTCCTTTCTGATTGACCATCAGTCTGCGGGTGAAATGAAGTGTTGAACTTCAATTGAGTTCCCATAGCATCTTGAAAACCTTCCACAACCGAGATGTGAATCTAATGTCTTGATCTGACATAATTGATGTAGGTATGCCATGTAATTTGACGATTTCATTCACATATAATTCAGCTAGACTATCCATCGATTGATCCAGCCGGATGGTTAAGAAATGTACCGATTTGGTTAATCGATCAAGAATCACCCATATGGTGTCATGACGATGCTTCTCAACTATTTATAGTCCATCCAAACCCATGATCGATCGATCACAATGAACGCAATACGTGAGATAATCTGGTATATAATCACTTCGATGGTATTATAATGGTGCATCCTGGTCTTAGATAAATCAATAACAAAATTCATGTGATATGCTTTAATTTCAATCTACTATATCCAAAGGTTGCACATGCCTTGATGTTTTCGGATGTTCAGTCTCAATCTATTGGCATATTAGGATTTTGGAAACAAATTCTAGAATCTCTATCTTAAACGTTGCCCACTAGCAAGATCGTCGGATATCTTTAGACATTTATATCAAGTATGGATGAATAGTATACATCGATCTCTGAGATTCATATAATGTCTTCTGCTTTAATTTATTGTCACCAAGAATCCAAAATCTTTAATAGTATATCAAATCATCATTGATTCCATTAATAAAATCATATTATTCCTTCTTAAGTGTTTTGATTATTTTTGAAAAATCCGCATCCTTTCTGCTACTTTGATCCTTCAGATTACCTGAAAAATTTCTCGTTGTATCGATAATCTCATCAATCTATTAGAGAAAATATTATCACTACTAACTCGAAGTCTTGAGTAGGATACTCCAAGTGGAAAGTTGGATAGTTACTCTCTTATGCTCTTAGTTGGCTTGATGCATAATCAATACCTTTTCATAAAGTATACCTACTTTCTTTGTCAGATATATCAATGTCAACTACAAAACTCTAATGCATAATAGTAAACTTCATGTCCGGGTCATGGTCAACATTTACTCTCTTTTTTTGAAAATTTCAATCATGATCCTACAAAATGTACAAACTTTGCATCTTTTCTAATGAAGCTTGTCATCATTCTAGTAATGTATAAGAAAGTTCTACATGAATCACCAATATACCTTGTCACCCTAGAGATCCATGAATCTCTAAAATATTTCTCAATAGGTTCCAAAGTAATATTGCTTTCATCTTAATTCACCATCTTCAATGTCATCGATCATTATATAAACAATACTAAGGAATATGATTTGTCCAACCCAATGATACATTTATAGCACTTTTCATAAAGCTAATGATGACAAAAGGTTATAAATATAACATCGAGATGTACTTGATATTTCTCCAGATCACCAAAGTATATAACATTATCATCCATAATTATGATCATAATTTTATCATGATCCTCGAAAAAACTCTATTCATAAATTCTATAAAAGCTACAAGAGTAAAAATGCCTGATAAAATATTTCACAATGGCTAATCCTTAGTCTGAAAGCTATTTCTAGAATGTTCTTTTTTTTCCTCCACTTATATGGTAAATCATAAATATATTTATTTTAGAAAAGATCTTTTCTCTCCATAATCAATGAACAAATCATTTATCCAAGATAGTCGGTATCAATCCCTCAAAATTACCTTATTCATAGTTCATAAACCAATGAAGATACTATGTGGCTTAACTTTCCTTATTCACAGAGTGAAAAATATTCCATGTGAAAAAATCAAATCACAGAGTCTCTTATCCAATTGTTATTGTGATCAATTCTCTTTAAATTCGATAGGTGTCATTCAATAAGGATTTTCCAAAATTAATGCAGCCTATGTGATAACAACAGTGGAGAATAGAATGATGATCCGGAAAGGCATCCAAAAGAAATCTGAAACACTGGAAGTTGATGATGTAACCAAGATGACTATGTGCTAGGAGCTAATTGGGTATCTAGTGCAATAATCAACTATAGTTCATTGGCTTCTCATTTGCTCTTATCATATTCTCATTATTCTCCAACTCCATAACTTTATCGCATACTCTTTGATCATGTTATTACGAAGTCTAAGATAAAATCACTTTAATCAATGGAGAATCTTCGAAAAGTAGATTCTATTATGCTCAGTCGGTTAATCTTTTGCCATATCCTTTAGATAAAATAACCCAATTATTCTTCTCCTTGTGGAAGTGTGTAATTTCAAAAGTTGTCTCCATTAAATGCTTCAATCCAATGCTTAACTTTTCCATACCACGTCTACCCTATAGGATGAATGGATTGTTGAGAATAAAGACCTTCAGTATAAATCTACCAAAGCTTTATGCATGATACTGTCATTGCTGAGTCATAATTATTATCAACTCTAGTAATTATTGACGTGTGTACTTAGCACTCTCATTATTCAATTATGACTCACACTATCGGGTTACCTTAAGTCCATAATGATAGATCCTCTTTTAGAAGTCAAAGGGCAACTAGTTGCATGTAATACGTAGGTTTGACCCTATTCATGTCAGTCTTGGGTCACTATCTGTTGTGGATATCCTATGCCCAGAGGAACTCTAGCTCTGATACCATTTGTAACGGAACGGGTCGGGACTACCGGCGGAAGCATGCAACAATAGATCGCACGACCGAACCGTTACCGGAAACTTGCATGGTATTCAATAAGCATAGAGGTACAATATTTGACTAAAGTCCAGTCAATATGAAAGTTCTCTTATTACAAGTTCAACATGAGTAACATTGAAAAAGGACCAACAACAAAACTAGCAATTCAAAGTTCCAGTGGGCATAAAGACATCCTTCCATAAATAATCCATCAATGGTCCGTACCGGTTCAACTTCACAAAGATGGGTAGTTGCCTTGAACTATAAGTTAGATTACAGCTCGTGCTCTCCTGAAAAAAACAACAATACATGTCGTGAGCTAACGCTCAGTATGTGCCGAGTTGGGGTCAAGCCGGCTAGCGCGGAAAACAAGTCTCCCTATGCTAACTTTAAACCATTAAAACATAATCTCTTCTATACAATCAATTATCCACAACTATATGATTTGCATAATTATCTTATTACATACGATACTAACTTGTTCTCATATACTTTCACTATGAGACTCATAATTCAATTAAACATGCATACAATGGTATTCCTTGTGAAGACTTTCGTTAAAGCCATAATTACATATATACCAATAAAGTTTGTCATATTTACATATACGCCTTAACATTTTCATAATTTTCACTTATACCCTCAGAACTTTTCTGTAGTTGCATATATGCCCCAGAACAATCATAACACTTGCATAATGCCATTACTTGGCCATAGTTGCACACATGTGCCTTAGCAATTTCAGAAACTGTACACATACCATTGGTTTGTTTAGTGGTTAAGGTGGTCTTAATTGTTACTTCTTAATGGCTTTGGTGGCTTTGCTGGCTTTGGTGGCTTTTCCGCTGGCATAAGCGGTTCATGACATACATGACAGTGTAGCTACAACTGTAGAGGACTTATCTTTCGCCTCATTCGGTTCCTTGAACCGCACGCCCCCGGAAGGCGTTGGCCCCCTTTTGGCCTACGATATTTGGACTCTAGAGGTGGCTCCCACCATTAGGTGTAGCACTTAGCTCCGCTTATCGTTATCATGCCATTACTCTTGTTAAGTAGAATTTTCTTTACTTTCTTTTTCATTTTCATACAATAGTGGTTCGTCTGAAACTTTCTGTTAATTAACAAGAGAATATTTGTTCGAAAATACATAATTGATGTATATAAAACCACACTTCTTTTTTTCCTTTCCACCCACATATCTTTTCCATAAGGTTGAGAATAATTCTCCTTAGTATGTATATTCTTCTTGTAGAAGATATATCTTGCCCCGACTTGAGTACCACAGTGTTCTCCTTAACCGCAAATTTTATATTCTACACCATAAATACTGTGGGATTACGTTCATATAACATGTTACATGTGATACAGTCACTGGACTTAATATGCATTTTTTTCTCTTGTTGTTAGCAAAGGTCTGTATACTAATATGTGTTGGATAAAAATAATTTGAGCATTACACGATGATGCTTGTGCTCAAAGGAAGATAGCTTGGATTTTTATAGTTAGTTATTAGCATTATCTAGATCATATGTATTACTATAAATAGATTGACGTTATTATACAAGCTTAAGAATATACACAATACCTTATTTGGACATGCCTATTATAAACAGAAGTAGAGGGATATTTTGACAAAGCATATGCCATTTCAGGAGACATCATTCACGGGTTTTTTTTTACTTAAACAGCATGATTGTCTTGATTACCTCTCCTAAAATGAAACGTCGGATACTGCTCAATTTCATCTTCCATGTACTAACAATTTCACAACTTTCGTAACACTCATCAAAATATTTTTAAAAATTGTGAATAATGAATATGTTGCCAGTAAAAATGATGTGAAAAATAGATCCAAAGAATCTAGAGCATTCTGGTAATATTTTCATCTATGCATTTATCTTGACATGAAATCATAGAGAATCATATTAATCTTGACGGATTTTTCCCATCTAATCCGTAATTAGCATATGATAGGAACACCATACAACTGGTGCAATACGTGTGATTCTATCTACTTATTTGACCAAGAATGAAAGAGACAATCCAATATATTGGCTAATAATACCAAAAATAATTTGAACCATGGATTGCAAGATTATAAGAAACACATATGTTTATCAAGAACGGTAGTTTGAAAACAATATATCAACTTTCTAAAGGGTTACTGTATAGTACGAGTCCTATGTGTTCGACACATACCTCGAATTGACGAAAATATCTATGAGCCTCTCCTTGCTCCTAAGCCGACTTGCTCCTCTACCGGATCGTCGCCGACGTTCTCTGCGAGGGGAACAATTCTTCCGGTGAGATCTCTCTCTAACTCTTCTTCTCTCTTTTTTTTGTAAGAAGCAAGTGACGTGGGGGAGGCTTCCTTTGGCTTTTTAAGACTCTAATAGGACAATCAATTGGGTAATAATACCCAATAAATTTTGTAATAATATCCATGCTATTCAATAGGAAAATAAAGATGGATTAAGGGCTGGAGGAGTTACAAAAAAAACCAGCCGTTACAATATCGAATCCACTGTCCACATAGTCATGATGTGGTATTACCAAAGGAATAATTTGCAGCACTTTCATAGAAGTAACAACCTTGCTAGCATTAATCATATTGTGGTGATTATCATTTTAGTGAAGGGATGCTCCATAGTGGTTAGGTAGTAGAGTGGTTGCCATCAAGGGAGAGGCATGCACCTTTGGATCCCTGGGTAGAAACTTAGACACCATGAACCTAACCGTTGCGTTGGTTGGGGGACATGTTGCTTGGTACAACGAGGAGTCACCACGTTGTGTTCAACCTCAGTACTTGCGTGCCTTTAGCCCAGTGCTTCGAGTGCGAGGCAAGTAGTCATGGTTGGTAATTTAGTGTTTCACTTATTCACTTAGTTAGCACTTGTGTACTAGATGGAGTAGGATACGTTGGTTGGTATTTCGAATGGGAGCGCTAAGAGGGGAGTTCCGAAAAATGTGGTTTAGTGGAGTTGGGAATGAAGTGTAAATCTCTTGTGCATAAGGAGGATTGGGATTATCATGGCGATTTCGGCTGTGGTAGAAACGATCTTGGTAATCTATACCTTTACTCATGTCCTACTCCACGGTGAACTTTTACATGTGGGTAGTGGACTGGATGTTTTGCGATGATTCATGGCTTGAAATTTGAATTGAGAATCGGAATTACAGTTTCTAAAGTGAAGCTAGTGGATGTGTTGAGAACTTAGTTAAGATGCATTGTAGCCCACTGATGAATCCTGTATTCATCATGCTAAAATTGGTCATTTAGGCTCAGTCCCCCATCATCCACTTGCATTTAAACATTAATAGAGCATTATTAATCATCATACATGTGTAAACAATATCTGCATCTCATCATGCATAAATTGCATTAAAAATCCCTTATGTAAATTAGCCTAAAAAGCCGCTAACTTCTCACATTTTTATTTAATTCATCCTAACTCCGATTGACCCAAAAGCACCTCCATTATGTGGATATTACTAACCTTATTAAATAAAAAATACAAAAAAAATTACTAACCCCAATAAGTGTCAAATAATCCCAAAGTCAAATTTCACATCTAACAGACTAAAATGAGCATATCTTCCACATACAGTGTCCGATTTTGGTCTACTCACTTTTAAAGTACTCCATTTTCAAATACCTTCAAAACAAGACCAATTTCATAAAATTCAGAGCTCATATGTGAAAGTTGGGTTTTGGGCCTCTTTTGCGCATTTTAACTTTTGCTAATTTTGACCTGAGATTTTATGTGCATAATTAACTCTTTTAATTTTATTTCTTTTTCATTTGTGTCCTTTGATGAAAGTTTTAATAAGAAATGCAAAAATCCAAATCCAGATCAAAACTGAAATCAAAGAAACTGACCAAGTCCGAGTGTCCGTTGACGGTCTGTACAAAAGTTGTGCGTTTCTAACTTCTATTTTATTTTCCTATTTTCTTATCTATTAAAAATCCAAAAAAAATTAGTTTAGTGTGTAAATAATTTTCATCTTATTTATCGTATTTTTTCTAGAATTTTTATCCCCTCTAAAACCACCAAAAAAATTACAAATCTCAAAAATGCGGTTTTTCGTACACAAGGAAAGCCACCAAAAATACCACTTTGCACAGGTGACCTCTTTTGCTTCTGGGCCCTTCATGAAAGTTGTAGATCTCGTCGAGACGAACAACTTTTGTGAAGAAAATTTTTCGATCCGAGGTCATCTTCTATCACTTTTTCTCCTCTGAAAATCTGAAATTTTTTTGGTGCCACGTGGCAGCTCCAGGGCATGCCACGTGGCACCAAGACTTCCTCTCTCTCTCCAGCACCCCTGGGTCACGTGCCTAGCACGTGACCAGGGTCATCTTCCCCAACGACAACCGCCTCCTCCGCAAAACCGCCGCATGCGGCCATCAATGACCGCCATGCACGGCCATTACATCCCTCGCCAGCCGCTCCATGCATGTAACGGCCGCCGACCCTCGACCTTCCACCACCTCGCTCCTATAAATCTCCAACGACGGCAGCCCATGAACCCATCCGCCCTTCTCCAGTGCCGGTGACAGCGGCTGCATCTTATCGGCGCGATCCAGAGGTTCCTCCGACCTCTGTCCTGCTCTTCTCTGTGAAGAAGGTCTAGCTTCGGAGCTCCGCCACCTCCTCGAAGCAATCATCGGAGAACCCCTGCTTCTCCCCCTCCAGGCAAACTCGACACCCCCCCCTTCGTTTTTTTTGCTAACCCTTGCAAGAAGCACCGCCAGCTCGCCTCCGCAGATCGCCCCCACCTCCGCCGCGCCTCAACCTCGCCTCCTCCATCCTGCGCCTCCGCCCAGGCACCTCGGCCACCGCTCCTCCGCCCAGGGCCCTCCGTCTCCGCCTCGCCCCTCCGCCCGCGAGACCCCTCGGTCTCGGCCACCGCTTCGTCGCCCCCGCGGAACCTCCGCCTCGGCCTCCGCCTCAGCCGACCACCACCACCTCCGCCCCACGCGCGAGGTCGGTGGCCCACGCGGCCTCCACCAGCCTCAGGCCCGCCGCCTCGGCCTCGCCACCTGCGCTCTCCTCCGACCGCCCCGCGTTCCCACCGAGCGCCACCGCATCTCTCCGCCCCCTACCGCGACTTACAGTCGCCGTTGGATCGGGCAAAGCCCTTGATCCAACGGCTGCTGGATTGCCACGTGGGGGGGGACCCGAACCGGCCGCCCGAACCTCGCGCCTCCCCTCACCGAGCCTCTGGTTCGGGATCCGAACCTAGGTCCGGACCCGAACCACAGGCTCGGGGCCCCGAGCCTCCCGCCTCGTCCACCCGAATCTCCGGTTTAGCTCCAACCCTCCTAAAGCACGTGCTAAGCATATGCTTAGGGGACAATTTGCACTAAAGCCCCTGCAGTCTCCTGAAATAACGAATACAACCCCGCCATGGGTAAATTACAAGAAGGACCCGCCGACTTTTGGAAATTGCAGATAAGTCCTCCTAGGGACCATTTTGAAAGAATAATTTTATTTTAATTATATTTTAGTCCCTGGAATTTCTTTTTAGCATATCTTTGTCATACGGACTCCGATTTTAGCATATAATATGTCGTTTCGAAGCTAATTCCGTGCTCTACAACTTAGCATCATTTGTGGACAGATTTAAGGCTGTTTATTGATAATTATTATTGAGTATATCTGTTGTCATTTGTAGGCTCATTTTGACATATTTGTGCCATATCTCCCTTGGAAAACTTAACGATTTATTTTTACAGGGATTTCATTTATGCAATGATGGAATTGATCTCAGATTTGAGGACTTAATTTTTACAGGGGTTAAATCAAGGAGTTTTATAGGTTTATTGACTTGTGTACTGCAATCATTTCTTGAGAATATAATTTGAAGAATTTTGGAGATAAAATCATTGCAGGATTAATCTGATAGCCTATACTTGCATCAGGGATTAATTTGATACATCTCACTGGATGTGATATTATTCGATCTGTGATTTCATTTCGCGGTTATTGAATAATCTTAATTGGATTAAACATCATTAAATTGCAGATCCAGTGCTCCATTTTCTCTGTCTATTTCCTCGCATTTGCATACATTGTATTATATTTTTGCAAACACACAAATTAATCAAGCATTAATTAATTATTTAATTTGATTTAAAAACCACGCAACTAAAAATCATTGTTCCCTGTGTTCGACCTTGGTAAACTTGCCAAGTAAAATATTCCACAACATTCAAGGCTTGTGGTATTTTGACGACCGAAATTCACTTCCTATACTACAATTCACGATTATTAAAGAGGTGGATTTCACGTTCATCAAATGGCGCCGTTGCCGGGGAACGGCGAATTTTTAGGATTTTGTATCATTTTTTTTAATTAATTTTTGTAAAATTAATTTTTGTGTCATTTTTTTTCTTCTGCATTTTATTCTGCATTTCTCTCTTACTCCATTTACTAACCGCAATATCTCTCTTTGCAGACTACTGGGAGCAAAAATTTAAGATTCGATCAAGGATCTGCAAGGACAAAAATTTGAATTTCAATTCCTGTGTGAGAGAGAGTTAGTATAGATTTAATTTTCTGCAATATTCTCAGGGTCCCTCTCTTTGAACCCTTGTAATAATTAAGACTGAACATTCCTGTGGTGTGTCGGGTCTGATTCAACCCCTTCTGTGTGGTTGGGATCCGACTTGAGTGGCGTAGGACTTAGGCACATATACGCTTGCTTGTTTATTATTGATTGTGCTCGTAATCTCTAGGCCACACTTTTTCACTAATTAAACGCACTATAGGTCGTTCAACATTAGCCAAATTTTAAATCAATTCTTCCCGCTAATAGAACTATCTGTTTAGGGCGTTTTTCATCTGTGTATATCATTTAGTGTAAATTTAAAATTCCTTGTCTTGCATCCCGCATGAAGAACGCAAGGATTCACTGTAAGTCCTTCTCTTAAGCATGCATCATTGATTTACGCTTGCATTGGCTTTTTCGATTCTCCCTCCTCAAGTTTTACAACTTAGGAATTAACGGAATTGGGACTGCTCGTTAGGCGTGAATTTCTGTGCTCACCTAAACTACAGTGATAACCTTAATCTAAAATTGGGACTGCTAATCAAGGTGACTGCAAATAAACTGACCTAAAATTAACTCTTGTTTGGTGGAGAGAAACCCACTCATTGTTTGTTTAAGGACAAGATCGCACACCTTAGGGTAAAGCCAAAAACCGAAATACTTCATTCAGACTACTGATTTTAAAAACAATTAGCTACTTTTCAGTGAGGGTCTCGGGTAGCCGTTTACGGTCCGACTTCCCTTAGCAGAGTAGGTGGTTTAGAGGACACCGCAGAAGGCTCCGTCCTCAAGTAACACGGGTAGCCGTTTACGGTCCGTACTTACACCTATACTGGCTGAAAGTAGGAGCAACTAGTTGTATGAACTCGGGACAGTCTTTGTGAAATATTTCGGCACCTAACAGCTCCGCTTAATTTGCAAGATTGTTTTGTCATTAAATTAAAATTGAAAAGATAAGCGGCCGAACCCTAACGTGCCTTCACCAGAGTTGAGTGGGTGAATCAACGTGTTTGTTTTGTGTTTGATTTGTGTGCGTCAGATCATGGTTTGCTAATCATTCCATCCATCTTGAGAAGATGTCGGCACAGTGGTCTTCTTTCCCGATCTCCACGACCATGTCCCGATATTCTTCTTCCCCTCAGCCATCATTCTCTTCCCGCCCATACATCCCACCCTATGACCTCTCTGCTTCTTGGATTAGTCCTCTCTCACATTCTGACAATTTTATGGACACGAGAGAGAGACCAGAATCGAGGATGAACAATAGAGTGACCGCTGTTGATGGAAGAACACAATTTCCGATCACTAGGATCTCACAACCTCTTGAACCATCCTCTACTCAGGATGAATATCCTCTTGAGTATGATCAATTTTCCTTCGACACTCCACGAGAAAACCAAACTCAAGGAAATTCAACTCATGACCAGCCCATAATGTTTATGAACAATCAATACTCTCCTCGAGGATACATGCCCGAATCACGACACATGGAGACTGATTATACAATCACTAGTCATGAGATGTTTGAGGATGAGATTGCTCGGATTAATCATAGAGCAGACACTTTAACTATGAGAATATATGATCTCATCCAGTCAATGCAAAACTCAGAAGAAGTGAGGCCACCACCATGCGAACCACTGGATCATCACAATCAGATACAACCACTGACCTCTGACCCCCCGACTGACCATATTACAGAAAATACCAAAAAAATTGAAAAATTTGAAAATTCAAAAAAATTGGACAATTCTGAAATGGAAGCATTTTGCAAGAGTCTGATCTTAGAGCTTCCATTAATCAAAGCCATAGAATATGTGCCCGATCTCAAGAGATTTGTGAAGAGTCGACTGATACCCAAAAAGACGGGTAAGAAACGATCCAGGACTGAATATCATGTCATATCTATGGTTAGTTCTTTAGTGATGAATCATAAACTCAAAAGCCGCAAAATCAAGCGGTTGACTCGGGTCACATGTGAAATTGAGGATTCTATATTCACTCATGTTCGGTTAGACGACGACTCTACATTAAACATCCTCCCCAAGTCCGTCTTTGACCAACTCAAACTCGGACAACTCAAAAAGACTAGGGTGATCGTTCAATTACCCGATCGATCTACCAAAAGACCGCGGGGGATCATTTCTGTCGTCGTAAATTTCCGAGGGGAAAAACACAAAGTGGACTTTATTGTCATTGACATTGTCTCTTCTTTTGTTTTTGATCCATATATTTAGTACGAGCTATGTCAACATTTCACTTTGTGCCATGAGGACATAGCACAAGCTAAGTATAGGGGGTGTATTTGTATATACTTTATCTACTTTATCCATAGCTCGTACTTTAATCTTTTATATCTAACATCGGGGATGGGTACAAGTAGTGTGTATAATACCTGTTTTTCAAAAAAAAAAGAAAACAAAAAAAACAAAAAAAACAACAAAAAAACACACCAAAAACAATTTTTTTTTTGAAAAAAAAATGCATTAAAAAAGCATCACTCATGGTCTTGCATTTCATCAAGCATTTCATGCATTCCTTGGTCGATATATTCCTGACACATTCACCATCACTCAAGGCTTGAGGATTTTTGAGGACACTTGATTTCTGAAATCTTGAGATTCTGAGTTAGCCTGCCTTAGTCATTAGGGTTTTGAACTTAATAATCCACACTTCCCTAGTTTGAAAGATTTGAGCGCTATATTGCACTCTTCATCTCTACCTTCAAAGAATATGATCAGCACAACCACTCCCACAACTGCATGATTGATGAGATGAGTTGAGATATCACTTAAGGAACTAGGACTAGAGATTTGAGTTTAGACCCGATCTGATGATATTCGAGGATGGGATAAAGTTAATAAAGGCTGCAGAAAACCTGAGTGTCAGCAAAAACCTAGCCAGTATGTGAACAAGTTCATATGCTATCTTTTTGATGTTGACCTAAGTGCCAGGGTGTGATGAAACTTAATGAAAATTGTTGATCAGTGTGCACCATCTTTTGGTAAAAGCAGTGGAGCTAGCCAACAAAAGAAAAGAAAAATAAATGTCAAAGAAAAGCTCTATCATCCAAAGTCAAATTCCAAATGAGCTTCCACCAATGGCAAGCGCTCCCAAAATTTTCAAAGTGTCCGCTTGGACCAAATGCTAATTAGGACCAAGGAGTCGGGCTGACACCATAAAAGGGCTCTGCATCGTAAGCGATACAAGTCTGGGTGTCGAAGGTATCTTAGATACCCAAAAGAGACACACCCCGGTGTACTCCCAGAAAAACAAGTGCAGACGACTCCAAATTCTCTTGACGGACACATTGATCAACAAAATAAAATATACTTGTGTTGAGTAATAAGGCACTCGAGAGACACCTTGTTCCAATGAAAGGGAGAGAAAATCAGACACAATCCTATGCCCTCCATCAACTGGCCGTCCATCTACACTTTCAAGTCTGACAAACTAATGAGACGGTTGACTGAAGCAAGAATAGACTTATTCTCTAGTGTTGAGGATTAGGTCTAGAGGAGGATCTTTGGGACTGGAACTTTGAGTGATGCCCCTACTCGACTCTCATGAAATGCAATACACTTAAAATCATATCCTTATACTATACGTACAAAAAGAGAGTCTGAAAATTAGAGAAGTTGGGTTCCTTTTGATTAAAGCCTGGGTGAGCTCAGAATTTTAGGATCACTCAAATTAAGGGTCTTCTCTGAATTAAGCCTTGAAAATTCACATACACATTCAGGGATGTATTCAACTAAGTCATTCATTCATGCTCAGGGACGAGCATGGTCTAAGTATAGGGGTATGATGAATCCCGTATTCATCATGCTAAAATTGGTCATTTAGGCTCAGTCCCCCATCATCCACTTGCATTTAAACATTAATAGAGCATTACTAATCATCATACATGTGTAAACAATATCTGCATCTCATCATGCATAAATTGCATTAAAAATCCCTTATGTAAATTAGCCTAAAAAGCCGCTAACTTCTCACATTTTTATTTAATTCATCCTAACTCCGATTGACCCAAAACCACCTCCATTATGTGGATATTACTAACCTTATTAAATAAAAAATACAAAAAAATTACTTACCCCAATAAGTGTCAAATAATCCCAAAGTCAAATTTCACATATGACAGACTAAAATGAGCATATCTTCCACATACAGTGTCCGATTTTTGTCTACTCACTTTTAAAGTACTCCATTTTCAAATACATTCAAAACAAGACCAATTTCATAAAATTCAGAGCTCATATGTGAAAGTTGGGTTTTGGGCCTCTTTTGCGCATTTTAACTTCTTGCTAATTTTGACCTGCGATTTTATGTGCATAATTAACTCTTTTAATTTTATTTCTTTTTCATTTGTGTCCTTTGATGAAAGTTTTAATAAGAAATGCAAAAATCCAAATCCAGATCAAAACTGAAATCAAAGAAACTGACCAAGTCCGAGTGTCCGTTGTCGGTCTGTACAAAAGTTGTGCGTTTCTAACTTCTATTTTATTTTCCTATTTTCTTATCTATTAAAAATCCAAAAAAATTAGTTTAGTGTGTAAATAATTTTCTTCTTATTTATCGTATTTTTTCTAGAATTTTTATCCCATCTAAAACCACCAAAAAAATTACAAATCTCAAAAATGCGGTTTTTCGTACACAAGGAAAGCCACCAAAAATACCACTTTGCACAGATGACCTCTTTTGCTTCTGGGCCCTTCATGAAAGTTGTAGATCTCGTCGAGACGAACAACTTTCGTGAAGAAAATTTTTCGATCCGAGGTCATCTTCTATCACTTTTTCTCCTCTGAAAATCTGAAATTTTTTTGGTGCCATGTGGCAGCTCCAGGGCATGCCACGTGGCACCAAGACTCCTCTCTCTCTCCAGCACCCCTGGGTCACGTGCCTAGCACGTGACCAGGGTCATCTTCCCCAATGACAACCGCCTCCTTCGCAAAACCGCCGCATGCGGCCATCAATGACTGCCATGCACGGCCATTACATCCCTCGCCAGTCGCTCCATGCATGTAACGGCCGCTGACCCTCGACCTTCCACCACCTCGCTCCTATAAATCTCCAACGACGGCAGCCCATGAACCCATCTGCCCTTCTCCAGCACCGGTGACAGCGGCTGCATCTTATCGGCGCGATCCAGAGGTTCCTCCGACCTCTGTCCTGCTCTTCTCTGTGAAGAAGGTCTAGCTTCGGAGCTCCGCCACCTCCTCGAAGCAATCATCGGAGAACCCCTGCTTCTCCCCCTCCAGGCAAACTCGACACCCCCCCTTCATTTTTTTGCTAACCCTTGCAGGAAGCACCGCCAGCTCGCCTCCGCAGATCGCCCCCACCTCCGCCGCGCCTCAACCTCGCCTCCTCCATCCTGCGCCTCCGCCCAGGCACCTCGGCCACCGCTCCTCCGCCCAGGGCCCTCCGTCTCCGCCTCGCCCCTCCGCCCGCGAGACCCCTCGGTCTCGGCCACCGCTTCGTCGCCCCCGCGGAACCTCCGCCTCGGCCTCCGCCTCAGCCGACCACCACCACCTCCGCCCCACGCGCGAGGTCGGTGGCCCACGCGGCCTCCACCAGCCTCAGGCCCGCCGCCTCGGCCTCGCCACCTGCGCTCTCCTCCGACCGCCCCGCGTTCCCACCGAGCGCCACCGCATCTCTCCGCCCCCTACCGCGACTTACAGTCGCCGTTGGATCGGGCAAAGCCCTTGATCCAACGGCTGTTGGATTGCCACGTGGGGGGGGGGGACCCGAACCGGCCGCCCGAACCTCGCGCCTCCCCTCACCGAGCCTCTGGTTCGGGATCCGAACCTAGGTCCGGACCCGAACCACAGGCTCGGGGCCCCGAGCCTCCCGCCTCGTCCACCCGAACCTCCGGTTTAGCTCCAACCCTCCTAAAGCACGTGCTAAGCACGTGCTTAGGGGACAATTTGCACTAAAGCCCCTGCAGTCTCCTGAAATAACGAATACAGCTCCGCCAGGGGTAAATTACAAGAAGGACCCGCCGACTTTTGGAAATTGCAGATAAGTCCTCCTAGGGACCATTTTGAAAGGATAATTTTATTTTAATTATATTTTAGTCCCTGGAATTTCTTTTTAGCATATCTTTGTCATACGGACTCCGATTTTAGCATATAATATGTCGTTTCGAAGCTAATTCCGTGCTCTACAACTTAGCATCATTTGTGGACAGATTTAAGGCTGTTTATTGATAATTATTATTGAGTATATCTGTTGTCATTTGTAGGCTCATTTTGACATATTTGTGCCATATCTCCCTTGGAAAACTTAACGATTTATTTTTACAGGGATTTCATTTATGCAATGATGGAATTGATCTCAGATTTGAGGACTTAATTTTTACAGGGGTTAAATCAAGGAGTTTTATAGGTTTATTGACTTGTGTACTGCAATCATTTCTTGAGAATATAATTTGAAGAATTTTGGAGATAAAATCATTGCAGGATTAATCTGATAGCCTATACTTGCATCAGGGATTAATTTGATACATCTCACTGGATGTGATATTATTCGATCTGTGATTTCATTTCGCGGTTATTGAGTAATCTTAATTGGATTAAACATCATTAAATTGCAGATCCAGTGCTCCATTTTCTCTGTCTATTTCCTCGCATTTGCATACATTGTATTATATTTTTGCAAACACACAAATTAATCAAGCATTAATTAATTATTTAATTTGATTTAAAAACCACGCAACTAAAAATCACTGTTCCCTGTGTTCGACCTTGGTAAACTTGCCAAGTAAAATATTCCACAACATTCAAGGCTTGTGGTATTTTGACGACCGAAATTCACTTCCTATACTACAATTCACGATTATTAAAGAGGTGGATTTCGCGTTCATCACCCACCACAAGCCTACGGAGGCACCCCAACCCTAAGGCCTTCTTCTTAACTTAAAGTCATAGTGTGAGGTCTCACCTGGATCAAACCATAGACTATCCATGCAGTTTGAGTTATTAATATCTAATGAAAATGACTAGAGCGGTATTTCTTTGTGAGGAAGGTTTACAGAGTTGTTTCTTTTGCACACTTCTTTAGTACCTTGCTTGTTATGAATTCCATATCGTATTGGCAGCTTTGCTCATAACGTACCTTTGTGCGAATCTGTATGTTCTCAGAAGCAGCCGCAACGGTGAGCGACTTGGAGCTACTTCTCTTTTTGGGTGTAGCTACAATTCTTCGTAATGCAGTACTTGTTGTAGCTTTTTACTATTTTCTACTTGCAGTTTTGAGAGACATGAGATGTACAATGTATGTATGGACACACTTTTTGATGCATACATGTAATATTACTTTTTGATGCATACATCTAATATTTTGTGGACATGGATTGTAATTAACAAATGATGGATATGTTATGATGAGAAATGAATAAAATTTTAATTCCAATCTTTTGTGCTATTTTTCCATATATTATAGTAATTTGTATATTTTCGAATGTGGAATTGTATGTGTGAAATCGGTTTGCTGAGTACCCGGATCCTAGAGGAGACGAGCACTACGGAATTGGACTTAATATGATCTTTAGACCTAAAAAGATAAAAATTGTTAGAAAATTAATTGAAGGCATGTGTTGAGATTAACTATACAATACTATATATTATGGCAACCACTTACATGTAGGTGTAGTAAAAATTAGAAATAAGAATTTTATATATAAATGATATCAAAAAAATGATGCCGTTTTAGGTGTTATGGTGTACAAATAAAGATATTAATACAACTAAACGACTATAGATTTATTAATACAACTAAACGACTCTAGATTTCACTCAATTCAAACTTGTTGATATGTTGAATCAATGATTTATTAGGTTTCTAGAAATTGAAAAACCTTAAAGATTGTGAATTACCACTCTATTTGCCTTATTAACTGCAACATGCGAATTATTTCCAAAGCAATCGCTAACTGCGTGATGTCCTACAACGCTTCCTAAGATTTTCCGTGCATATCTCAAGAGAAAGATCTTCTCAAGACTGTATTGCCTCGACACAGAAATCACCGTGGATTGGGAATTATTGAAGATCATTGGAGTAGTCATTAAAATTGATTTTCACAATGCTTTCAACCCTTAAAATTTTTGTTAGAGATAATAATCATGACTATAATACCTTCATCCCTTCTCGAGGACTTAGAGGAGACAACCCCTTATCTCCTTTACTTTTCAACATTCCTATGCTTGTCCTGCCTATGATGTTGACCGATGCTTGTAGGTACATCCTAATCAAGGCTTACTCTTCTAAAAACTTGATCTCATCGTTTCTAATTATCAATTTACGGATGACCTCCTAACTTTTAGTGAGGATTTTGATGTCTCATTAACTAATATTTACAAGATATCGCATCTCTTCTCTGAGCTAGCAAGAATGGAGGTTAATGACAAAAAATCTATTTTTACCATGATTTACTGTAATGGATACACAACAAATACCCTCAATGAGTTGGGTATTTGAAGGTGAGGCCATGGGATTAACTTGAATCATTTGCCTTTGAATTTCTTGCCTTAAGTTCTTGAGAGAATTAAGAAAAGAATTTCGTCCTACATATGCAACTTCTTTGTCACTATTGGCCAGACATATTATCATGAAATCTTCAATTACATGGATAATCACACATTTTACGAGCATTGCATTACGACTTAAGACTATCGTTACTAAGCTAGACACCCTTCGAGCTAAATACCTATGGAATGGGGCCATGCCTACCAACAAAATACACATTGACTCCTGAGTTACTATGTAAAGACCTCTTTCAATAGGGGTTGGAATATAAAAGATTCGAGATGATGCATGCAATATAGCACATATATCTTGGAGCGTGAAGTGATCGTCATTTCGAAATTAAGCTTAGAGATTCTGTGTGCAATATTGCACACATATCTTCAATTATGGGGAGTTTGGAAACTTTAAATCATATGATCCTTCTATATGAGATTGGCATATCTTGAATTTGGAGTTAAACTCTGAATCGAGTTGGCTGATGTTCAACAAGTCTTGAACTTTATGTGCAGAACAAGTCTTGAACTTTATGTGAATTCTATCCATTCATGTGGATTTTCAATTTTATGTATTTCTCAAGGATTTTGTGAAGTTTCGATTTTTCCATTGCAATTTTTGTAAGAAAGGTTTTATTTCAGAAGAAGTATTTTGTAGATAAACCTAAATATGCATGTAGTGGATGACCTGCAACTTGCTCTTAGAAATAATTATTTTACTGATACAACTTTATATCTATGTTAAAATAGAGATAAATATGGACGTAGATGTGAGAATGAATCAGACAAGATCACAAATTTTATTTGGTTGTATTAACTATTTACCCAATTTTGTAGCGTCCACCTTCCGACACCGCCCGCGACTTTCCGGTTCGACCGAGCTCGCATTCTCCGCCTCTGCTGCTTCTCCGATGGCCTTTAAACCTCTCTCCGGTGGCCACAAAACCCTAACCACCACTCTCCGCCTCCTCTCCTCCTCCTCCCGATTACGAGACTACGGGTTCGCCCCTCCGGCCTCCCTCACCCCCTCCCAGCCACCGCGGAGGTCCCCTAAGCCCCGCCACCGTCTGCCGTCCTCGCTCGACCGAGACGGCCGGATGCCCCTCCACTCCGACCTTCCCTTCGACTTCCGGTTCAGCTACACCGAGAGCAACCCCTCCGTCCGGCCCATCGGCCTCCGCGAGCCCAAGTACTCGCCTTTCGGCCCCGGCCGCATCGACCGCGTGTGGACCGGGTTGTCTGCCCCCGTCGTAGGCCCCTCCGTAAGGTCGGTGGATGGAGATGACGGGGAGGACGAGGAGAGCAGGAGGGCAAAGGCGGTGAAGGCGAGAGAGGAGATACTCGGGGATCCGCTGACGCCCGCGGAGCGGAGGATCCTGGTGGAGAATGCACAGAAGCACCAGACAAAGAGGCAGCTCAATCTCGGTATGATCTCCTATCCATTAGTATTTTGCTGGTCGAACTTCTATAACGCAGTGCTGAAAAAAATGACTTGAGATTTTGCGTATTTGAGTGGAATGCTGAATCCTGTTCAAGACGAGGAGTCACATTTGCAGGTAATTAGTTTGGAAATCAAAGAAGTGGCATCGAGGTCGGAGTTTAGTTCATTAACATCGCCATTCTTTCATATTATGAAAATTAGTTCATTCGAAGAAAGGATGAATTTGTGTCTTTGAGGTTGGTTTCATCTTATACGGTAATGTCTGGATGATGAGCTGAAGTGCATGATATGAAACGGATGTCAGGCTGTAAAAAAATCCATATTATCATAAGCAATTGCATGAATTATCTAATTTTAAATAGGAGATTTGTAGTCGTTTGTGGAACAATGTAATAATAGCTTGAAGGGAACCAGTGATGCAATGGCAGTAGTAGTTTGTTGAGAGTTTTATGTTATGTCATTATTTTACAGTTTGTTTGTTTCTCTGTCCTTAGTATGTAATTTACCATGAGGGTTTTCTCTTCTACACAAGAGAATCCTTGTGCTCTATAACTAACAAAGTATTCTTTTACTGTATCATAGTGGCGGTCTTAAACTGGATCCCTAAGCCCCACCTCCCATTCCTACCTCTAGCCCCGCCTTATCTCGACCCTCCAGCGGCTGTGCCGCAGCCCTCCAGTGTCTGTGCCGCAGTCCTCCAGCATCTGTGCTGCCCTCCATCGGCAGTGGAAGCATCACAGCGGTGCCACCCAGGCTGCTTTTTGCTGTCCTAACAGCCGCCCAGCCACAATGTTGCCCTCCCACAATTCTTGGCGGCCCTTCTGCTACCCTAAGATCGTAGTTTGATGTCTGATTTGAGAGTTTTAGGTTTGATTTACCCTATTTTGGATCGAAATCAGGTCACATTTGTCTAAGCATAAGTTGTGGTATGAGTCTACGCCCGCAACCATCCCTTTTCATGTCCATTTAGACACCCTGCGATCTGTCTAAGGTCTCCATGATGTCAGAAAGAATAGTTGATACACCATCTACGGGTGCCTTCAAGGGTCCATCACGTATTTGTTAGGAATGTATTCTGTGGTACTTAATTATTATTCTTGTAACTCTACTAGGGGCACTTATGTCTTTTTCTCCTATGAGCTCTCTAGGATTTTGTCCTATATAAGCACCCCTAGACATCTTGAGTAAGACACACTCTTTCATTCTTTTGTTCTTCTCCACATGGTATCAGAGCAATGGTCCTAGATCAATGTTCTGACCTAATCCCACCGCCACCGCCAGTCCAGAGCCCCTCTGCAGCCGCCCTCCCCCCAACCAGCGGCCCCACGCTGTCGCACTTCACGACCCCGCACCGTCCACATGCGGCCTCGCGTCACGTCCGCAACCCCACGTGCACACCGCACCCCCACACCGCTCACCTACGACCCCACACCACTCCCCCACGATGCGATCCCCATACCCCCCGCGACCTCGTACCGCAACTGCAGCCCCCCACCGCCCGCCTGCAGCTTTACGCCGCACTCTTTTATGGCCTCATGCCGCAACTATAGCGCTGCATCGTCACCTACGGTCTTGTGCCGTACCCTGCGGCCCCTGCGCCGCCCCCCCTGCGGCCTCACGTCACTCTTGCGACCATGCACCTCCTTCTACTGCCCTACTCCGCGTGGCACCGCCACTCCAGCCCTCGCCCGCACCACCCTTCTGTTCGATATTGGGCTAAGTCTACACAATTTCACGAATGCAAGGACTATCCAAATCACTTTTTCTTGACCTTTGCAGCCACCATGGTATTTGCAGAACCCAAGCCCCTGTACCCGACTTCTTCTGTGATGGTCCAAGGCACGTCTATCAAACTCAAGGGTTCTGGGAAAAATGCACTCGATCCTTCAAGATTTTTATTGGTGGTCAGTGAAAGAATTATGTTTTTACTAAAGATCCATCCAAGGAAATAGAAAAGGACTACGATACTTGGTACGTAGATAACTACCATGTGGTTACTTGGATGACCAACATTGTCGATCCGAATATAGCCCCAATCTTCTTTACATGGAAACTGCAAAGGCGATATGGGAGAGCCTTGAGAGTATTTTTTCCCAGAAGACAACCAAGTCCAGACTCTCGGATATCTATACATGGATTTGATCTGCTAATCAAGGAGACACGTCCTTGATCGAATACTACCGACTCCTCACATGTCTGTTTGAGGAGCTTCTTATCTTCCAACTTGCTTGATGTGACAAACATATAAGAGAACATGCAGAATGGCAAGTGCACCGTTTCTTATCAGGATTGCATCCACGGTACAAGCTGGTGAAGGATCAATTTATGACAGCTGCAGCTCTACCCTCTCTTGAGACTATTTTTGGCTGTCTACCAGAACTTGAGTCTCCTTCACCCTCTCTGTCTACTGAGACTACGTCACGTTTTGTTAGAGGATGCTCGACCTACCAAGAGGGACATGGTCGTGATTTTGGCCGTAGTCGAGGCCGTGAGTTTGGATGTGGATGTGACTCCGCTCGTGGCCATGGGCGTGACTCTACTACTGCCCACTATCCAGCATGCACACATTTTGGATGCCTGAATCATCCATCAGAACATTGCTGGACAAAGTTTGGAATGCCTACCAATACCAACAACTCTTATGAGAATGTCTCCAATGAGTCCAATGATGGCACCTATGATACTGTGGACACCTCTCATGGTCAACATTCCAATAACATTCAAAATTCCTTTACTGCGTCTGAATATGCTCGACTTCGATAATTGTTACAGAACTCTGCGAGTGACACTCATGCTTCTGCCCCTACTGCTAGTTTGGCCACTACATCAGGTACAATTGCCAACTCTGCCTGTACATCTGCTCCTGCGTGAATCAACTCGGGTGTATCTACTCATCTGATGGGATAAGGTAGTCTTCTCACCGTCTCACAATCGTCTTCCATTGTGAAGACTGTTCGTGTTGCCAATGACGCTCGTTCACCTATTAGGCTATTACTAATGTGGGTACCATGGAGTTTTCCTCCAAACTCCGGCTCACTGGTGTTCGCTATGCTCCTGACTTTCCTCTTAGTCTATTATCTGTTCACAAGATGTGCAGTGAGCTTAACTGTCGAGTTATATTTGATTCGTTCTGCTGTTATTTTCAGGACATCCGAACGAGACATATTTTTGGTAGGAGGCATGAGAAGAATGATCTCTAGTATATTGACATCCCTTCTGACTTTGGTTTTGCTGCGCTTCGTCAATCTCTGCTGATCCTCTTCTCTGGCATCTTCATCTTGGTCATCCGTCTGCCAAAGCACTCTCTTTGATGTTCCCTGAACTCTCTATGCTGAAGCCTTTTGAGTGCGAGGCATGTCAGTTCGGGAAACATCATCGCATATCTTTCCCTGCTCCTACTGAGCCTCGTAGTGTAGTTCCTTTCTCCTTAGTCCATTATGATATTTGGGGACCTTGTCCGGTCGGTACTCTGAGTGGACATAAGTATTTTGCTATTTTGTTGATGATTATAGTCGGTCGTCATGAGTTTATCTTCTAAAGGAGCGTTCAGAGATTAATAAAATTGTAAAAAATTTCTTTCATTTTGTCAAGAATATCTTCTCCTGTGATATACAAATTTTCCGTTCTAATAATGCATTGGAATTCACTCAACATGACCTGACAGATTTCTTTGCCTCATACGGAACCATACATCAAACCTGTTGTCCATAACGTCCCAACGAAACAAGATACAAGAACAACAACAACAAAGCCTTTTCCCACAATTAAGTAGGGTTGGCTACATGGATTCTTCGCCTCCATTCAGATCTATCTTGGAGCAATCCCGAGCTATATGCACAAAACTAAGATCCCTTCGTATAGTCTCTTTTCAACACTTCCTGGGCCGTCCTCACCCTCTCTTAGCCGGGTCAACATCCCAACACTCGCATCTCCTAACTGGTGCATCAACTGATCTTCTTTGCAAATGACTAGACCATCTTAAGCGGTTTTCTCGCATCTTATCCTCGATCGGAGCTACACCAACTTTCTTTCTGATTGCATCGCTCCGAATACGATCTTTACATGTTTGTCCATACATCCACCTTAACATTTTCATTTCTTCTACAATTATTCTCTACCCATGTCTATGGTTCACATGCCAATATTCAGATCCATAGAGTATAGCAGGTCTCACGGTTGTTTTGTAAAACTTTCCTTTAATTTTTAAAGGAATTTTCTTATCACATAAAACAATAGAGGCTCCTCTCCACTTTAGCCAGCCTGCATTTATTCTATTAGTAATATCTCCATCAATTTCCCCATCATGTTGCAAAATAGATCCCAGATATCTAAAAGAAGCTCTCTTCTGAATGTTATCGTCACCAATCTTCACCTCGATTCCTTCACCATTGCTTCCATCAAAGGTGCACTCCATATATTCCGTCTTACTCCTATTTATATGAAATCCATTAGTCTCCAACTCATGTCTCCAAACCTCAAGCTTCCCATTTACTCCATCTCTAGTCTCGTCAATCAACACAATATCATCATCAAATAACATACACCAAGGTAATTCATCTTGAAAGTGACTTGTCAACTCGTCCATAATCAAAGTAAAAAGAAATGGACTCAAAGGTGAACTTTGATGTAAACCAATGTTGATGTCGAAGTAGCTAGTCTTCCCAGATGGGGTCCTTACACAAGATAAATCCCTATCATACATGTCCTTTATTAGGTTAATGTATATGACATGTACTTGTCTCTTCTCCAAAACTCTCCACAATATCTCTCATGGGACAAAATCATAAGCCTTCTCCAAATCAATAAAGATCATATGGAGGTTCTTCCTTTTAGCTCTGTAAATCTCCATTGTTCTCTTCAGCAAATGGATGGCTTCTATAGTTGAGCGACCTGGCATGAATCCGAATTGGTTTTCTTTTACCTTGTAAACTTGCTTCAACCTTCTTTCGATCACACGTTCCCAAATTTTCATAGTGTGACTCATCAGCTTGATACCTCCATAATTTAAACAATTTTGAATTTCTCCTTTATTCTTATAAAGAGGCACTACGATGCTCTTCCTCCAATTTTCATGCATTTTCTTGCTTCGCGAAATAACATTGAATATATTCGTAAGCCAAGTCAAAGCGTGCTCACCTAAAACTCTCCATACTTCTACAGGGATGTCATCTGCTCCTACACCTTTCCCAGGTCTCATAACCTTCAAAGCCTCCTCTACTTCCTTTCTTTGTATGCGTCTATAGCTTGCACGATTCAAGTAACTTTCACTACTAGCTAGATCACCCAAAGTGATCTCTCTATTTCCTTCCCCAATGAAAAGTTTATGGAAGTATTGCTCCCATCTAGTCTCTATATCCTTATGAGTAACAAACACGTGACCTTCATCATCCTTAATGCATAAATATTGCCCATTCTCTTCTGATCTCTCTATTTCTGAAAAGTTTATGGAAGTATTGCTCCCATCTATTCTCTATATCCTTATGAGTAACAAACTCGTGACCTTCATCGTCCTTAATGCATAAATATTGCCCATTCTCTTCTTATTCAGATGAAGATTCCCAAGACCTATTGGGGTGATGCCATTTGACCGTTGTTCATCTCTAAATGGCTCAACCCTCCTTCTCTCTGTTTTACCCAAATGAGTCACCCTTTCCTCTTCCCTTGCGAATTTTTGGATATGTGTCTTTTGTTCATAACTTTCACACTGCAGACAAACTTTCTCCACGTGCAATTAAATATCTCTTCCTCGGTTATTCTCGTAACTCAAAAAGGCTACAGATGTTATGATCCATCTGGACATCGCTATTATACCTCTGCTGATGTAACATTTTTTGAGCAAACCGGTTTCTTCAATCAATCTGTTACTGATATTCCTCTGGATCTCCCACCTCCACCAATTGTCTATAAACGTTGATCTTCAGCACCAGATATTCCTTTGCCCGTTTCTTTATTGCAGGATGATATGCCTTCTACAAGTGTCCCCTCTACTACTGTCCCGGATGATCCCCAAGACCTACAAATTATTTTACGCAGAACTAAGAGGCAATGTACTTCTCATCCCATGTCTCATTTCACTTCTATTGCTAGTTTATCTGGCAATGATAGAAGATATGCATATGCTCTCGTGACCGTTTCTATTCCGAGAGAACACAATAGTGCCTTGCAGGATTCAGGATGGCGAAAGGCCATGGACGAAGAGATGGATGCTCTTATTCCTAGGGAGACATGGGATCTAGTGCAATGTCCCAAGGGGACTAGACCTATGGCGTGTAATTGGGTCTTCACGACCAAGAAGTCACCAGATGGGCCGATTGCCATATTGAAAGCTCGTCTTGCGGCAAAGGGCTTCACACAGACATATAGTGTAGATTACTTTGAGAAATTCTCGTGGGTTGCATGGGATCGATAAGGACTACTTTCTGTGGCAGCTAATAAGGCATGGTCCATCTTCCAATTAGATGTGAAAAATACGTTCCTATATGGCGATCTTGACGAGGAAGAGTACATGATGCAGCCTTCGGGTTATGAAGTCGATGGGGAGTGTGTATGTCGACTTCGCAAGGCCATATATGTACTAAAGCAGAGTCGAGGGCATGATTTGACAGACTTACTACAGAAATCAACACTCTTTGCTTTCAGAGAACAACCTCCGACTATTCTGTGTTTGTCAGAAGACGAACAACTGGTACAGTTATAATTGCAGTCTATGTGGATGATATGGTTATCACAGGTGATGATGATAAATGGATACAAGAGGCCAATGCCTTCCTTCAGAAGGTACTTGTTACCAAGGACCTTGGTCCACTACATTACTTTTTGGGCATATAAGTACTATGCACTACAGAGAGTCTTCATCTCTCACAGAGAAAATACTGTATGGATATTCTTACTGAAGCCAGATTATTTGGATGCAAGCCCGTTGGTATTCATGCAGATCCTAAGAAATACTTCACATCCTCTGATCCTGTCTTTGAAGACGTTACTCGATACATGAGTCTGGTTGGCAAACTTCTTTACCTTACTGTCACCAGACCAGATATTTCTTATGCAGTAAGCAGAGCTAGCCAACACATGGAGCAATCTTGTTACAATCACTATCAGGATGTTCACCAGACTAGATATTTCTTATGCAGTAAGCAGAGCTAGCCCACACATAAAGCAACCTTACCAGGGAGTGGCCTCTTCTATGAGGCGAATGGGTGCACCGATGTTATTGCACATGCTGATGCTGATTATGCAAGCTCACTAGAAGATCGGCGCTCCACCACAGGTTATGCTATGATGATTGGAGGAAATCTTGTTACTTGGAGAAGTAAGAAGCAAACTGTTGTATCTAGATCTAATGCAGAAGTAGAGTACAGGGTGATGGCTCAAGCAACTTGTGAGATCACATGGCTATTAACCTTTCTGCAAGAACTCAGTATTATTGCCACTATTCCTATTCCACTATACTGTGACAGCAAATCTGTTATATTGTCATGAATCTTGTGTTTCATGAACGAACCAAGCATATAGAGGTTGACTGCCATTTTGTTTGTGATGCTGTCAGAAATGGAAGGATCACTACTCCTCACATCAACACAAACCTCCAGCTTGCAGATGTATTCACAAATGCACTACCCAAGAAGCGACTTTCCTAGATTGTTTCCAAGTTGAGCATGCCTGATAAATATGCTCCAACCTAAGGGGGAGTGTTAGGACTGTATTATGTGGTACTTAATTATTATTCTTATAACTCTACTAAGACCACTTATTTATTTTTCTCCTATGAGCTCTGTAGGATTTTGTCCTATATAAAGACCTTTAGACCTCTTGAATAAAACACACCCTTTCATTCTTTTGTTCTTCTCCACACTATTTTTTTTTTTTTGACAGCAAAGCACTTCGGGGGAAGCACCGCCAGGTTCTCCACACTATTATCAAGATGAACGATACAAACTACGAGTTGCGAGGAGTTCAATTCACGAATATGTTGCAGAGTCATGGTAATAATTACTTTCTGATGCAGGATGAGTCAGTGGATAAGACTGGGACCAACGCCTCATTGAGGCAGATGATGCATATGTCAAGGTATGGCTATATGGTACTGTCTCTGTTGAGATAACCAATGACATCTTGAGTCAATCCACATTAAAGGCGATGTGGGACATCCTCGCAGGAACATACTCTCAAGCGAGGAATGAGTCAGAGATGTTGTGACTCCAGCATGATATCTTCACAACCAAACATGGTGATCGTCCTCTTCATGCCATGTTTACATCTTTGAGGGGTATGTTTGAGTGTCTTCTTAGCAACATACCCGTCGGCCTCACCAGAGCAACACAAGATTTATAGAGATTCTGTTATGATCGGGATGTTTCTACTTGCCTTTAACTTGTAATATGATTCAACCCACTCCAGCTTTTCACCGATGCTACCATACCTCCTATGGAGGAAGCGTATCACAAGCTGAGACGATTGGGTATCCCCTCTACCACGTCTTCTCAGACATCGTCGGCCATGACAACTCATGATGTGATTCATCTCCGTTCAGAGGATGAGTTACACACGGCAGAGGCGGACCATGCTCACGTCAGCCATGTTCATACTGTCACTGATCATGCCACTCAGAGGACACATGCTACTCCAAGCATGGCTTCCCACCTTCAACCTATGCTGTTGAACAGGTTCAGACTGCTCCTGACCTCATCAATCATCGTTACGATGACTTCGTTGCTTGTCTGAGAGATCATGCCACCAGTCGCTGGATTTTCTAGTTCCGGTCCATCAAATATTGCAGCTTCTGCATCTAATAGTACTTCCGGTATTACTCATGCATTTACTGATCGCTCTAGACCAGATCCTTCAGAATGGATAATGGACTCTGGAGCTTCACATCATCTATGTGGAGATTGCTTGCTGCTTGATATTTATAGTCCATCCCAACCATGTAGATTAGTGGTGATTGCTGATGGGATACATTCCATTATTACTTGATAGGAGGATGCTCATATAACTCCCTCCATATGTCTACAGAAAGTTCTTTATGCACCTGTTTTCTCCATGAATTTACTTTCTATCAATTAGATTACAAAAGATTCATATTGCCGTGTTATATTTGACCGTAGTTCCCTTGTTTTTCAGGATATACTCATGAACATGGTGATTGGATGTGGCCATGAACATAGAGGGCTGTACAGGTTGACCTGGTCTCCTTATGCGAGTGCCAATTCTCTTTTTGCAGAGTCGATTTCTCCATACACGACATCTCAGATTTGGTTGTTTGTTGGTGTACAAGATTTGCCGCCTTATCTCTGGTGTCTCTACGAAGACCAATTTCCAGTATGAACCATGCCAACTTGGAAAACATCATCGGTCCAGCTTTTCAAGTCATCAAGATCGTAGTATCCAGAGTCTTTTTGGGTTATTTCATCTTGATATATGGGCCCAAGTCGTGTACCTGATCATCGGGGACACATGCACTGTTTGGTTTGTATTGATGATTTTTCCAGATTGTCTTGTATGTTTTGTTAAAGCATAAGTCTGAGGTTGGTACAATATTTCAAAACTTTGTGGTTGAAATAAGGAATATTTTCTCTGCCTTTATAAAATATATTCATTCTGATAATGCTCTTGAGTTCTGTATTACATAATTGTCTCATTTTTCAGCTCACGTGGCATTATCCATCAAACTTCATGTCCATATACTTCTCAATAGAATGGGGTTGATGAATGCAAATATCGCTATCTTCTGGATATCACCATGTTTCCTCTCATACGGAGTCGGGCTGCTCAATCATTTTGGGATGATGTTGTGATGACAACATGTTATCTTATATATTGGATGTCCTCTACATTTGGGGGGGGGGGAAAGGCTCCCTTCTCCCTCGCTTTTCCTGAGAATGACCTTTTCTCTCTTACGCCACGTGTATTTGATTTCCTCTAGCTGTAAAATGCATGTTTGTTGGATATTCTCGCACCCAAAAAGGTTATCGGTGTTTAGATCTTGTAAAAGGAAAATACTTTGTCAGTGCCGGTGTTACCTTTTTTGAGTCCATCATGTACTACTGTCGTACAAGTGACATATTGAGTCCTTCCGAGTTTGAGGATGCAGTTGTTCTTCCACCTCCAGCTACACATGTACCTCAACCTATCCTCTATGCTCCAATGCCTTCCCATTTCCCAACATCCACTACGCCTTAGGTAAATTCTGACAATTTGGTTTCGACTGATGGTACTAGTGATGTGCATGATGTACGTTGTTAATTAAGGATGATCATGCACATATACATGATGAGCTAGAACCACCACAAGAGAGTGATCTGGGGTGGTCTATTGCCTTGTAGAAAGGCAAACGTCTTGTACATGATACCCCATCGCAGGTCATGTGTCTTTGTAGCGACTTTCACTAGATTTCAGGCAATTTGTTGTGGGATTATCTGCCATTGAAATCCCACGTTCCTATCAAGACGCTCTCAAGGTGAGTCAACGTTGCCTAGCCATGGAGACAAAAATGGTCCCTTTACAGTCTCATGGCTTGGAGCACTGTTACAACTTTTGCAGCTATACCTGTTGTGGGATGCAAGTGGGTGTTCACTGGGAAGCATCGAGCAGATGGCAGCATTGATCGCTACAAGGCAAGACTTGTGATTCGTGGGCTCACCCAGACCTATGAGGTAGACTATCATGAAACCTTTTCTCCAGTAGCTCGACACTCCACACTCCATATCCTTCTCTCTGTTGCAGTGACAAGGGATCGGCTTTTTTATCAACTCGATGCGACGAATGCTTTCTTCTATGGTGATCTACAGGAGGAGGTCTGCATGCAACAACCACTTGGATTCACGGTTGAGGGGAGTGTCAGAAGGTGTGCATACCTCATAAGACAATCTATGGCCTTAAGCAGAGTCTAAGCGCATGGTTTCAGAAGCTCTTGAACATGATAGAACAGAAGGCCTACGATTGTGTTAGTTGGAAGTTCTTGTGGGTTCGCTGCAGAGGAGGGGGTTCTCGGAAGAGTGGATTCGTTGGATCAAGAGATGCGTCACTACTTGCTCGTGTTCCGTCTTGGTCAATGGGAGGCCGGAGGGTGGGTGCTTTCAGCCGCAGAGGGGTGTTCGACTGGGCTGCCCTTTGGCTCCTCTGCTTTTCGTGTTGGTGGCAGACTGTCTTGCAGTTTTGTTTCAGCGTGCGCTAGGGGAGGAGTGGTGTGAGGGCTTTCGGCTGGGGTACATCTTCGTACCTGTGTTGCAGTATGCAGACGACACACTGATCTTTCTAGGGGAGACGGAGGAGCAAAACCACAATGCTGCTATTCTGGTGGATATGTTTGGGTGCCTCTCGGGTTTGCAGATTAACAAGCAGAAGTTGGTGGTGGTTCCACTGTGGATGGACGACGAGGAAAGCGACAGACTCGCTGGGTGGACGAGGTGTCCTCCGGGGCAATTGTCGATCTCCTATCTGGGGCTGCCTCTGGTTGACGGTAGGTTGAGGAGGTCGGACTGGGACTGTGTCCTTCGGAGAATGGAGGAGTGATTGGAAGGCTGGAAGGCTACTACTTTGTCCAAGGGAAGGAAGCTTACCCTGTTGAAGCACGTTCTCTCTGCCATTCCGGTTTTTTTCTACTCGACGCGTTTGATGCTTGTTGAGGTTAGAAGGAAGGTGGAGGCTTTGATGAGGTCTTTTTTTTGGTCGGATGTGAGGCAGACGAGAAGGGGCTTGCATCTTGTTGCTTGGGAGGATCTTGCTAGGCCTGTTGCTGAGGGGGGGCTTGGCGCCCGGGATGTGGAGAAGATGAACAAAACTTTGCTTGCCAAATGAGTGGTGCTGATTTGGGGCTCCTCTGACTCGTTGGTCTCCAGGCTTTTGAGGAGGATTTACGGGATCACTGGGAGTTGGTGGTTGGGAGGAAGTCTGGTGAGTCTCAGTTGTGGATGGGGATCCGTGCTTCCGAAGCTCAGGTCTAGCCTGCGGCCGAGGTTGGGGAATAGTCAACTTTCAGGTTTTGGCTGGATGACTGGACGGGGGAGGGGGTGTTGGGACACTGCTTCCCAAGGCTGATGGCCTTAGCAGCTAACAGGGGGGTGCGGTTGGCGGAGGTGGCGGACTCGGGGTCGTGGGACCCTATGTTTCTTTTGGCTCTGTCGAATCAGCGACTGGATGAGTTCTTGCGGTTGCAGTCGGAGGTTCCCTCTCCCGGGGAGATGTTTGGTGAGTCGGATCATTCTGAATGGGCAGATGGAAGATTCTCTGTAAAGAGCGCATATCAGAAGCTGCGTGGTGGAGGAGTGGGGCGTGATGAAGACCTTTGCGCGGATATAAAATTGATTTGGGCGGCCAAGATTCCTACTCGGGTTAAGGTGTTCCTATGGTGTCTAAGAAGAAACCGTCTGTGTGACAAAGTATTGAAGGGGAGATTGTTTGGTGTGGCAGATCTGAGCTGCGATAGATGCGAGGAGTGTTTGGAGGATGCAGAGCACATTTTCTTTGGCTGCAGGTCTGGGATTCGTTGGGGCTGACTTGGGTTCAGGCATCCAGCTTGGAGCATTTCTGGAGATCTATTCGATCGGTGGGTCTTGGGTCCTCGGACGACGTCTCGAGGCCATTTGCCGTCTTTTGGGCTATTTGGGTTGGCAGGAATGATAACATATTCAAGGGACAACGATTTTACTACGAGAATGTGCTCGTGTATTGTAATGCTTTGTACAACTTCTGGATATCCAACTGATGTACCCTATTGCTATTAATGAAAGAGTTGGTGTGGTGACTCCCGCCTTGGGAGGGCTCCCCCTTCGTGTTCGGTCAAAAAAATGATAGAACAGAAGGGGTCCATGAGATCAATTGTACTGTTTATTGCCAACAATCCAGACTTCCATGAGAGAACAAGCATATCGAGATAGTCTGTCACTACACTCGAGACATGATTAAAAAATGTCTCATTTCTACATCCCATGCTAGTTCAAGTGAGCATACAACATTTGTACTTGCTAAGGCTCTAGCCCGATGACCTTTTCAGAGATGTTGTTCCAAGCTGAACCTGATAGACATCTATGCTCCAACTTAAGGGGGAGTGTTGAGAGTTTTATGTTATGTCACTATTTTACAGTTTGTTTATTTCTTTGTCCTTAGTATGTAATTTACACATTAGTGTTTCTCTCTTCTGTATAAGAGAATCATTGGGTTTTATGAATAAAAAAAGTATTCTTTTCGACATAGTTGCCATGTGCCTGGGAAAGTTTATAGGCGATCATGGAAATGACCTCTTCCAAGGATATGTATTTCCACCACCCTTGAACCTTGCACATTGAGGAGGATGAAAATGCACGTCACAAAAAAGCACGTGCCTTCGCTGAAGAGGTCATGTTTGGACCTTTGTGATATGAATTAGGTTTAGCAGTGGTCCAACCTATAAGGAACCTAAACCCTACCATTGTCATACATTGGGAACACAACACAACTATGAAACTGCATTTCAAAAAAAACCTACGAAACTAGAAGTGGCCATCCCATGCGTATGATAGGGAGCTCTCAAGATGCAACCCAAGTTCATAGTGCCCTAACGATCCTGTTAACGCATATAATAATAGTAGTATCTGTACTATTTTCTATTTTGTTTTTTCTTCACAGTATGCTTTATGTAATTTACCCATAGCTACTCTCCTATATAAGAGAGCCTAGGGGTCATGGAATAAACAAGTCATTCAGTTTTCCCAACATGGTATCAGAGCGACGGTCCTAGACCGGAGTTCTCGAAACCCTAACCCTAACCCTACCACACCTTCCAGCCCCTCCTCTTCCTGCTCTATCGGCGCCGCCTCTCCAACCAACGTCGTGCCGCCGCGAGCAGCCTCTCCAACCACCGTCGCGGCGCTGCGAGCAGCACACGCTCGCTTGGGCGGCGCTGTAGCGCCTTGCGCCTCGCAACGCTTAGCGCTGTAGCGTCCTGCGCCTCGCAGCGCTTAGCGCCTCGCATCCTCAGGTGCACGCGCCTGTAGTGCTGTGCGCCTGCGCCTCCGTGCACGTACACCTCCAGTCCCGTGCGTGCATCTCCTTGCGCATGCGCCTGCGCCTCCGTGCATCTCCCTGCGCATATCCAGAGCCGGTGCGCGCATTCCCCTGCGCATCTCCAGTGCCAGTGCGCGTATCTCACTGCGCATCCGTGCGCGTGCTGTAGCACCAGTGCACACAACCACCTGTGCGCATTCACGCAACCACCTGTGTGCATATCCTGTGCCTGCTCGTGACTACTGCGTGCGGCTAGGGCTTAACGCGTACATTTTCATGGGGATAGTTGCTTGAGGTCTACACATGCAACTAATCCCGTCTATGTTACTGTAGACAAAGCTTATCTTCGGTCAATTGCTCCAGTCTTCCATCTCCAGTATGTCAGAAATCATGGCGGATATCCCATCTATTGGCGCCTTTCGTGGTCCAGCGCCTATTGTCAAGATGGACGGTACAAACTATGAACTGTGGGCAATGCAGTTCATGAGTATGATGAAGTCAACGGGTAAGAAGCACATTCTTACCGAACCTGAGCCTGCAGAGAAGACTGGAGCCAATGCCTCTTGGGAGGCTGATGATGCATATGCCAAGGTTTGGCTATCTGGTACGTTGGCTATTGAGATTGCCAATGACATCCTACATCAACCCACAACCAAGGATATGTGGGATATTCTGGCAACAACGTACTCCCAGACGAAGAACGAGACTAAGATTCTGCAACTTCAACATGACATATTCACAATAAAGCAGAATGGTCGCCCTTTACATTCTCTCTATACATCATTGAGAGGGATGTTCGAGAAGCTTTATAGCTTCATGCCCCTTACTGCCACGCCAGAACAACAGAAGACGTACAGGAATGCGACAATGGTGGGTGTGTTCCTGGCTGCACTCGATCCAGAGTATGAGGCAGCACGATCACCGATTTTGGCTGACTCAACTATTCCTCCCATGGAGGAAGCTTTTCATAGGTTGAGTCGAATCACAGTTCCTTCTACAGTCGCGAGTCAGAATTCGTCAGCTATGGCAGCTAGCAGAAGTTGTGGATTTCATCACCAGGGCCGTGGACGTGGACCCCGTGGAAGGGGTGGCCGCACTAGGACAACATGTACCTACTGTCACCAAGTTGGACACAATGAAGATTCATGCTACTCAAAGCATGGTTTTCCTGCATCCGCACGAGCTGCTGAGCAGATAGAGCCACCATCTGCTGCTACTTTAGACCAACGGTTCGACGATCTAGTTGCCCGTCTGAGGGGCATTATTCCACCATCTGGCCCAACACCGACTACAGAGCCTCAGTCTGATGCTGCTGCTTTCGCCTCCCGCTTCTACCAGTACCTTAGGTAGTATACTTGCACTGAATAGTAGTAGATCAGGTACTTTACCATGGATTATGGACTCTGGCGCTACACATCACCTATGTGGCGACCATCGTCTGCTTTCAGGATACACTCGGATCCCTCCAGGTCGGACAGTAGTGATTGCCAATGGCACTCATTCCCCCATCACTAGTCAGGGGGAGATTAGCTTGACATCTTCTATGCAGCTCAAGAATGTGCTACATGCACCTGATTTTTCTATGAACTTATTGTCAATTAGCCAGATTACGAAGGATCTACATTGTCGTGCAATTTTTGATCCATCTTCTTTGATTTTTCAGGACATCCATACGGGCAACGTGATTGGTCTTGGCTATGAGCAAGGAGGCCTCTATCGCTTGAATGAGACCCCTTTTGCTGGATCTTCATCCTCTCCTTCTGGACAAGTATCAACCTTATTATGACATCTGCGTTTTGGTCATTTACCCGCTTTCGAAGTTGCGTCAGGTTTTACCCTATAGTCTACCTTACACACCTATTCAGTGTGAGGCGTGTCAGTTGGGAAAGCATCACAGGTCGTCCTTTCCCAGTCGTCCGGGTCGGAGTAGTACCTCCAGGTTTGAGTTATTTCATATTGATGTCTGGGGTCCGAGTCGTGTTCCCGATCATCAGGGACACAGATTTTATATAGTATTTGTGGATGATTTTTCTAGAGTGTCATGCGTATTTTTGATGAAAAATAAAATCTGAAGCAGGAAATATCATTATCCATTTTCTGAATGAAATAATAAATGTTTTCTCCACATCTGTGAAAATTGTGAGAAGTGATAATGCTTTAGAATTGTGCACCAATATTCTTGCCAATTACTACTCCTCAAAAGGGATTATTCACCAAACATCTTGTGCTCATACATCTCAACAGAATGGGATTGCTGAGCGAAAACACCGTCACCTTCTTGATGTCACAAGATCTCTCCTTATACAGAGTCATGCTCCCTACTCCTACTGGGGTGATGCAGTTCTCACTGCATGTTACCTAATCAACCGTATGCCTTCGTCTGTCTTGAATGAACAGATCCCGTTCTCACTTATTCATCCTGACAAGGATCTGTTCACCCTCACTCCTCGTGTGTTTGGATCGGTTGCGTTTGTCCATCAGTTGATGCCGGGTACTGACAAGCTCTCTCCTAAGGCTATCAAGTTTGGTACTCCAGAACTCAAAAGGGGTACAAGTGCTTGATCCTCTGCGTCGGCGGTATATGATCAGTGCAGATGTTACATTCTTTGAATCTGTTATGTATTTTTCAGCATCAGGAGACAAGCAGATTCCACCTATACCACCTGATGCCATATACATGCCACCACCACCACTTCAGATGCCATCATCAACAACAACACCACCAACCTCCTCCACCACCACAGCAGCCTATCTCACCGTTCCCGTTCCATTATACCCGCAGGCCTCCTTCCACTAGCTCATGGTCATGACTCGTCCACTAGCTCGCCTATGGTATGTAATGAGAATATTAATGTTGATGGATCTGACGACATTTCCGAGCAGGATGTGGTGCAGGAGCCAGATGAGCCTACAACTGATTTGGATATTCCCATTGCTTTACGGAAGTCGACGAGGAGTTGTGCCAAATATCCATTATCAGCTTCTGTATCTTTTGAGCGGCTATCTGGAGATTTCAAGTCGTTTGCTATGGCACTCTCAGCCATAGAGATTCCACGGAATCATCACGAGGCTTTGCAGGATAGTAGATGGCGGCTAGCAATGGAAGAAGAAATGGCAGCACTTCAGTCCAGAGGAACTTGGACTTTGGTTTCTATACCTCCAGATGTGAACCCAGTGAGCTGCAAGTGGGTGTTCACAGTGAAGCAAAATGCAGATGGCTCTATTGACAGGTACAAGGCGCGTCTGGTGGCACGTGCTTCACACAAACATATGGGGTGGATTACCTTGACACATTCTCACCTGTGGCACGTCATTCCACTCTAAGGATCTTGTTGTCAGTTGCAGTTGCTCGAGACTGGCCGCTCCATCAGTTGGACGTGAAGAATGCATTCCTATATGGAGATTTGCAGGAAGAGGTGTATATGCAACAACCACCTGGTTTTGCTGTTGAGGGGGAGTGCTCCAAGGTATGCAGGTTGCATAAGGCTATCTATGGCCTTAAACAGAGTCCCAGAGCATGGTTTCAAAAGCTCTCGGATCTCTTCGAGAAACAAGGATACAGACGCTCCAATGCTGATCATTCCTTGTTTGTACAGAAAACCGCGAGAGGTATCATTGTCATTATGGTGTATGTTGATGACATCTTGATTACAGGAGATGATGAGCAGGCATAAGGCAGGCAAAAGAAATGCTGGGTAGTGAATTTGTCACTAAGGATCTTGGAGTCCTTAGATACTTTCTGGGGCTTGAATTTGCTAGAAATTCATATGGGCTAGTCATGTCACAAAGGAAATATGTTACAGATCTGTTGAGTGAAACAGGTATGCTTGAGTGTCGACCTGCTACGACACGAATGGGATCCCAGCATGAAGCTTTATGAAGATAACACAGAAGAGGTGGACAGGAGAAGATACAAAGAACTGGTAGGCAAACTGTTGTATGTCACGATCACTAGACCAGATATATTATTTGCAGTAAGCCGTGTGAGCCAGTTCATGGAGCAGCCACGCCAGGTGCATATGGATGCAATACATATGATACTTAGATATCTCAAATCTTCTCCAGGTGCAGGTCTGCTATTCAAGAAAGGAAAGGGGATCTCTATCTCAGCATGTGCAGATGCAGACTATGCAGGATGTCCCAAGGATAGGAAGTCCACCTCAGGGTATGCTGTCTATGTTGGAGATGCCCTAGTCCATGGAGAAGTAAGAAACAAACGATGGTAGCTAGATCTAGTGCTGAATCCGAATATAGGGCTATGGCCCAGGCTACTACAGAGATGATGTGGGTGAAAGCTGTGCTTACAGATCTATGTTTAGATGTACCACTTCCTATGAACTTGGAATGTGATAATCAGGCTGCCTTGTTTATTGCAAACAACCCAGCATTCCATGAGCGGACCAAGCATATTGAGGTGGATTGTCACTTCATACGTGATATGATTCAAAAAGGGTTCATTGCTACATCTCATGTTACCTCAGAGAATCAGACGACAGGCATATTCACCAAGGCATTGCTAAGAGGTCCATTTCAGAAGTGTGCTTCCATGCTGAGCATGATTGATATCTATGCTCCATCTTGAGGGGGAGTGTTAACGCATATAATAATAGTAGTATCTGTACTATTTTCTATTTTGTTTTTCTTCACAGTATGCTTTATGTAATTTACCCATAGGCTACTCTCCTATATAAGAGAGCCTAGGGTTCATGGAATAAACAAGTCATTCAGTTTTCCCAACAGATCCCTTGTTTTTTTTTGAAAAATCCCAAGTCCTTTGGTTGCAAGTCCAAGGTAAAATTTCCTAAGGGGAACACATGGTTGGTCTTCTAGGAGTTCGGTCACGCTCTAGATGAAGAGGTACCTTGGCCACCAAACCATGATCCCTCCATAACCATTTTCTTGCCATGCTATAAAGGTGAGCTCACATCCTTTTCTAAAGAGGAAGGGTTGCACACATTAAATTGCAGTTATGAGGAAAATTTCCAATCACATGAGGATAACACCTTTAAAGAAAGTCGTAAATCAGAGTTTTTGCCGCGGTTACTTAACGGAGGAGAATTTTGTTCCCATCCTTCATTATGTGGATGACACGATACTCTTTGCAGAGGGTGGTGCAGATAGTTGTAGGGGGTTGTCAGTGGTTTTGGATATGTTCGGTGATGTATTCGGACTGAGGTTTAATAGAGACAAGTCAGAGTTTGTTCATTTTGGCCTGGTGGTTATGGAAATTGACTTATGTGCCGGCTGACTACGCTTACCATGTAAGGATCGGCCTTGTGATAACTTCGTGTATTTTTGGTGATTGGGAGAATGGCATTACTAAGTGGTTATCTGTGATTGAGAAGTTGGAGCAGAGGCTGGCCGGATGGAAGTCTGTTTGCTTGTCTAGGGGATGTAGACTGGTGTTGCTGAGTTCCATTTTATCCACTATCCCTATCTTCTTCATATCTTCTCGACTGGTGCCTGTAGGTGCGAGGAAGAGACTTTTGAGTCCATAATAAGGCATTTTTTCTAGCCATCTTTTGGATGTTTCCATTGGTGGATTGGAAGACAGTGGCGTACTCAAAGGAAGATGGTGGCCTTCGTGTTCGTAGTTTGGAGGAGATGAACAATGCCTTGTTGAGTAGGCGGGTCGCCTGCTTATGGGGCGATTGTGACGTTCTGGTTTGTTACTTGATCCTGAGGATCTATAAGCATGGTCTCTCTTTTCTTGATCCTAGTGATCTTGGCCTATCACATTCGTACTTCTTGAGGGGCATTTGCATCGTTGCGTAGAATGTTCGACCATTCTTGAGACATGTTGACGTAGACAGAAAAATATCCAATGGTAAAAAATTGTTTGGTGGAAGAAATTTAGAGAGGAGAGGAAGAGAGAGGAGAACACGCTGGTTGCATTAGATTTTGGACATGAATCGAGAAGATTGCGCTGAGAGAGATAGAGAGAGAGACCGATATAAACTCAAAATTTCATATATTCTGATATGTTTTTAACAAATGCCTACCATCCCCTTCGTATAAGAGGACTAGGATTACAAAACTAGAAAATGAATCAAATTCAAAATAAAATCTTTATTGATCCTACTTGACTCTAACCGATTCTAATTGGCTCTTAACTAATTTTATCTACCAAAAACATTGAGATTACAATCTCAATTTAAAATAACTAATCATAGACGAGAAACCCTAATTTGAAAAAATCCTCAAATATGCAATTTTCTTCAACTCGCTTTCCCCTGTCAATTTGGGAATAATTGCATCAATTCTCCTCGCTTGAAAAATTCATCTCCGGACGAATTGCTCGATCTTTGATTTGTCAGTGGAAAATTCCATATGGATTATTGGTTCAACAGATATCCCAAATTTTGCTCATTTTCAATGTTATGTTCATAATTTATTTCTACAGAGGGACATGATTGTAAATATTCTATCCCTTCACATAAATTTTTTTATAACATAACTGATACTCCAATTGGCCCTTTAGATAAAGTAGTTTTGGAGGTGGGGTCTTGCTGAAATTTTATCAAATAAAATCATTTTGCCTCATTTAATTGATACACATGGAGTAAATTTTCTCAATCGAAGGGATGCGATTCCCTTTCGAGAGAACACCTCTTGTATTAGACCTTCTCTCATCTTCAAGTAACAGTGACGTCGACGTCGAGGTGGGACCTGCTGATGACGCAGGCGTCGCGTGGAGCAGCGACAACGAGCTTGACTTGCGGTGTCGGTGCGTGGGGTTGGGAGGAGCCGTGCACGCCTCGTGGCACTAAGGAAAGTGCTTCGACGACATAGGAGGGAGCATCGACGGTGGCAAATACGAGTTGGACGTAGCTAGAGTCGAAGGTGACGCCTCTTCTTAGTGTGTGCAAAGAGGCAACCGTGGCCACCTCACAGGTAGCGAGGGCAGTGGCTCTTCCCACGGCGTGGTTGGATACGGGTGCAGGTGGGGATGGGTGCTCTGATTGGGATGGAACCAAGGTTGATGGTTCGACTGGAGGGTTTGGTGGGGCTGGCGAAGCCGCTGGCTGCAACGATGGTGGTGATGGTGTCGGTAACACGGGGTCTTCTTGGACAACAACTTCAAGCACATACACATCGAGTGCTTCAAACACCACATCCGTAGGATCCTTGTCGAATATGGGCTCTGTGCCCTTATGTTCTTCTTGTATAATAATTGTGTCAAATATATCTTCATCTTGAATGAAAATACCTCCAGGAAACACAAGTGGTGTCGTTTCTTCTTCATCAATGAATAGATTGTCATCAAGCCATTGTTGAACTTTCACAGATGCTAGAAGACGATTTTTGTATCTTTGTTTTCGTGGACGTGAATCGGGACCGATATGGATCAAATCGAATTGAAGCCACTAATATGCAATCGTATTGTCGAATCGTAGGAACGATTCGGTTTCCATGCTCTTATACCAAATGATGCAGTTGGAGAATCCAACGGTGGAAAATAATTTTGATAGAAGAAATTTAGAGAGGAGAGGAAGAGAGAGAGGAGAACGGGCCGGTTGCGCGGGATTTTGGAGACGAATCGCGAAGATCGTGCTGAGAAAGACAGTGAGATTGAGATAAACTCAATTTTTCATATATTTTGAACTATTTTAAACAAATCCCTACCATCCCCTTTATATACGAGGATGAGATTACAAAAATAGAAAATGAGTCAAATTCAAATTAAAATCTCAATTGATCCTAATTGACTCTAACTGATTCTAATTTACCCTTAACTAATTTTATATAAAAAATGTTGAGATTACAATATCAGTTTATTTAAATAAATAAGCAAACTAATTGAAAAGCTAATTAGAGACGAGAAACCCTTATGAAAAATCTCCAAATCTGCTATTTTTTTCAATTCGCTTCGCCTTGTCGATTTGGGAGTAATTGCGTCACATGTTGTGGGGATAACACTTCTGATTGGAGTGGGGCGGAGCTCTATAGGGGAGGTTCTTGAGGTCGAAGGTGTTGCGGCAAATCCGGAATGTTCGATGGTGGAGGCTTGGGATGGGCATTCCTTCTTTGCAGCCAATGGTAAACCCATAATATTGATGATCGATCACTAATGTGTTTTTGTTTTTTAGTGATCGATCATTAATATTATGGTATAAAACATTAGGTCACATCTCCATTAAAAGAATTAAAAAATTAGTAAATGATGGAGTAATTGATGCTCTTGATTTTACTAATTCAAGTGTTTGTGTGGGATGTATTAAAGGTAAATATACCAACAAACATGCTAAAGGATTAAGAAGAAGTACTGATTAGAAATCATACATACTGACATATGTGGTCCATTTCCTATAGATTGTTTTAGTGGTCAAAAATATTTCATTACATTTATTGATGATTTCTCACGTTACATGTATCTTTATCTTTTATTTGAAAAATCAGAGGCTATAGACGCTTTTAAGGATTATCAAATAAAAGTAGAGAGATGATTAGAAAAGAAAATTAAAATTGTGAGATCAGATAGAGGTGGTGAGTGAGTATTATGGTAGGTATGTTGGAGGAGAATAAAAACTTGGACCATTTGCACGATTTCTTAAGGATGAGGCATTGAACATCAATTTTCAATGCCCGGTGAGACGGATTAAAACGGTGTGCCGAAATACAGAATCACATGTTAATGGATATGGTTCGAAGTATGATGAGTAACTCCTCATTGCCATTATCCTTTTTGACTGAAGCTCTCAAGACAACCATGTATATATTAAATAGAGTTCCATCAAAAGCTGTTCCATCCACTCCATTTGAGCTTTGGAAGGGATGAAAACCAAGATTGGAACACATACACGTTTGGGGTTGTCAAGTTGAGATTATAATCTATAATCCACATGAGAACATGGTTATTAAGGCGGCAAGGCGAAAACCTGGGCGCCTGAGCGCCTAGGCGCGCCTAGGCGTGCCTAGGCGTTTTCCAAAGTGTGGCCTACATATCGCATTTGAGACATGCGACATATAGTTATTTAAAGCAAATGGATGTCGCATGTCTCAAATGCGACATCATTTTTTTGTTTTTTTTATATGTATATCACATTTTAAAAATGCGACATGTATATTGCATTTTGTAAATGCGCTACGTATATCGCATTTTGTAAATGCGCTATGTATATCGCATTTTTAAAATGCGATATACGTGTAGAACACATAAAAAAATAGTCGCCTAGGCGCCCAAGCGCGCCAAGGCGCCCAGGCGACCCAAGGCGTAGACCCAAGGCGCGCCATTTTCAATTAAACTAAGGCGCTCTTCCTAGGCGCAAGACCTGGGGCGCCTAGACGCCTAGGCGGCCGCCTAGGCGCGCGCCTTGACATCTATGCATGAGAAAACATTGGATATGAAGACTACAAGTGGATACTTCATTGGTTATCCAGAAGGCTCAAAAGGTTATAGATTCTATTGTCCAAATGGGGAATCAAGTATTATAGAATCAAGGAATTCCATATTTCTGGAAAATGGAGAGAATAGTGAGAGCAAGATAGTAATTAAAGACATCATACTTGATGAACTACCGGATCTTGTTATACCACTAGAAAGGGAGGAGCAAAATATTCAACACGATATCTTGGATGAGGCACAACATCAAGACGTTGTTGTCCCTCAAGTCCAAGATATTATTTTGATTGAACCAATGGTGAATTCTCCACTACCTGAGAATCAAGTTGAAATAGCACCAAGTGTTCAACAAGGTGTTGTTACAACTAGATCTGGTTGGGTAGTAGAATCTACAATCTCATCAGATTTTATAACATACCTACAAGAATGTGACTACGACACGGGAATTTCAGAGGACCTAATATCATTTTCACAAGGCATGAGTGGAATTAATTCTACCAAATGGTATAATGCCATGAGGGAGGAGATGGATTCTATGAGTGCAAACCAAGTATGGGACTTGGTAGAGCTACCCAAAGGAGCGAAACTTATTGGTTGCAAATGGGCCTTTAAAACTAAGAAAGATTCATTAAGTAACATTGAGAGATATAAGGCCAGACTTGTGGCTTAAGGTTTCACTCAAAAGGAGGGCATAAACTATCATGAGACTTTCGCTCCTGTATCACGAAAGGACTCATTACGAATAATCATGACATTAGTAGCTCATTATGATTTAGAGTTACACCAAATGGACGTGAAAACAACGTTTCTTAATGGAGACTTGGATGAACATGTTTACATGCAACGACTTGAGGATTTTATTTTAGATAATAGCAAGCATTTGATTTATAAATTAAGGAAGTCTATATATGGACTAAATCAAGCATCTCGTCAATGGTACTTTAAGTTCAACAATGCAATAACTTCATTTGATTTTGTTGAGAACATTGTCGATAATTATATATATATCTTAAGATGAGTGAGAGTAAATATGCTTTTTTAGTCCTTTATGTAGACATTTTTACTTGCTTGTAATGACCTTGAGATATTGCAAGATACAAAGATGTTTCTTTTTAATAAATTTGAAATGAAAGATATGAGCGATGCTAAATATGTCATTGGCATTGAAATTCATAGAGATGGATCTCAAAGAGTACTTGGGTTATCTCAGAAGGCTTATATTGAAAAACTATTAGAGAGATTTGGAATGAAATATTGTTCTCCTACCCTAGCCCCTATTGTAAAAGGAGGTAGAATTTTTTCATTCAAATGTCCCCAAAATAATTTAGAAAAGGAACAGATGAAGGACATTCCATATACATCTATCATTGGGAGTCTAATTTATGCCAAAACATGCACTAGAGCAGATATATGTTTTGCAGTTGGAATGTTGGGTAGATATCAAAGCAATCCAGACATGGACCATTGGATAGAGACAAAGAAGGTCTTACGTTATTTGCAAGGAATTAAGGATTTTATGCTAATCTATCAGCATTTAGATTCCGTAGAAGTCATTGGCTGTTCGGATTCGGATTGTGCATGTAGTAAGGAGGATAGAAAATCTATCTCTAGATACATTTTTCTGCTTGCTGGAGGTGCTATTTCACGGAGAAGTGTGAAGCAATCACTTGTCACATCAAGTACCATGGAAATCGAATATGTAGCATGTCACGAGGCTACTACACAAGCACTTTGGTTGAAGAATTTCATTACGGGTCTCAAGATAGTGGATTCAATCTCATGACCATTAAAGATTCATTGTGATAATTCTGCAGCCGTATTTTTCGCTAACAACAACAAGTATACGCATGCCAGAATGAGAATCAACATTAAATATCTTGTTGTCAAAGAGAAAGTTAGAGATCAGTTAGTATTGATTGAACATATATGTACTAAGTACATGATTGCGGATCCTATGACAAAGGGTTTGCCGCCTAGTGTATTCATCAATCATGTAATTGAGATGTGCCTAACTAGTACCTTGTAATAATATGAATACATCCATGTGTGTACACCTGAAGTTTTAATATGATGATCTTTTTGTTTATTGTCAGTTATATTTTGGAAGCATGCATTTAATGAACACACATAAAATAAGGACCCGTGTTAATATTTGGATATTAACATATGAAGTTTTGTTAAGATAAGCAACCTATTGGTATTGTAATGCTTAGAAGGATATATCTGTTTAAAAGGTATTTATCGCCAAGATTCATATTAATAGAGCATAAATTGGCAAATGGAAAACAACAAATTTGATACATGAGCCAAGTGGGAGAATGTAAGAAATTTTATGTAGGCAACTACCATATATGGTAGTTGTCAACATTATTTTTTATTTTTTATTTTATGGCTCATGATTAATTATGAAAGGGTGCATGTTTTGGGAGGTTGCTTATTGTGGTTACCTTAATGGATAGGTAACCATCATGTTTTATAAATGTGGATTGGGCTCCCCTCTCGCTCAACTAATGAATGTAAGAGGATCCATTACTCAAGCATATTGGGAAAGAGTTGAGAAGGAGAAGGAAATCCCATCTTAATCACTTCAATTCCGTTGCGATGGCTTCCGCTAACTATTTAGTATTTAAGATCTATTTTTTATTGATTAAGTTAATATATCTATCAAAGATCACATACTGGAGGAACTGATGGTTTTTCTTGAGGAGTCTGAGAGAATGGATGGGCCCACTGACGACCAAGATTGTTGGATCTGCCGTGATGGGTCCTTTTCGATCGGTAAATCTTGCAAAGCAACGAAAGGACCCTTGACATTTGACCGTGGGGGATGTATGGCAAACTGCAGACGAATATGGAAGTGGAAGGTTCCAACTCATGTGATGGTGCCCTTTGACTATTCAATAGAGAAAGATTGACAGATTTACACGTTCGTTCAGGCGGTTGACCCATCGTGTCATAGGTACTTGGTAAATGTTGAGGATGCCGATCATCTTTTCTTCAGTTGTGGGAGCTCCATGATATCCTAGAACCTTTTTAGGAATCGAGTGGTACGTACCGACAATGTTTCTGCGATTATAGAGCTCCATTGGGTAAACCTGAATGACACAAGAGAAGGAGAGATCGTTGTGCGTGGCAATGATCTGGGCGCTGTGGTTGGCTAGGAATGGGGTGGCGTTTCAACAGGATCATTTCTACGGCAAAAATGTGGTGGCACATGCTAGGGCACCGAATGAGAGTTGAAACATATAGGCTTGTAATAATTTTTGGTGATAAATGGTGTTTTTGGGCATACACCTATACGGTGGAGGCCTTTTTTTTCTTTAAGAGCTTGCAAATCACATTCGTTTTCCGGCTTCTCTTTGGAAAGGTATTTTCATCATTCTCCCCGACATGGTAGGTCTGCTGAGACATGCTGTTGGTAGTGGAGATCTTTTCAATTTTTGACGAAACGACTGGAGTGGTTCGGGTCCCCTCAAAGATCATTTTCCTAGACTTTTTGCTCTAGCTAGGGATTAGGAGTCCCGATGGCACATGTGTGGATATGCGGAGCTTAGAAGACAGCTTTTGCTATTGATTTTCTGAGCAGAGGTTGAGAGAATTTCTGTGTATGTTGAGGGAATTTGAGGACATGGATGACCCTGTTGCTGGAAAGGATCATTGGATTTGGGTGAGCGCCCCCTTCTTTGTTAATAAATCTTACAGGGCTTTCACGATGTCGTTGATGGTAATGCTGGAGGATTTTCGAAGAGATTGCGTGCTGATATGGAAGAGTAGGATCTTGCGACAAATCAAGGTGTTTATTTGGTTGATGAGGCATGGTCGATTACTCACGAATGCACGCGAAGACAAGATTCTTCGGATGGGCGATGTGACTTTCCTGAGGTGCGATGATGGCATTGAAGACATGGATCATCTTTTCTTCCGCTGCGAGGGCTCAGCCGAGCTTTGCTAACGCACTGGTATTCCTTGGCTTAGCACTGATGATGACACTGCATTTTGGAACTCAATTCGAGCGTTCTGTGGCAATTCTTAGGAGAATTGTATGGTACCTTTTGCACTCTTTTGGGTGATTTGGTGCACCAGGAATGAACTCATCTTTCATGATCATGTTTTTGTTCAGAAAATTTACTAGAGCGTGCCCTGGACTTGGCCTGGTTTTCTGTACAATAACACTTTATTTTTAATTGATTTGTGATGGGTCCCATCTCAATGACCCCCCCCCCCCCCCCCCCCCCCCCCACAAAAAAAATTTGTCTTTGTGTTTGCGCAAAGCATAGAACCCTTATTGGGGAGATATACATGGTGTGCAAGTGGGGGTGCCCCATAAAAGAAGCTGCCCTTTGCAGTGGCCATGATCATACTCCTAACAGTGCGGAGATTTGGCCTGAAGGGGAAAGACAGCTATTGACAACCACTTTTGCAAGTCATACTTATAGCACCTTTGATCCACCAACCAAAGTTTTCCACGTGGAAGTCCAAAAGAAAAATATGTTAGACAATATTCATTCAAGTTGGTTTTTGGTAAAAGACCTTGTGCCTTTTTTTTGATAATTTTTTGAGTTGGAATCTAACTTGCGAGTTTGGGAACCACACTTTTTCAGGTGGTACATCCATTCAAGGTGGAATGTGGTAAAAGTCCTTGTGTTCCATGGTTGTGTTCGGTGGTAACTCCTTTTGTAGCGTCTTCTTTTTATGTTGATTTGTGTGTTGGATCAGATCTCATTGAAGTCCCACACCCATCTCCATTATCATACACAATGGGAGTTTCCGCAATATTTTGCCTTTATGGAATTCTTGTTTCTGTGGTAGTCAAGAGGTTGCTTAAAGTAAGCTTGGTCATTCTTAGACCTAGTCCTTAATATTCTTAAGCTCTCAAACTTAAATAACAAAAGATAACTATCGTAATTGACACTGTAATGAAAGGAAAGCGCTTAACTATTTTCTATTTAAGTAAACTGACCTTTAACCACTATGTTCTTCATTAATCGTGAATCACTCTCCATTCGTTTGTTAGTCTGCATCATGAAACTTGGGATTTAAACCAGAGTTGAAACTAACACTCTTAATCTGATTCTATTATAGTCTGGAATTCAACAATTGTGATTCCAATGGAAGATATCATCAGCTTGATAATAATGTCCAGCTTCAGTTTTTTTTGAATTAAAAAGGGGAGAAATCACCACCTATCGCTGATCTCCCTTGCTTGATAATAATGTCCAGATTCAATGGTATTTTTATAACATGATTCAAAGGATGTTTATTTCATGAACTTGTATACATTTCACTTGCAATTGTGTCATTTTGACTTATAAATCCAAACCGTCATTCCTAAACCTTTGACGGGGTCAGTTCAGTAAAAAAGGGCGAAGGAAGTGGTGGGGTGTTTTGGGGATTGACAATTTTGTAATTTGAAAAACATTATTATTTTTGAGATGCTTTGTCAAGACCATAACATGTAGCTATTTTTCTCAAGCATTATGTTTTCCTTTAATCTAAACAAAACATGCACCTTCTGTTCTGTGATAGAATTCTCTTGAATCTATCATAATCTCTGCCACAAGTGATCTCATCAGTCCCATTTTAAGTAAACTGACCTTTAACCACTAAGTTCTTCATTAATCGTGAATCACTCTCCATTCGTTTGTTAGTCTGCATCATGAAACTTGGGATTTAAACCAGAGTTGAAACTAACACTCTTAATCTGATTCTATTATAGTCTGGAATTCAACAATTGTGATTCCAATGGAAGATATCATCAGCTTGATAATAATGTCCGGCTTCAGTTTTTTTTTGAATTAAAAAGGGGAGAAATCACCACCTATCGCTGATCTCCCTTGCTTGATAATAATGTCCAGATTCAATGGTATTTTTATAACATGATTCAAAGGATGTTTATTTCATGAACTTGTATACATTTCACTTGCAATTGTGTCATTTTGACTTATAAATCCAAACCGTCATTCCTAAACCTTTGACGGGGTCAGTTCAGTAAAAAAGGGCGAAGGAAGTGGTGGGGTGTTTTGGGGATTGACAATTTTGTAATTTGAAAAACATTATTATTTTTGAGATGCTTTGTCAAGACCATAACATGTAGCTATTTTTCTCAAGCATTATGTTTTCCTTTAATCTAAACAAAACATGCACCTTCTGTTCTGTGATAGAATTCTCTTGAATCTATCATAATCTCTGCCACAAGTGATCTCATCAGTCCCATTTTAGACAAGCACACCCATGCAAGTGTTACAGGGTAGCCTATATTTTGTCCATGATTCATCTCTACACACATACAATCCACATATTTTCCACCCGTCTTTGAGTAAATTGAATTTTATGTCTGATTTCCCCACAGTGTTGTTATAGCATCATATAAATGAAGTTTGTCTGCATAAATAGTAATTATGAGTGATTTCCTGTATAATTTGGAGTCCGTATTTTTGTTATTGAAAAAATTTCTGGTTGGTCATAGGTTTTATGCCATGTTGCATTTTGTATCCCTTGTAATTATCTAGGAAAAATAAAAAATGAAACTCACGGATTTAGGGGTTGAGTACCGCCATTGTTTCAAATTTCCCGAAATTTCGACGAAATTTCGGCGAAATTTCGGTTTCGAGACCCTACCGAAATCGAAATCGAAATGTCGATATATGCCCTTCCTTCACAAATCTAGACCGATTTTGGGCCGAAATTGTCGAATTTCGTCGAAATTTCGACGAAATTTCGAAATTGTCTCGTTTTTTCAGCATCTCGAAACGAAATCGAAATCGAGATTTAAAACCTTGAGTACCGCCTTCCACTTTATAGGCTAATTAAAGGGTCACCAATTTAAATAAGAGACATCCAAAGCTATCGCATGATCATTCTATATAGTATTTAATGGAATGCCTCTTTGCAGAAAAGCTAATTTTGACAACAGAAACCCCATACTTATCATCCTATAGGCGTGACATAGGTTTGCTGTATTATTTCGCAGGGAGAGATGGCTTAACTCACAACATGTTAAATGACATACATAATAACTGGAAAAATGCGGAAGCTGTTAGAGTAAAGTGCCTTGGTGTGCCTACGGTGGACATGGAAAATGTATGCACCCAACTTGAGGTATTTCTTCTTTTGTTTAAATTTGGTTCCCATTCCCTTTATTTTTTAATCTTTACGTTTCCTTTTAATGTATCTCAAGACTACTCTATGATGATTTATCCTAGCATGTAACATGCCACAAATGTGTAATGATAAATTTTCCCTAACTTCATTTGATGCCAACCTGTACATTAAACTTATAAATGATATGCATGATGGGGCTTCATCTTGTGTAAGGATCCAATGTGGGAAGATTGACTATTTTAACATCAACATCGGTCTGCATCAAGGTTCATCTTTGAGTTCATTCTTTTTTGCTTTGATTATGGACGAGTTAACTAGTCACATTCAAGATGATATACCTTGGTGTATGTTGTTCGTCGATGATATTGTGTTGATCGATGAGACAAGAGATGGAGTAAATTAGAAGCTGGAGGTTTGGAGACATGCCTTAGAGACTAAAGAATTTCGTATAAGTAGGGCTAATAGTATTGTGTTGTTCGCCGAATTTCGATTTCGGTAGGTGACCGACATTCGGCCGAAATGGTCTAATATCGATCGAAATTTGGGGGCACCAGTTCAAAAACTGAACGAAATGATTGAAATTTCATTTCTACCGGTCACTGAAATGGTGATCGATATCAAAATTTGAAGCATTGACTAAGATTGAGTATATGGAGTGCGCAATTGATGGAAACAACGGTAGGGGACTTGAGGTGAAGATTGGAGACGATAACATTCAGAAGAAAAATTCTTTTAAATACTTGAGATCTATTTTGCAACAAGATGGGGAAATTGATGGGGATGTTACTCATATAATAAATGCAGGTCGACTCCAGTGGAGAGGAGCATTTACTATTCTTTGTGATAAAAAATCTCTTTGAAAGTCAAAAGAAAGTATTACAAAGTAGCTGTGAGACCTGCTATGTTTTATTGATCAGAATGTTGGCATGTGAACCATAGACATGTGTAGAGAATGATATTATTATAGTAGCGGAAATGAAAATGCTACGGTGGATGTGTGATCATACACGAAAGGATGAGAGAAAATTGCTTAAGATGGTTTGACCATTTGCAAAAGAGGTCAATTGATGCGCCAATTAGAAGATGCGAGATTTGGCATGTTGAGTTTGTTAAGAGAGGGCGAAGAAGGTCCAGTAAGGGTTGAAATGAGACTGTCCAAAGGGATCTTAGTTATTTGGATTTAAGCCTGAGAATGACCCAAAATAGATATGAATTGAGACAGAAAATCCATGTAGCCGACCATACTTAATTGTGAGAAAAGGCTTTGTTGTTGTATTTGATGGCAATCTGAAATTCGAAATTTCGCAACAATTTGGTATCAGGCGATTATTTTCATGTTTTAGTCTCCTATTTTATTTAATACTTAAATTGAGACCAACACCATGAAATATGCTAGTACATAAGTTAGTTTTGTGAAGTTAGATATGTCAATCATTTACTTTGATTTTTCAGTCTCATATTTTGTACCAATTTCTATGGTCTGGTGGTAGTGCAGTGTGCCTACCACTCAAAAAACCACGGTTTAAATTTCCCTTTATGGGGGTTGCATTAGATAGCTGAAGGTCAACGTAAAAGTAGCCAACCTTTTAACATGAATTTGAGCAAGAATCCATGTACCCGACCCCACTTAAAGTGGGGGAATGCTCTACCTTTTTTATCCAATCCCATATTTTTCTACACAAAAATGAGCTAATAGATTCTGTTGAAGAGAAGTTATATGAAATATAAAATTAGAGTTTCCTTCCAATGTACCCTTTCCTTCCCCTTTTTGTGGAATATGATCCAAACAACTCCGTCCTGTTGACCTGCAAATTTAGTCATGTTTCTCTTCGTTATTTTCTCACCTCAAATCCCGATTGCATCAATAAGTATTAGAGCATGTTGTCCAAGTTTTTTTTCTTTATTTAATGATCCTACAATGTACGGAAAGAAGAGTACCAAAAGGTGTTACGTTGTGAGCATTATAGTTTGGGTTTGAGTGACCACCATTTGGGGGTTTTCTTTCAGTTGAAAATAAGGGGTGTCTTTTAGCATCCATTCTTTTGTTTGTGAGATGCTGTGACATTGAGGTAGGTGGTGCATGCATGCGTTTGTTTTAGTTATAGTGACGATGGCTTCCGGATTTTGATTTTTGTCATTTTCATTGAAGTAGGTGATCACTGGTTGGATATCTTCACTCTTCAGAGACCTTTCAGGATGTTAATTTAATCATAATAAATTTGTGCATATGTTATTTGGTTATATTGAGGTGGACGCTGCTAGCTGTAGTCATATTCTTGGTACCTCATGTTCGACTTTGTCTCATAAATATATGGATTTTCCTTTGGCTTGTGGACTGGTATAGAAGCTAGAGAGTAGGCTTGGGAGTTGGAAGGATTCTTATCCATCGTGGCTGTCACATGGTGCTTCTCAAGGCAGTCTTATGTGCTATACTCGTGTTCCATCTCTCTACTCGCATAGTTTCAGCTGGGCTTGGAATCCACTATGAGATGGTTAGTTTGGTCCATTTCGTGACCGCATGGCCCTTGGTTGATTGGGACTTGGTGACATGACCTCTAAATGACGGTGGTTGGGGTGTTCAAAAGATGAAAGTAATGAACAAGACTCTCCTCTCAAAATGGTTTCTGCATATATGAGGGGAAGAATGAGGACTTGCTTTGCCAGTTGGTGTGGAGAATCTATGGTATTAGCTCTTGTTTGTCCAATAAGGTGCCCGCGGTGCGGGTCCCTACTAGCTTATGGAAGGGGATCATCTCAACAATGTCGAGGCTACATGTTTTCTGTGATCTGTATTGGGAGATGTTTAGGTTCTGGACGGATGATTGATCTAAGGATGTGACACTTTGTGATTGATTTTAAGCTTTTTGCTTTAGTTGGCAACCCAAACCTTTGTGTTTCTTTTGTTTGGATCAAGTTGGATTTTTGGAATTGATGCATGACTTCTTACGAATGTCTGACTGACTATAAAACAAGGAGTGGCCATTGGTTGACCACGACTCTTGGTATTGGTATGAAACGTATGATGAAGAGTTTTCAATCATAAATGTCTCCACCCTTGGTGTATGACCCTGGGACCTGGAAACGAATTTGGAGCTTGAATCCTTTGGGAATGAAGATATTCGTAAGGTTGCTATGAAGAGAGTGTGACAACGAGAGTTTATCAGGCCATGATTCTACACGACTGATTTTTGCCCGAAAATGCCTTTGAAGATGCGAACCATTTGTTGTTCTCCTGTGATTAAGTCAAATAGATTTGGACCAACAGTGGACACCTCTATTATAACTGGGCTTTTTTTGAGGCTATAGTGTAAATGGATTTTGCACGTCATTTGGGAATGCACAACATCGTTTAAGGGGTGATTGCGTAAACCTATTGGTCTTGCTCCGATCTCTGTGGTTGTCTTGTAATCAGTGGTTTTCCATTATTAAAGATTGTACATGGAAAATATAATGGAGCATGCTATGATTGAAAATTTTTATTGGATACACACCGCTTTGGGTGCCTATGCCTAGGGGTGTCCATGGGACAGGTATTCGACCCCTTTGATTGTGACCCGCCCTGACCTGTTATCGAGTCATGGGTTGACCCACCTCATTCCTATGGTACCTAGTTATTACCCACTTAACGCCAATAGGTGTTGGGTACCTCTATTAAAAGGCAATCGCTTATTTAATAGATAAGTATCAATAAAAGGACAAAATAGCTAATTATAATTTTTCGTGAACTCTATTTATCAACTAAGAAAAATCACTGATTTTTTTTGTCGCCGCTCCTTCATGATTCCGATTTGTTTGGACATCAAATTCATCAATTATTTTTACATAATTTTGTTAATATTCAAATAAAATATTTTTTTATCAATTCTACAATAAAAAATATTTATATTTATGGAGATATGGACTCGAGTGACCATTGTTGATGTAGGGTATGCTCTCTGAATAAAGAGAGACACTGTTAATGAAACACGACATATATAAAAATGCAAACGATATGTACATATGTCTATCCGTATCTATATCGTATTCATAATAATAATGTTGGGACACGATAATCTAAATAAAGAATGCATTCGGATAGGGATATATAAACATATTTTTATATATGTCGAAATCTTAGAGCACTTATAAAAAGGGAAATTACATAAAAGGACCACAAATGGTTACTACTCAACAGAATAAAATAAAGCCGATTATAACACTCCTCAAGATTCTTAGAAAACGCTTCTCCTGGAGCATATCTATTGATCATGCACAACTTCGAGATTATCTACGAGAGATGTTTCTTTGGTAGCGCTTTCGTAAATACATGTGTAAGCTGAAAATCAATGGAGATGTATGGAGTAGTGATCTTCCCCTGTCATACAACATCACAAATTAAGTGACACTCAATCTGAATGTGCTTGGTACGCTCATGGAAAACATGATCCATGGTAACATATGTAGCATACTTGTTGTCACAGACAGTACAAAGGAACACAAGTAGTGACAACAATACCAATTTCCTATAGAAAATAGGCTACGTAAGTAATCTCACAGCTGGCCTGAGCCATCGCCTTGTATTCTGCCTCTGCACTTGATCTGGAACCTATGGTCTGCTTCTTGCTCCGTCAAATGACAAGGTTTCCACCAACCATCGTAACATATCTTGTAGTGGATCGATGATCCTCAAGTGAACTGGCATAGTCTGCATCAACATAAGCAGAGACAACAGTTTGGTCATGACCCCCATAGAAGAAGCTTCACCCTGGGGATTCCTTTGAACATCATGCTAATGACTGTAAATTGGTCTTTCTATGTGCTGGCTGGTTCTGCTCACAACATAAGATATATATCCAACCTAGTGCTCACAACTAATCAGACTTCTGTGTCATGTAGTGTCTTCAAATGCAGGATTCGACTGATGTAGAGTGCTTCCTTGAGTTTGTAGAGATGCCATATGGCTTGCATCCAAGTAGTCCGTCCTTAGTTAGGATGTCCGAGCAATGCTTCCTTTGTGAGAGATGAAGTCCATCTGTAGTACGTATCGATTCTATGCCAAGGAAGTAGCAGAGTTGGCCATGATCCTTCGTGAGGAAGACCTTCTGAAGGAAAGCCTTGGTCTTTGAAATGCCATCTTTGTCATCACCTGTGACAACCATTATCATCAATGTAAATCCAAGTATGCCAGTACCAGTGGATCGTCGTCTGACAAAGACGGAGTAGTCAGATGTTGTCCTCTGGAAGCCAAGAGTGCTGATTTCTGTAGTAAGTTTATCAAACCATGCTCGAGGACTCTACTTTAGGCCATAGATAACCTTGCAAAGTCAACCCCCCTCGACCTTATAATCTGGAGGCTGCATCATGTAAACTTCCTCCTCAAGATCTCCATAGAAGAAAGCATTCTTCACATTGAGATGAAAGACCGCCTCTTATTGACAACCACTGAAAGGATAGTACGAATAGAGTCCATCCTTGTCACTGAGGAGAAAGTCTCAAAGTAATCAACCTTATAAGTCTGTGTAAATCCTTTGGCAACCAACCGTGCTTTTAATCTGTTAATGGACCCATCGGGCGACTGCTTGATCACGAAGATCCATATACAAGCCACACGTTTAATCCCCATGGGATATGGTATAAGGTCCACTTTCCCCTGAACATGAGAGCATTCATTTCCTCATTCATTGCTTGTCGCGAGCTATGATTCTCTAAAGTACTGTGATGATCTCTGGCATGGTTATTAAGGCGACAAGGCGTTAAAGCTGGGCGCCTAGGCGCGCTTAGGCGCGCCTAGGCGTTTTCCTGAAAAACCCTTTTTTATCATTACTTAATTTCTTAACTCTTCTCTGGCTAGTTGTAATGCTCAAAGAAGGGCAATCCCACTTCTCATTATAGGATATAGAAGAATAACTTACCAATAAAAAATAGTTAAATGGGAGAAGGAAACCAAAGTGTCAGACATCCAGAACAACATGGTTAAACCAGAGATCTGCTAAGTTTAAATCAAGCACCCAAAAAAAAGAACCGACCCATAAGAGAGGATGAGATTAGCATCCCAATAACAAAAAAAAGATATTAGCATTAATCCTCATAGTTTCCTCCACAAACCTGTAACAAGAAATCAATAAACTGAAGAGGTGATCAAGAAATCAAGAAACATGATAATGAAACATGATGAGTAGGGGGGACAGGGGGGAAGTCCTTCACAAGACTACAGTTGCTGGAAAAGAGAAGAGGTGATCGGTACTCTTTTTTCGCAGACTAATGGACAAAGAAGACCATATAAAGTCCCTCATTAGAAAACAAACACATGATCTCAACCACTGCCATTCCCCATAAGTCCAATTTCCAACTTCCAACACAACAGAACACACAGTTTCCAATTATAATAAACATCATCATTAAAAAGATAGATAGATGCCTACACACCATGGAAACTGTGTGTATGAAAAGATAGATAGATAGGCGCGCCTAGGCGTGCCTAGGCGGCCGCCTAGGCGGCCCAAGGCGTCGCTTCTTTTAATAAAAACAAGGCGCATGTTCAAGGCGCACGGGCTAGGGCGCCTGGGCGCCTAGGCGGCCGCCTAGGCGCGCCTAGGCGTGCGCCTTAACATCTATGATCTCTGGGAACGAAAATGGTCATGAAAGCATATGCGTATCTCTTGTCACAACATGATAAACCACCAGTAGAAGTGAAATGAAATAGAGTCGAAAGTAGGCGACTGCTTGATCGTGAAGATCCATCTTCAAGCCACATGTTTAATCTCCATGGGATATGGTAAAAGGTCCCACGTTCCACTGGGTGTGAGAGCATCCATTTCCTCATTCATTGCTTGTCACCAGCCATGATTCTCTGAAGGACTGTAATGATCTCTTGGAATGGAAATGGTCATGAGATCATCTGCATATCTCTTGTCACAACATGATAAACCATCAGTATAAGTGAAATGAAACACAGATTGGAAACTACATTGCCTTTTTGTTCCATGGAGAGCTATTGGAAGCTTCTGGTCACACCTGAGACAGCGGTGGTGGGAGCACTTGAAAATGACATCTCATCCCACAAAAGAGGAACAAGCTAAGGCACATGATCAGACACAGATGTATGTTTGCGTTTATAAACTATCGGTGAGGGAGGCAGATCCTAGGTAAAGAAGGTAGTTTATTTAAAGCAAGTAGCATCCTCAGAAATATAGTATTGATGCCCATCAGGATCATAGCACCTGTAGCCCGTTTGAGTTCGTGAATAATTAAGAAAAAAACACTTGACTACCGTAAAGAGTATTATTATTATATGCGTTATGTACTATTTAGTATTTTCGTATTGTTCTCTGGACTACTCTGTACTTTACCTATTAGGTCTCTCCCTATATAAGAGAGGCCAGGGTTCTCTTGAATAATAAATTGCTTATTTTCTCCCAACATGGTATCAGAGCCTAAACCCTAGGGCTCATCCCACCACCCGCTCCCACCACCCGCCGGCGCCCCCTCCTCCCGCCGCCGCCCCTCCTCCTGCCGCCGCCCCTCCTCTCGCCGGCCCCTCCTCTCCACAACCGATTCCGCCTCTAGGTGGTTGACAGCCCGGCCCCCACGTCGTGCCCTAGCCGCTGCCGTGCCCTGTTGACTTGATCGCAGCCCGCTCGTCCCCCGGATTTATGGGTTTGGGTGTGTACCGTCTACATACGCACTCAAATCCTATGCAGTCTCTATAGACATTTATCACTCGGTCTACAAACCCTAGTTCTTCTCCAGCGGCGATATGTCAGAATCCAAGGTGGATATGCCATCCATAGGTGCGTTCAAGGGTCCCACGCCAATAGTGAAGATGGATGGTTCAAACTACGAGCTCTGGGCGATGTAGTTCATGAGCCTAATGAAGTCAAACGGTAAGAAGCACATTCTTATCGAGGATGAGCCAACAAAGAAGACAGGGATTTATGCCTCGTGGGAGGTTGATGATTCGTATGCCAAAGTTTGGATGTCAGGCACACTGTCGATGGAGATTGCCAATGATGTCCTCCATCAGCCCACTGCCAAGGCAATGTGGGATATTCTGGCTGCAACATACTCACAAGTGAGGAATGAAACCAAGATGTTACAGCTTCAGCACGATATATTCACGATGAAGCAGAACGGCAGACCACTGCACTCCTTGTACACGTCCCTGAGAGGGATGTTTGAGAAACTCTACAGTACCATCCCACTCACAGCAACCCCCGAGCAGCAAAAGACGTTTCGGAATACCACCATGGTGGGTGTTCTACTTGCAGCCCTAGATCCTGAGTACGAGGCTGCCCGTTCTCAGATTTTGGCAGATGCAGTTATTCCTCCAATGGAGGATGTTTACCGGAGGCTCAGTCGCATTTCCGTGCCTTCCAGCTCATCTACTCCACCCCCTTCGGCGATGGCGGTATCGCGTGGGAGTGGTGGTCAGCCTTCAGGTCGTGGACGTGGTCGTGGAGGTGGTAGGGGTGGTCGCTTTCGTCACCCCTGTTCGTACTGTCATCGTACAAGCCACTCGGAGGATACATGCTACTCTAAGCATGACTTTCCAGCATCAGCGAGGGTAGCTGATCATGTTTTGCCCCAGTCAGCATCCAATGCCGACAATCGTTTTGAGGAGCTCGTGGCACGTCTACGTGATATTATGCCACAATCTGCTGCTGATTCTCCTGTTGGACCTTCTGATGTCGCTGCCTCTGCCTCTGCCAGTTCCTCGGCTATCGCCAGTACCTCAGGTAGCGCTACTACGTTTACCACTTGTCATGATATATCAGGTTGGATTATAGATTCTGGTGCTACACATCACATCTGCCGAGATCGAGAGAGACTTGAGTCCTACAGGGACATTTCCCATGACCGTTCAGTACAGATCGCAGATGGTACTCATTCCCCCCTTGTGGGACAGGGGGAGGTCTTCCTATCTCCTTCTGTGCATCTACAGAATGTTTTACATGCTCCTCAGTTCTCCATGAATCTGTTGTTCATTAGTCAGATTACGAAGGATTTGCACTGTCGTGCTATATTTGACCCCTCTTCTCTTATTTTTCTGGACATACTAACGGGCAGGGTGATTGGCTGTGGCTCTGAGCAGAATGGTCTGTATCGCTTGGTCCGGAATTCTTATGCGGATGTCTCTTCTTATTCAGCTGAGCCTGTTTCTCCGTACATCTGGCATCTTCGCTTTGGTCATCTTCTACCTCAGATCTCTCCCAGATCTTCATTTCGCTGTGATGCATATCAGTTGGGAAAGCATCATAGGTCCAGCTTTCCTAGTCATCAGAGTCGGAGTAGTAGCTCCCTGTTCGAGTTGTTGCATATTGATATTTGGGGTCTAAGTTGTGTTCCTGATCATCAGGGACACAGGTTCTATCTGGTTGTAGTGGATGATTTCTCTCGTGTAACTTGGGTATTTCTTTTAAAGAATAAATCTGAAGCAGGAGATGTGATTAAAAATTTGATTAATGAAGTGCAGAATGTTTTTTCCTCTAATGTCAAATATGTTCGTACAGATAATGCCCTGGAATTCTGCACAAGGTCTATTTCTCAGTTTCTCTCCTCAAAGGGCATTATTCATCAAACTACTTGTCCTTACACATCTCAACAGAATGGAGTGACAGAAAGAAAGTACCATCATCTTCTTGACATTATACGAACCCTTCTTATTCAGAGTTGTGCTCCTATATCGTTCTGGGGGGACGCTGTCCTAACGGCTTGTTACCTAGTCAATCGTATGCCATCTTCTGTCCTAGGTGAGAAAATTCCTATGTTTATTATTTTTCCTGATAAGGAATTATTCTCACTTACTCCTCGTGTCTTCGGTATTGTTGCCTTTGTTCATCTTCTCACTCCAGGACTTGACAAACTCTCTCCTAGAGCGGTCAAGTGTGTCTTCGTTGGTTATTCTCGGACTTCAGAAGGGCTATCGCTGCTATGACCCCATAAACAAGAAATACTTTGTCAGTGCTGATGTCACGTTCTTTGAGTCTGTTATGTATTTCTCTCCTGCAGGTGATAGGTTGGTACCGTCTACTACCAATAACGATGTCTATGTTCCTCCACCTCCTACGTGGGGTTCACCTGAGTCCACTCCAGTACCAGTTACTACGTCATCTTCATCACCATCACCTTCGCCACCACCACCTCCACAACCTCCCATTCCACCTTTACCAAAATTCTATACGTGTCGGTCCGGTCCTGCTCAGGCTACACGTCCGACATCCAGCACGCCTCAGGTATGTGTTGATGACATTCCTACTGACGGGTCAGATATGGTTCATGTGCAGGATTCTTTATTGCAGGAGGACACGGCACCATCCAATTCAGTGGATGATGACCTAGATGTTTCTATTGCTATTCGGAAGCAGAGGAGGACGTGCGCTTCTTATCCCCTTGCTTCTAATGTGTCTTTTTATCGCCTCACAGGCGATTTCCAGAGATTTGCAGCAGCTTTGTCATCCGTGGACATACCACGGACCTATCAGGATGCGTTGAAGGTTGATGTCTGACGATTGGCTATGGAAGATGAGATGCGGGCCTCACAGTCTCGTGGCACATGGAGCTTGGTTAATGCTCCTCCTGATGCATCAATTGTTAGCTGTAAATGGGTATTTACAGTGAAATACCACGCAGATGGCAGTCTAGATCGTTACAAGGCTCGGTTGGTTTCTCGAGGCTTCACACAGACGTATGATGTGGACTATATGGATACATTCTCTCCGGTGGCTCGTCATTCTACACTTCGCATACTACTATTTGTTGCAGTGGTACATGATTGGCCTATATCTCAACTTGATGTCAAGAATGCTTTCTTGTATGGAGATCTGCAGGAGGAAGTCTACATGCAGCAACCACCAGGGTTTAATGCTGAGGGGGAGAACCATAAGGTGTGTAGACTTCACAAGGCAATTTATGGCCTTAAATAGAGCCCAAGGGCGTGGTTCCAGAAACTTTCTCATTTGATTGAAAGACAGGGGTTCAAGAGATCGAATGCAGATCATTCCCTGTTTGTTCAGAAGTCCTCTACCGGTACGGTTGTCATCATGGTCTATGTTGATGATATTCTGGTTACAGGAGATGATGTTCAGGGAATAGAGAGGGCAAAAGCGTTCCTAGGCCGTCAGGACCTTGGAACCCTAAGATATTTTCTGGGGCTGGAATTTGCCAGTAATGCACAGGGTCTAGTGATGACCCAAAGGAAGTACGTTACAGATTTCTTGACCGAAACATGCATGGCTGGATGCAGACCATCGAGTATTCCCATGGATCCGAGCATGAAGCTGTATGATGATGACACTGCGGAAGTAGACAAGCGGAGATATAGAGAAATGGCGGGTAAGCTCCTTTATATTACCATAACTCGACCTGATATTGTCTTTGCAGTCAATCAGGTGAGTCAATTTATGGAGCAACCAAGGCAAGTTCATATGGACGCCATATACATGATACTGAGGTATCTAAAGTCTTCTCCAGGTTCAGGGTTGCTATTCCGAAAGGGCACAGATCTATCTATTTCATCATGTGCAGATGCCGATTATGCAGGTTGCCCTAAGGATAGAAAGTCAACCTCAGGGTTCGCCATTTTTGTTGGGAGCTCGTTGGTCTCTTGGAAAAGCAAGAAGCAAACCGTTGTGGCAAGGTCCAATGTAGAATCTGAATATAGGACCATGGCACAAGCAAGCACGGAAATGATGTGGGTTCGATCTGTGCTAGAGGATCTACATGTAGCCGTACCTGTACCTATGCAACTTCTGTGTGACAATCAGGCAACTTTGTTTATTGTCAACAATCCAGCATTCCATGAGAGAACTAAGCATATTGAAGTTGACTGCCACTACACTAGGGACTTGATCCAGAGAGGCTTGATTTCTACATCTCATGTGAGCTCAGGGGATCAGACTGCTGATATATTTACCAAGCCGTTGCTCAGAGGACCCTTCCAGAGATGCTCTTCTAAGCTGAGCATGATCGACATCTATGCTCCACCTTGAGGGGGAGTGTAGAGAGTATTATTATTATATGCGTTACGTACTGTTTAGTATTTTCGTATTGTTCTCTGGACTACTCTGTACTTTACCCATTAGGTCTCTCCCTATATAAGAGAGGCCAGGGTTCTCTTGAATAATAAATTGCTTATTTTCTCCCAACAACCACCATAGGTGACAACTTATCGACTGCTTGAAAATTGTGGACTAACACAATACACCCAAAAATTCTCAGAGGTAATGGGAAGGGCAACTCATTGAGATATAGTAATGTAAAAGGATTGGTCCCCTTTAGGACTGAAGATGGAACTCTGTTGATAAGATGGACGGCTGTAAGAACGACATTACCCCAGTAAATCTTCGGAACCTTTATCTGAGTGAGAAGGGACTAAGCAATGTCAAGAAGATGTCTAATCTTCCTTTTCACTACCTCTTTTCCTAGGAGGTATACAGATATGAAGTTTGGCGAACGATTCCCTAGGAAGCAAAGAAAGTCGTCAAGTCATGTTGGGTGAATTCCAGAGCATTATCAACACAAAATTTGAACACAAGTAGAGAAGAATGCTTTGATGTACTCAAAGAAATTCTTGACAATTTCATTGATCTCTGAACCTTCCTTTATTATATAGACCCAAGAGAATTGACTATAATCATCAATAAAAACAACATAATATTTGTATCCACTCAGAGTTTGGACTGGACAAGGTCCCTATCAATGGACAAGAGCAAAATGAACATCACGACAACGCTCAACACACGCAAGAAAAGATGCTTGATGATGTTTTCTGAATTGACATGCCTCGCACTCAAAGTACTTCAGCATAGAAACTTCAGAGAACACGGAGATATCCTTGGTAGAATGGTGTCCACTGTCTAAGGCAAAGGTGCCAAAGCAATAGATCATCAGAGATAAACACGTCGTCAACAAAGTTCGAGTCAGAGGGAATATCAAGATAGTAGAGGTCATTCTTTTCATGTCACCCACCAAAAATCTGCTTCATCCGGATGTTCTGAAAGTAACAACAGAACTCATCAAAAATCACTCGACAATTAAGTTAAGTACATAGCTTCTGAATAGATAAAAAGCTAAGAGGAAAAGCATGGGCTTAATGGACTCCAATCAGTAGGAGCTTTGAGGAGAACTCCATAGTTCCAACAATAGTAATAGGGGAATGGGCCCCGTTAGCAACCCGAACTGTCTTCACAGAGGAAGAGAGTTGAGAAAAGATGAGGAGACTACCCTCTCCTGTCAAATGTCTTGATGTCCGGAGTTAATAATCCAGGCAAGGCCAGATTCAAAGGCGGAGTTGGCTTCTATTCCTGAAGTTGTAGCCAAACTAACAGTAGTAGCAGTGGTAGTACTCCCGACTGAACATTCAGTGCCTCAATTGGGAGTATTCTACGGCAACTGAATAGTGCTGGCGTACCACCAAAATGCTGATCAGACGGGTCCTCTGCAGTATCATAAGCTATCTAATAGGAGGTTGTTCTTAGGCACTGTTGGCATTGGGTTGTATGCCAAACTTTGCCCAGTATCGCTCTGACGGAGACGATGCTTGGTAGTGGATACTGAGAAGAAGTAAACTCACAGCTACAACTGTGACCACAACCACATCCAAATTCTCGTCCACATCATGAGTCACATCCATGTCCACAACCAAAGTCACTGCTTTGACCTCCACGAAAACTCTATCATCATGGTCAAGAAGACGTTATGTAGAAGAGACTATTGTTGTTTTACTCAAGCATATGGGTGACCTAGGTCACCATTCCAGACCACGTTGGGCTTCTTGAGCAATAAACTGTGGCTATGATGCCACAATCGGAGTTGCATGATGACAGAGAGTCACAGATGATGTTGAATACCTGCATGAGGTGCTACGAACTTGTCGGGCATCATGGAGGTCCCACGCAATCACGAAGCACGAGCATACATAGACATTGGAATGCCTCAGATGAGTGAAGAAGGTGCTAGGGTCCTAGGTTGAGGCACATGCGATGCACTTGGCCTTGGTGAAGGCGCTAACAGCCTAGGTGCGCTGTAGGAGGTGTACAGGGCCTTGACGGAGGCTCCAGCCGCCCAGGCAGAGCCTTGGAGGTGCATAGGTTCTTGGCAGAAGTCTATAGGGCCTCAGTGGAGGCACATGGGGCCTTTGGGGAGGTGCAAGGTTCTGCATGTGGTAGGAGGCGGCCTGAATCCCCTTGTAGGGGCCCTAGTTGCTGGAAGGACATTGCGCAATGGCTTTGGAGATTTAAAAAAACGAAGGGTTGGTGATAGCGGTGGTATCTAGGTTAGAACACCGGTCTTGGACTACTGCTTTGATACCATGTGGAGAAGAATGAGAGAACACAATAATGAGATACTTTATTCAGGTCTAGGGGTTCTTATATAGGCCGAAATCATAGAGCACTCATGAAAACGTAAATTATATGAAAGAATCTCGGAGGGTTACAACTCAATATAATAAACTAAAGCGAATCTAACAAGGATATATGTAACTATGCAGATAATGTAAATAATATGAATATATGAAATTGAAAGGAATAAAATCAGATTCAATAATGCCACATTTGTGTAGGTTCTTTCTTATAATGAATCGAATGTTGATAAACACGATGTAAAAATATATATATATATAACTAGATGACACTGTGGCAAATGGCTTATAAATATATATTTGTATTCATATATTATTACATTAATTATCACCATATTTGGTTGTTGGGATGTATGTGTTTGTGATATAATTTGTATTCAATTGTTTCATTATCATCATGTTTGGATACCTGGATGGCTATCTATCGATTTAGAGCTTATCCGATTTATTTATCATATACGTTAATTCAACTATTGACATCCATATGTGTGTGTATATATATATTTCCATTTCAAAGTGGATATGTATACCGATACGGATGTCATCATGTGTCAGCCATCCAACACGTAAATTTAATATAATCTATATAATATTTGATTCTATTATTTTTTTTATATGATATGCATCCATTTCATATCCATATGCATATGCGTATTTAATGATTTAATAATACATTTTTCACATTCACCATTATTTTGTATCCGCATCCATATTTATATTTTTAAATAGGTAAGAGTAATGGTAACATCTATATTGGTATTTCTATCTAACCATTTGCATTTTTGTAAATCAATCTATAGTGGAAATCCAACGAAGTACCTGTGGGTACCTGTTGAATTTTTTGATTGGGGCATGGGTCATGGCATAGAGGGTACCTGACCCATTACTTTCTAACGGGTACCTGTGAGTTTAGGGTGAAACTGAACCGGTCAAGCTGGGTAGCCGTTGACCCGGATGTTTTGAACACGCCCATCTACACCTTGTACTTCAAGAAAGAAAAGATATTCTTTTTGTCAAGGTTTGACTTTCTTCCAGTTTTATCTCTTTTAGAGATCCTCTATATTGTGCGGTTCTTAAAGATAGTAATGACTACAAGGTAGTAACGGCTGCAAGCGGTGGGATTGCGGCAGAGGAACAAAAGTATGCAAGATGGTAGCACCGGCATTAGCCGTGATGAGAGCACGGGAGACACACGGCACTATTCGATGTGAATAATAGGTCTTGATATGCGATTCTATGGAGAAGAAGCAAGAGTGGCAACAACAGACATGGGTATGACGAGGCATACGGCCATTGCGGTCTTGCGGGGCATCAGCCCTAGCAGTGAAAGGGATACGCTGCCACTTGAAAACTAAGGGGCACCATGCGGGGGCGATGATGCTCTGCACAAGGAGGTGGTGGCTGTGGGGTATCACCCGCGGAGGACTTGCTCGTGAGGAGCACAATCAGCATGATCCCAGGGGGCCGCAGAATTGAGTGTCGGCGATGAGGAGGCAGGTGCAAAGGGAAGAATGCGGCATTTCTAGTCGAAGGTAGATCTTATGATTTAAAAAAGAGAGGCGAGATTAGGTTCTGAAACTCTAGGTCACAGAGAAGCAGAAATGGAGGAGTCCCATTCGCCTTCTTTCTCCTTCATGCCCATTTTTCCTGATTATTTTTTACTTTTTGGGCATCAGACTGGGCCCTTGTATATCCTTTCTTTTGCTTAGTTTATTTCTTTTATTCGTGTGTAGCATACTGATTTTCTCATGTTTTTTTTTTCACTGAGATAATCATCTTAACCTAGACCCTTCTGATTTTCTCATATCTTTCTACCTGAGTTGCTTGAGAATGAAAAATCTTGTCCCGAGTCTCCGACTAACTGTAGTGCATGCCTTCAGGACAAATCTGGAGGTCTAATCATCCATAGACAAGGTGGTCAGCTCATCCTGTACAGAGGCCGGCATTATGATCCCAGGAAAAGACCCGTTATTCCTCTTATGTTGTGGAAGCCTCGTGAACCAATTTATCCAAAATTAACAAAGACGGTAATTGATGGCTTAAGCATAGAAGAAACTAAAGAAATGAGAAAGAAGGGTCTTGCTGTTCCTACCTTAACCAAGCTGGGTAACACCCTTAACCCACTGCTCTTTAACAAGTCGAATTCATCCTCAGTTTTTAAGCTGATTATTTATCTTTTAAATATGTTGTTCGATGGCGACTGCAGCGAAGAATGGCTACTATGGTAATCTATTAACAATGGTGCGTGATGCTTTCCTGACAGACGAGCTTGTCCGTATTGACTGCGAAGGCCTTGGAAAAAGTGATTACAGGAAAATCGGGTATAAGCTTGCGGTAAGGATGTGATCTTATTTCCTTTTTTTGAGTTTAATTGTCATTGAGAGCACACCGTTCGATGACTTGTTAATTTCAGCTTCACAAGCTGTTTTCTCATTAACTTTGGTAAAAATGACTTCCTTGGAAATAAAAATAAAATGGTTTAGATGGTCTTTCCACGGGCACTTCATTGAAATAATTATTTTCTGATGCCAGTACTTGGTTCCCTGTGTCATCATAACTTTCGAAAAGGAGCAGATCGTGATATGGAGGGGAAAGAATGACCTCAACCAGCAGAAATCCATGCAGGCTCTAATATCTTCAATCGGTGATACAGATTTTGACATGCCAACGAGTCAGGATAGTGCCTCTGCAATTTCGAAGATAAACTGAATAATGAGGTGAATAATGCTAATATGGCCAACTTTCTGCCATAGTTTAAACTGAAAGCACAGAAATTTGGAGTCATCTTTGAGAATATCACGCCCTGCTGGTGAATAGAATCTTGACGGAAAGATCACCAACATAGCATCTGTGCAGTCTGAATTGCGCACAAGATATTCAGCTCAAGGTAGCATTAAAGGATGCACATGGAAGGAGAATTGAGAGTGGATGCGAAATTTATCGTCGTTGAATAGTGAAGATGGAGAACGAATTATAGCATATGCACATAATGGAGCGCCATTATCATCTATTTTCATTCTTATGCGGTAGAATGCCAGAGAAAGGATGGATACCACCTTATACGAGAATGGAGCGCCAGCTACATGATCCATGCACTTTAATGCGTTCCCTTCATCAATCACCTGAAGATGCCATCAGAAGCATTGACAACTGGTTCCAGTGATTTTGTTGGTTTCATGTACTTCATCCAAGAACGTCACCCTTCTATGACTGCTGCGTTTAGAGTGGAAGGCTCCTGTACTTCTGGTTTGCAGGTAATCAATCTTGTGTTTTTCGAACTGTAGTTTATGTTGCTCCTAAGAGGGAGCCAAACGTACGATTCTGGAGATAATGTTAAGAAAATCAGGTAATTAATCTGTCCTTGTTATTAAGCAGATGAACGTTGATAACCTTGTAGCCGTTTAATGTTTCTGAAGCCTCTTTTGGAGATCATTGATGTTGGCTATCGATTCCTTGCCGGAAGTGATGGTAAATAAATTAGAGATCGGATGGAATGGAGGGATGGTCGTTTTAGAGCTTCCTGCATGGGTGAATGGAAATGAATGATAATTCACATATAAAACTTTAAGGGTTTTTATCACTTGTGCCCCTATGAGATATCACAATTTCAGTTATGCCCCTATCTTTTTGTAATATCAGTTGTGCCCTTCACTTCTTTTGCCGTTATCACTTGTGCCCTTCCGTCAGATTGACCGTCAAAAAATTAAAATAATCATGATTTATTTAAACCATGGTGTGGTCAAGAAGAGTATTATGGTCAGAATTTTGGGAGCTTGGTTGCTTGTTCGGTCGATGAGGATTGATGACAGAAGGTGATACTCCAAGTTCTCGACCAAGTTCATGAAGGACTTCTGCATAAGCTTCATCCTCGCAGGACGGGATACAAGCTCTGTCGCACTCTTGTGGTTCTTCTGGCTACTCCATTGCCATCCGTGCGTCGAGGCACGCATCCTCGACAAGCTCCACTCGATCATTCGCCATCGGTACCGGTGGACTTCAAGGAGGTCCTGGAGGATGACGTGCTGTCGGATGGGGGCAGGGGCAGTGGAGGAGCAGCAGGAGGGGCGTGCGGGGGTGGAGGGGGCAGGGGCGGGGGGAGAAGTAGCGGGAGGGGGGCACGGGGGTGGTGGGGGCAAGGGTGGGGGGAGGAGCAGCGGGAGGGGGGGCGCAGGGGTAGCGGGGGCGACAAGGGCAGGGGCGGGGGGAGGAGCAGCGGGAGGGTGGCGCGGGGGTGTCAGGGGCGGGGGCAGGGGCGGGGGAAGGAGCAACGGGAGGGGGGAGGAGCAGCGGGAGGGGGGCGCGGGGGTGGCAGGGGCGGTGGAGGCAGGGGGAGGAGCAGCGGGGGCAGGGGCAGGGGGAGGAGGCAGGGGCGGAGGAGGCAATGGCCAGGGGGGCCATGGAGGAGCCGGGGCGGAGGTGCAAGAGCCGGGGGGTGGAGGTGTGAGGCGGGGAGGAGCTCGGGGCGGAGGGATGAGCTGAGGGCGGTCGGGAGGAGCCGCTGGAGGAGCAGGTGACTGAGAGAAGAAAGATAAGGACTAAAACTCCGTTTGTGTCCTTGAAGTTAACGTCTGTTTGTATTAGGGATGGACTAAAACTAACCCGAAGGGCACAAGTGATAGAATGGGAAGAAGTTAGGGGCACAACTGATATTACCAAAAAGATAGAGACATAATTGAAATTATGATATCTAGAGGGGTACAACTGATAAAAACCCAAACTTTAATAAATATAGGATGTATATGAATAGATTTTTTAATAAATATAGAATGGCAGAGGAGGGCTGCATTCGCTCTCTTTTCCTCCGGATTTGTCTTATTCCATCGAAATCATTGGTTTGTGTTATAATAAATCAGTATGTGATATACAACGAAAGTATGAGTATATTGACACTCAAAATCCTATCACGAAAGTGTGAATTAAATTTTCAAAATAACTAAATTACACCTTGTAGCGGGACAACGATGCATCACAGATGGTTGAAATTAAGATTTCAGTTCGGTTTGAATTTGCTTGGAATTTTACGTTTTGTTTAAATCAGTCAAGATCAACTAAATCTTCCAGAATAGCATGGAAACTTTAGTCATTGAAATTGAGTCTTTTAGGGTCAATTACGGTTTGTTAGGGTTTTATTTTATTTATTTTTTATTCTGTATTTCCATTCTTTTCTATACAAAGGAGCTTATGTGTAGATTAAAATTCAGATATTATTATTTTGGAGTTTTCTCTGTCATCTTCGCACATCTTTGCATAATTTTGTTGAGAAGCAGTTAACACTTGATCGATTTAGTCAGCTTGAGATTAAAGATTGTATCAACAACTCAGTATAATTCATCGCAAACCTACTCCCCAGTCATGGTTTTATCTTATTCGAATTTGACTGTTCGAAATAACAAGTTTGCAGGCTTTTTTTCCCTTCACTTTGAAATCACGAGTCCCTGGAGATGATCAATATAAATCTCCTCAGGTTCATGTCAGAATATAGTCTTCTCATACGTAAAATGGATTATGATATCATAGATGGATGCCACTGCGATTTTTTACTTAACGTAGGTAATATAACATGGATGAATGCCACCTCATCCCTTTTACATGTGGCAACCATCTAATAAAAAGAAACGATTGAAATTAGTTGGAATATTAATGACAAACTTCTCTTCTCTTAATGTTGGTTACTTTTCAAAAAGTTTGAAGGATACCTAATATATTTCTAGTAATTAAATATTTTCTTATGCACAAAAAATGGATTCCTATCGCAACATCAAATCACTTTCTTATGCACACAAAAATATTACAACATCAAATGGATTTATATCATCATCATCATTATCTAATGGTAAACAATTGTAATATGAAATAATCAGGTTATCTATATGGACCCATCAAACGGATTTTTCGAATGGATGTCATAGCATATAGATTTCCATATATTGGTTGAAGATGACTACTCCTATAATATGCATTCGTATCATTATGATATATATCAAAGCAAAAAAATACAATACCAAATATCAAACAAATGGTTTCATATTTTTTTGATTGAAAGTATATACAATAGTAGACATATATTGATATTAAAGTTAAAATCATTTTTCTTTATTATCCATATATGCATAAAATTATATGTACATATCCGCATAATAAAATATCATCCCTAACGGTAAAAGATCATCTGTATTTGTTTCCATATTTTGATAGCAACCATATCAATATCCTCAAAATTAATATGGATACGATACTTGTTTACGGAACCTCATCCTTGTGGTAATCATCCATAACGGTTAAAAACATCCATATTTGTTTCCAATCAAACAATTTTGTGGATCAATATGTCATATAATTTTTTTATGGATATACGTATCATAATGATAAAAATACATATATCATGGTGAATTACCTCTTTCAACATTTGGATATTTGAATGTTACATTGTCCATTTTCAACCATTTTTTTGTTATTGTAATTTTTTGACTAATCGAATAATAATGACGATGGTATGCATCTTTTTATTGTTGTAATATTTTTTAGGGATTTTATCACTTGTGCCCCTCCGAGATATTGCAATATCAGTTATGCCCCCATCTTTTTGGTAATATCAGTTGTGCCCCTCACTTCTTGTTATTTTATCACTTGTGCCCCTCGGGTTAGTGACCGTCCATCCACAGTGCAAACGAACGTTAACTTTGAGGACATGAGTGGAATTAATTTTTTTAAAAAGGTTTTGTGGTCATTTTATACCCTCTTCCTCATCCTCATCCTCATCCTCTTCTTCTTCTTCCTCCTCTTTCCCATCCTCTTCCTCCTCCTCCAACCTCCTCCTCCTCCCTCTCCGCCCCTGCCCCGCGCCGCCCAGCTCCACCCCGAGCTCCCCGCACCTCCTCCCAGCCCGCCGCCCCCACACCCGCCCTGCGCTGCCCAGCCCCGCACCCCCTCCCCTCCCCGACGCCGCACCTCCTCCCCCCCTCGCACCTCCTCCCAGCCCGCCACCCTCTCCCCTCCCCGGCCGCCCCCCTACTCCCCCTCCCCCTGGGTTGCACCTCCTCCCCTCCCCGGCACCGCCCACCTGCTCCCCCTCCCCCTGGGCCGCACCTCCTCCCCACCCCCTCCCCCCGCACCTCCTCCCCGACACCGCTCCCCTGCTCCCCCTCCCCTGGGCCCAACCTCCTCCCCCCCGCACCTCCTCCCCTCCCCGACACCGACCCCTGCTCCCCCTCCCCCTGGGCCACACCTCCTCCCCTCCTCGGCACCTCCCCCTGCTCCCCTCCCCCTGGGCGCACCTCCTCCCCTTCCCGGCACCGCCCCCTGCTCCCCCTCCCCCTGGGCTGCATCTCCTCCCCCTCCCCGACACCGCCCCTCTGCTCCCCCTCCCCCTGGGCCGCACCTCCCCCCACCCCCTGCACCTCCTCCCCTCCCGACGCCGCCCCCTAACTCCCCCTCCCCCTGCCCCGCACTGCCCCCTCCCCCGCACGTGCCGCCCCATAGCTCCCCTTGCCCCGCGCCGCCCCCTCCCCCGCACGCGCCGCCCCCTGTTCCCTCTCCCCCTGTCCCGCACCACCACCTCCCCTGCTCCGCACCGCGCCCGCGCTGCCTGCGCCCGCCGATTAAGCTCCGTCATTCACCGCGTTTCGCCGACGCCAGCTCTCCACCGACCACGCAACTGCGCAACCAGCGTCAACCCCACGATAACGTCGTGAAGCCGACCTCATCCCGCAGCCCCGCATCTCCCCCGGCCCCTGCCGCCAGCCCGCACCTCCTCGACAACCTCGCACCTCCTCCCCAACCTTCCTCATTTGATTTTATTCTGACCATAATACCCCTCTTAATCACACAATGGTTTGAGTAAACTATGGTTATTTCAATTTTTTGATGGTCAATCTGACGGAAGGGCATAACTAATGACGGAGAAAGAAGTGAGGGGCACAACTAATATTACCAAAAAGATAGGGGCATAACTGATATTGCGATATCTCAGAGGGGCACAAGTGATAAAATTCCTATTTTTTATGTGTTGAAAAGTATCATCAATGTTAAAATAAAATATGTAATTAATAGAAATATATAAAGTAACATTCAAATTTTATGAAAAGTAACCACCAAAAGAGGGGAGGTTTGTCGTTAATATCCAAATCAGTTTGAATCGTTTCATTTTATTAGATGATTGCCACATGTAAAAGAGATGGTGCTACCAACTCTGTGATCAAGCTGCTTTCACAGATTTCTTGACCTTGTGATAGTGTTGGGGACGTTGGTGGGGATGTCATTAGAGAGAAGGAAACATAGAAGTTGTTGGTAGTTGTGAACTATGTTGGTGCCAAGTTGGTGGGGCGACCCCCATTATTTCTAAGTGAAGATCATCTTGTGGAATATTTGGGGTCTATGGCAGCTAGACAAGTATAATGTTGTTAAGTTCTTACTTGAGGCATGTACACTTGATGTTGTTTGCTTGCAGGAGTCAAAGCTTGAGGTGTGGGACATATTTTTGTTGCAGTATCTAGTGGGATCCCGTCTCATTGAGTATAGTGCTACTGCTATGCCATCAACGAGCACTTAAGGTGGTATACTCGTTATTGGTGTGGAGATTTGATGGAGTTTGTGGGCTTGATCTGTGTTTCCCAAGGTTTTTCAATTTTACTTGGAAGACGCTCTGATGGTTTTCAAGTATTGGTCTCCTCTATTTACGAGCACTCAAGGGCTCTTATTATGTCAGAGATGTGGGATGGGTTTAAAAAGGTATTGGTCTGTTTTCAGGATTCAACCTGGCATATTGGTGACGATTTTAACGTCATGTTATGGTATGCAAATCACGCTAGGAGCATGGGTAGATTTGGACACCGGCTTTTCACTGTTTGTAGAATTTATGGTGGAGTTGATGTTGGAGGTCTTGGACGCCACGAACTCGAAGTTTACTTGGAGGAGCAAACTACTCTAGATCCTGCTTATATCATTTCCTCGGCTCTATGGGCCTCTTAGAGAGTTTTCCTTTGAGGACTTTTCTGGCCTTACCTCAATAGCATTCAGAGTATACATCGATTTGTTGAGACTCTAAGGACATGTTGGCTTTTAGAGGAGGATTTTCATGAGATGGTCATTATGTACTAGCAAGAACATGTAGTGGAAGTTTCGGATGGTGGAGAAGCTCAAGGTGCTTTGTGTTGTTCTTATACGGGTTACAAAAAGAATCAGGAGCTTAGATGGCGGTGCATGGATGAAGCGCATGCAAAGGTTACTTGGCTTGATCGCCTAGATTTCTATTTATTTGTCAGAGGAGGAGAAATCTTGGAAAATGACATGAAAAGGGAAATAGGGTGGACACAAAGATCAAGTAAGTAGTGGATGAAGGACATAGATGCAGGCAATGGCTGAAGGATGGAGATGACGACACTCATTACTTCCATGTAGTAATGAGTGAATGTACACAACACAATTTGATACATTCCATTGAGGTGGAGGGTGTTGAGATGGAAGGAGACCGCATCATTGGAGAGTCGGTGAGAAATCATTATCATGAGCTTAACCAAAGGATGTGTGATAACAAGGCCATATGGGAGGGAAGATATATTCGTCGGACCCCCAAGGCGAGGAGCTGACATGTCCTTTCCTCCTTGTAGAGGTCTGACGTGTGACATTAGAGTTTAATGTGCATGGCTCGTCAAGTTAGGATGACTTTTCGATGCTATTTTTCAGGGAGTTCTAAGACCTAGTGAGTCAAGAGAGTTTAGAGGTGGTTGAGTTTCTATGACATGTGAATCATGGCTTTGAGTGTCTCGACCACTATTTTTTGTTCCTTTTGCCTATGAAGGATGTGGTTCAAAAGGTGGAGGACTTGTGCCCTTTAACTCTTTCTAACACCATTTATCTGATCATGGCAAATGCTCTAACTAACCAGTTACTAGAGGTTTTTTACTTCATTGTTGATCAGGCACATACGTCTTTAATCTCTATCGGATTGTCACATAATGGATGGAGCTATGGCTTCATAGATTATTGTGGAATGGAGACAGAAGAAGGTGAAGGGATTCCTTTTAAAAGTTTATTTGAGAGGATTTTTGTCCAACATATTCACCTTGCTAAGTTTGCATTTATTCCTTTTGGGTTATTTGAGGAGGAGGTTGGGACTTGAGAGGGCTCCCTTCAAACAAAACGAGGGACGCTCCCTCTGGTTGACCTTGGTTTGACTTTTTGGGGGGATAGATTGAAATGATCTGACTGGTTAGCATGTGCCTGAGAAGATGGAGAGGAAGCTGGCTAATTGATGAGCTTGTTTTTCGAGGGGATGGTCGTTTGAATCTGTTGAAGAAAATTAATCACCCTTAGTTAATTATGTCGAATTGTGTTGTTGTTGGGCAATCATGATTAATAAAAAATAACCACACGAGGAAGAAACCAATCAAGTGAATTATGTGCGATTTTTATGTATTTTTAACCTAGGCAAGCGCTCGGGTCGACTAAAGGAGGCAAAGAACAACTTAGGGTTCAAATTTTCCAACTTAATGCATGATTTTCAAGAGAGATTTTTTTGTATTTTTTACGCAATACGAATGTAAGTGCAAAATGTGATTGAATTGAGTTCTTAAGCAAAACAAGCAATTTATCCAAATTTATTTTTAATTCAAAATTAGATCAAATTAAGTAAGTGATTTTTTTCTCGAGAATCTAATTTAATGATGCACATGAAACATATATTTGTATTTTTAGGTGTTAAAATGCAAAATAAAAAATGAACACTTTTTAGAGGTTTTTATTCTATTTTAGAAATAAACAATATGCAAAAATAATGAATTTTTTACACAAGCTACATTATGATAGAATGAATTTACAATAATTTTTATAATTTTCTGACAATATATCATTTTTATGAATTTTCTACCGAAACAGAACGAATTTGAGTAATTAATTCTTAATAAATCCACACCCAAAAATTATCTAAAACTAAAATTATCTCAAATATATATTTTAATGTGCAATCCGAGAGATTTGAAATTTTAGCAAAAAGTGTTGCATGAACATAACTAAAAATCAATTACAAAAAAACACCCAATGATTTATTGTAGGAACATGAAGCATGCAGTTCTAGTGAAATTTGGATATAAGTTAAAGCACAATAAGACACATTATGATGGAATGAATTTACAGTATGATGGTATGAACTTACAACATTTTTTTTATAATTTTATGACAATATATGATTTTTTATGATTTTTCTGTTGGAACAGAGCGAATATGAGTAATTAATTCTTAATAAATCCACACTCACAAATTATCTAAAATTTAAATTATCTCAAATATATATTTTAATGTGAAATACGAGAGATTTGAAATTTTGGCAAAAAGTGTTGCTTGAACATAACTAAAAATCCATTACAAAAACACTCAATGATTTATTATAGGAACATGAAGCATGCAATTCTAGTGAAATTTGAATATAAGTTAAAGCACAATAAGACACACACCCTGAATTTTTGAAATTTTTTGAGCAATACATGAGTTACTATGATATTCAAAGCATCAAATAAGTAAAATTACACCGATTCTTAGTCTTTACAATTTAACAGATTATTCAAAAACTCACAAAATTATGAATAAATATCCACGAGCTGTAGAATTAACTAAGGAACAACATATAATTTTTAGAATTCAAAATAGATGCCAAGTGAATGTTTAAATTAAAATACAGACACATGGATGCGAGTGCAAAAAGAGAAATAAGAAAATCAATAATTAAACGTTGAGATTTTTACCCGGCAAATCCTATAATCTTTTTCAATTACCTCCACGATCTTTGAAACATCCTAATTCCTCCTTCACCTCTGTAAACTTGTTAACATTTACCTTACAGACCCTATGGTTAACCCCCATCCATTTAACTGTTAAAACTAACCAGATTCTGTTATCTTCTTTTACATTATGCCCATTTTATTTATCAAATTTACTATATGTGCCACTCCCTCTCACCCACGTCAGATTTTCCCTCCAAAACCTCATGTCCGCCACGACGGCGTCAACCCAGTCCAGGTCAAGCCTCCTCCACCTCAAAAGTTGCTCCCTGCCCACCACCTCCCCCTGGTAGAAGCCCCTCCCCCCGCCTCCACTATAAAGTCCCCCCCTCCGCCACCGACCGCACCTCCTCTGCGACCCCTGGTAGAATCCCACGCCTCCCTTGTGAAACCTCCCTTCTCCCGCCCGCTCCCTGCTCTTCGATCCCCTCCCTGCCCGTCCTGTTCGATCGAAGTCCCCCCCCCACTTGCTCGAAGCCCACCATCCCCCTACACACACCAATCTCCCCCGCCGCTGGAAGCTTCCTGATGAGCACGGATAACCGAGAGACTAAGGAGGGAAGCTATCAATGGTCGTTGTGACCTCAACCCCTCGGATCAGGCTCAATCAAGAAAATCAGTCAAGACCACCAAATCAAATAAATCAATCAGTCAAGGCAAAAACAATGGTCTCGCTATTTTATTTAACCTGGTATAGCTACCAAGATCGAACTCAAGGAGCACGAATTGGCTAAGAAGCCTACGAAGTAATCGAGAAACAGAAATAAAAGAAACAAAATATTTTTGGTGGATTTTTAGGTTTTTAATTTTTTTGTGATTTTTAATTATAAAGGAAATGTAAAAGAAGGGGAAAAAGTCACAAACAACAAATTATTACACACACACCATACCAAGTTAGAAATTGGAATAAATTTTTTTGGGTTTTATGAATATTCAGATTTTTTTGGTATTTTTCTCAGATTTTTAGGTTTTTTAGTGAATTTTATAAAAATGAAATAAGCGCAAAACTGCAAGCTACTGTGCATCCAGACTCTAAAGGCTATTCAAAAATATAAAAATAGCTATAAAAATATAGCAACAGTTTTATGAAAAACTACAAATAAAAACCTAATTACAGAAAAAGAAATTATATATATTTTTATTTTTTCTAATTTTTTAATGATTTTTGAGTTTTTTTAATGTTTTCATTTTTTAGGGTTTTATATATCCAAAAGCAACACCAATTTCATAGAATCAAAAAGGCAATAAAAAAAGCATAAATTAATTTTTTTGGATTTTTTAGAGGCTTTTTAATATTTTTAGTTGATTTTTCAATTTAGAAAGTACCAAAATAAGGGTTTTTTGAATTTTAAAAATAGAAAATCAAAACAAAATTGGTCCAAAAATTCACTGAAATTTTTACATAGTGGCAGGGGCCACTTGTCGAAATTTCGTAAGATTTGGATGAGATTTGACATTTTATTCAAGCAATCAAAGAGACACAACACATAGGGACCTAAGTGTAAAGAAAATAAAGATCAGGGACCAACTGATAACACACTTTAAAAGTTAGAGGGGGTCCCACACAATTTTCCCCTAATAGTCTAGTGGTAGTACAGTGTGTCTACCACACAAAAGACCAGGGTTCAAATCCCACTCTTGCAGTGGTCGCGTTTGGTAGTCGACGGCCAGCGCAAAAAATAGTCGAATCTTTCAACATGGATTTGAGCAAGAATCCATGTAGCCGACCCCACTTGTAGTGGGAGAAGGCTAAGTACATTTATTCAGCACATGTCGAAACTCAGCATTCATAGGGGCATGGATGTAGATAATAAAATTATAAATTCATTCCATAACATCCAAGAAAGTCAGGTTGAGATATGCAAATGTCACAAAAGAGACGTGACGATGCACGTGCGCCACACACAGAGGGATTAAATTGCAAATTCAGAAAGTCTAGGGTCCTAAGTGTAAATTATCTAAATTAAAAACATCTGCGAAAAATATTTATAGGACTACTAATTAAATGTAAAAAGCACGAAGGGCCTAAATGTAAATTACCCTTTTATTATAGATCCAATGGCCAAGGGGGCTTCACTTATGATCGGACGGTGGAGAGTGGGAGATACCCCTTCGGCGATGCACGAACGAGATCTGATCCTAAGATGGAACCAACGGCTGAGAGCTCCCCGTAGACGGATGGCTGAGATTAGAATTGGAGCGGAGGCTCGATCTGATGGCTAGGACCGCTCCTGGAAGAATTGCAAAGAACTCGCCGCTGGCGAGCTTTGCTCGATCGATACGCGCCGCTGGAGGGTCCTCTGAAGTAGCTAGGATGGGCGAAATGCCGCTGAAGGTGGTCCGCAGCTGTTGGTGGGCTCCGATGAGGCTGGGAGTGACTGGAGTGCTCCGGCGACGAGATGGACCTGGAGCTCCTGTGCTTCCGAGTTGGACCTCCAAATGAGGCCGCTTTGGCGCTTTGTTCTGCACAGGTGAACCACTGGGTCGAGGGAAAATGCCTAGACCCATTAGCGTGTGAGAGGGGTGAAAGATGAGGTGGGGCGTGACTCTCCGGCAAGGCGACGACGGAGGAGAGTCGGAGTCCTGTTCCGGGAAGAATCAGGGGAGTGAATGGATGAAAAAGGTGGAGGGAGGTCTGACGGAGGTGATGGGGTGGTCAATGGGACGAATAGGTGGTCGGAATAGGGTGAACGATCCGATGAAAGCTCAGGTGACCGGAATCAAACAACTCGAAATTAAAGCTAACTACAGATGATCTAACCTACCTGATGGATGCATTCATCTGGGCTGGAGATTGTGGACCTCTGGGGGTCGTTGCCTCGATGGTTTGACGCGTCCAGAGGCTCGGGCTCGCCGGTGGCGGAGCACGGCGAGAAGCTAGTCGGATCCGAGGCTTCCGACACTCTAAACCTCGCTGCGACTCTCTCTCGCGTCAGCTGTCACTCAGACGAAGAGGAGGAGGTCATTGGAGAGGAGGGGAAAGGCCAAAGATGAGAAGGAAAAGGCGTCTCCAGGTGGCTTTATACTCGACGAGGTCCGATGAAGGTGGAGTGAAAGCACACAGATCGAGGAGCGGATACCTACACGAAGAATCGGGCGAGGGTCATGGATCTATCCTCGATATTCGGAGCATCGAATCAAGCAGAATGGTGAAAGGATCAAATCGGGGAAATTCGGCAAAATCGGGTCGAAACCCAGGTTCGCGGAGGAAGTGGTCCAGCGGGGTAGTCGACCGGGGTCAACTTTCCCCCGTGGACCAATCAGATTATTCCAAGTCAAAATTATTTAGAAATTAAAAATAAAATAGCAAATGATTTTATTTTAAAATATTTATATAATCGAAAATGTTTTTTTATTTTCAAATTATTTTTAGTGATTTTTATTTATATTTTTGAAAAAAATAAATTATGTTATATACATTATATTATATTATATATAGGTATAAAATACCTATGTATTTCATATTTTTATTTTTATTATATTATTTTTATATAAAAAATCCAATTTTATATTTTATTTATTTACAACATAAAATTTGGGACATAAAATAATTTTTATTTTATTTTTGTTAATTATTTACAGAGGTGAAATAAATAGATGAAGTATTCCTATATACATTGTATATGTACAATAATGATTTTCTTTTTATTTTAATTTTATTATTCTAATTTTTATTTTATTTTTAGAAATATATACAAGGTATTAGAAACATATTTTTATTTTTATTTTATTTTTATGAAAATAAAATATATACATAAGAAGGAGTGTACATGAGGTTGAATGGCCCTATCTCTCTCTACTTGTTTTATTTTGCGATCAGGCCATTGTAGGGCCCTCCCTTGGGTTCGGGTCACTCGATATTTATTCTAAATATCTCCTTCTTTTTCTTTTGGTCTTTATTCTTTTATTTTTGCACAAAAACATGCTAATTATTGAATATTAACATATGCATGCTATTTGGTAATTTATGGTATTTACAGCTATTTACATGTGGTTTTGCCAAGATAAGTAGCTAAAATAAAAGAATAAAGAGTGATGAATGGGGATTCATCACCCTCCTATACTTTACTTTTGCTAGTCCCTTACCAAACATTTATTTGAAAAAGAAGTGAAAAAGAGAAAGAAAAAAGAAGGGAAATCTAGAGTGATTATTAAACTTTCCTTCATTAAATTGAAATATGGACCTCAGTCAGACCTTTGGATTATTAATTTGTCGGAACCTTATTTGGACTTTAGCTTGAAACTCAACAGCCTCTAAGTTCCACCAATCTATGGTCAAGACTCCTCAACAATCCAGATCAGAACAAGTCTACATACACAAACTCTAATGACCATGAATCTTTCCTTGGACTATGTAAGTGATATGTAGCACCCCACCTCAGAAGTGAGGAAGCGAAAACCCCCCTTAACAAGGTAACTCTAATGCCTCAGTCTAGCAACTCTTTCCTCGAGGAGTGGGGTATTCCCTTCTAAGTTCAAGTACAACCGACTCAAGAAGAGGGGGAAGAAGAGAATGGACCATGACCAGTGTAGACATGTATCCCTGGAAGCCCAACCAGTGTAGCTGAGTCTCCCGCTGCAAGCTTCATGAGATGGTCATGTGTAACATAAGCTTTGTTTTATTTGGCTATATACACTCCAGTGGGTATTTTATTTTCAATCAGACCCACCACTTTTTTGAAGCTTTTCTTTCTTTGCACATTTTTTATGTGCATATGTACAACATATCTACATGGTGCAACATATATACATAAGGAGCTTTTCCTCTTGAGCCAGTAGACTATCCCTCTTTTGAAGCTTTATTGCAACCCACAACTCCTGTCTTTAGACTTCACCACCACCAGACCAAGTTGAGATGCACTTCCTTCACTATAAGAAGAAGAGAGGTTCTGCCTAGAAGTACTACACTCATATGCTACCCCAAGCCAAAGGAAACTGCCTCCTCACCACCTCATCCGTGGAGAGCTATGTGCAAAGTACTGGTGCAAGTAAAGCCATTGTCTCTGAGAGTCATGTGTGCGTTGTTAAGTGTTCTACTTAGGCTCATCAAGATGACATATGCTCATAGCCTAGTTGACCCAGAGAATTAAGTCCCAAGTGGACCTGAAAAGTCTTAACCATAAGCCCTATAAGGTTCCTCTTGGAATTAGGTGGATTAAGGTCTTAATCAAGCTCCATTTTCCAATTTAATTCCAGGCCAGTTTAAATGTCAATCAAGATTCAGAAAAGCTGTACACATGTTTACAAATATGCAATTTTTACAAGATTTTTGAAAATGTGCAAAATTTTTGAAAAATGTTTGAAAACATGGATGTTTGCATGAATGCGCAGTTTTGCAAAATATTTACACACATTTACACACGATTTTTGCAAACGTTTTGTTTTTCGAACATTTTACAAAAATTTTATACTATATACATAATTTTTATATCAAAATACTTACAAAATATTTATACAAATCATTTTTACAAACATTTGTACAAAAATAATTTTTATAAATAGCTATGTATATGCAAGAAGAATTTTATGTATAAGGAAAAATTTTAAATTTTTATGGTTTTTGGGTAAAAGGATTTAAGCTATTTTTATTTATTGACACACTCACACAAAGTACGAGTTATGGATAAAGTATATATGAAATATATACGACACCCCCTATACTTAGCTTGAATGATGTCCTCACTGTGAATCAAGAGCGATGAAGAAGACATAACTCATGCATAGTATAGGGAAGTGAAAAGGAATGGTATATTACAACGACGAATCAAAGAATAGAATAAAGAGGACTCGGTGTTTCCTCCTATACTTAGGATCAAGTAATCCTAAGTATAACAAGTTGTACATGAAGGGGAATCCAAGTGGGAGAATGTACAGGGTCTACCTCCCCTATACTTAGGGTAAAATATCCCTAAGTATAGGCAGCAAAAAAGAGGTAGAAAAAGGTGAAGAAGACAAATATATACAAGATGGAAGGAATGCCATCACTCCCCCTATACGTAGGGTGAAGGCTCCCTAAGTATAGGCAACAACATGAGTAATGAAACCGAATGAGAATGAGCAACTCGGTTTCTACACCCCCTATACTTAGGATAAAGTACATCCTAAGTATAGCAAAAATAATCCTAAGAGAGACCTGGAGTGTAAAACAAAATAGAAGAGACAAGAATCAAGTCACGACGAAACACGTATATACAAAGTGGACAATGTTGAGGTGCCTCTCAACAAGTGCAAGGTTTTATGCCTCTAGCTGGGCGCAAAGGCTAGGACAAAGCAGTGTCAAGGTCCAGGACGTCATCTGTAAGGAGAATGCCATACTGTCGTCATAGTCGTGATGAATGAACTACGATAAAATCAACAATGTAAATGAAGACACCCAAATAGGCAATCAGGCATGTGTCCGCTACCGGGCAAGGATGTGGGAAAATATGATCGGGATCCGATAGCACAAAAGAAATCATCGGCTCAAGATCAGACTGGAGTGGAAGTGTAGAGCCAAAGAAATCAAACGTGGAGAACGAAGGATCAGTCATGGAATCCTCCACAACTATCATCATCTCAAGAAGGTGTGGAAAGTCATGATCAGGAGACTTCGTAGTAAGGCTGATATCCGATGCAGAAGGTGAAGAAATGTCAGAAACATCATCGAATATCTCAAAAATCAGCTCATCCTTGCGAGGGTCGTCGAGGTGAGATGACTCAGTATCAGAAAGATCAGAAGACTCGGTTTCTTGATCCGACAGATCGGATACACTCTCAGAAAGTGAAACCAAGTACACATCATAAGGGGCATCCTTCCGCAGATAACCGTCGGGGAGGAATGCAAGATCATCGGTGACAAATGGAGGATCAGAATCTGAATGGAAATCTGCGCTACTGGCTAGTACCCACTCTGTGCACCAAAATGCCTCATCAGCTGAAATCTGCCTCTGATCAATATGGAAACAGGAAAAGGTACTGATTATCAACGCGGAAGCCGTAGAAGTGTTTGAAACTGATCCTCCAGCTGCGGCAGTGCTAGCTGTCATCTGCTCCTCATGCAATGGATATAGCTCATCAATCTGGAGGAGAGAAGGCTCAAATACGGGACTATCTATATATGTCATCCCAAAGTGGTATCCCATATCGAGCTGTGGCTGCTGGGCTGAGTCATGATATCTGTCCAAGTCAGAGAAGTATCTCTGCAAGGTAGAAGCTGAGTCGTCTGGGAATGGAAACTGAAACGTCTGGTCTGATGACTATAGTAGCGTGGGCTCCTCCATTTCCTGGAATATCAGAAGATCTGATATCCAAGACTCGTCTACTGAAAAGTATGGGACCGACTCGACCTCTAATTGGAAGACCAACGGGAACTCGAGCAATCTCTGGGTCAGAACCTCCACTGTAGCAGTCATATCATCCATCATCTGTGCTGCATCAGAATCCATGTCCTCTGTCTAGTATGTTGAAGCTGTATCCTCATGAAGTGAGGCACACCCCACTGGTACTACATCATCCTCATGTGTTGTCCCAACTAATGCATCTCGTGAAGATGGACTCTGTGAAAGTGCTATTGAGATGGCAACAAGTAAATCGATGTCAGAACTGTGGTGTGAACCACCACACGAGGTCACTACCAGCGCAATCTGATCGGCGATCATCCCCCTCATGGAAATCTCAGTAAGGTTGGTCGGTGAAAGTCCGTGATCTGGAAATCTCCTCAAGAGGTCAAGAAACCTCAGCCATGCATCATGTACTGGCTCCTGGGGGTCTACTATAAAATCTGTGATCAAAGACCGCATCATATCTGCTCTATGCTGGGGATAAAATCTCTTTACAAACTCTGAGCGTAATCCTCCCCACGTAGGGAATCTCCTTCCCAATCGTCTGTGCCATCTCATGGCTCTGTCCTGAAGTGAAAATAGGAAGGTCTTCAACATCTGCTCCACCGAAGTGATATCTGAATATGTCTAGGTGTCGCAGAAATCCTCAAACTCAGATAGATGAAGATATGGCTCCTCGTGCACCTCTCCTGCAAATTTCGGTAGTCTGTGAATGAACTCCAAGTCAAGAATGAAGGGACTGAATGTAGAAGCTGACTGAGCTTCGTGGCCTGTATACTCATCGATCATCCTGGCATAGGAGATATCTGAAACTCGCATTTGCTCTCGAAGGTCGCGTACAGAGTGCACTCTCATCCCAACAATGAAGTCGTCCGGGTCTCGTATCTGCTCAGTCTGATATCCACGAACGTCTAGCGTAGCATGCCCAGAGGAATGGTGGGAAAGGGAGGGATAGAACAGAAGGCCGGTCGGAGATCCAACCTCCCTCGAAGGTGGACTAGAATGACGGGTGTCAGATGAGAAAGCTGCAAGAGTCGGAAAGAAAGGACGGAGACCCATCATCCAGGGACAGAGAAGAAGAGGGAAAACTGAAGGGAGGGTGGGAGGGAAAAAGATAGATGACTGGAAAGATAGATAAAGGAGAAGAAGGTGGATGGGATCTGAAAAGCAAACAAGATCGGTCAAGCAAACCCCTGATTCACTTACGCACGCAAAGTTGAAGACCGTAAAGATTCGGTCAATTATCTTGTCAGTTTTTATTAGGTGATCAAACTGTCTTTCAAAGCGATTAAGCGAGCTTATAGGAATCCAATACTTCCAACAGACTGTCCCATAAAAAAGGCCGGTAGTCTGCTCGAAAATCGGATGCGGCTCTAACCTAGTGTGCGGGTCACTCTCTCGCTCATCCGAACCAAACAATAAGGGGATTACTCTCTCCAAGACATATTTTTAGGTGAAGTGTCTTTTAGGGTCAAGTGTGTTTAGCCGTCTCAATTTTATAGTTTTTGTTTTTTTAGGTATTTTTCAGAGGAAACAACGCCTAACAAATTTTTCGATTCTCCTGATTATTTAAGTCCGAAAACTGGGGGAGAAGGCGAAAAAGCCGATGCGCGATCAAACACAATGATGCATGCAGAGTAAGAAATGTGTACCTGACTCCAGTTGTCTACATACAAGGTGATCCACTCATAAAAGTAAAGACTGAAATAAAACTACCCATATGATGCACGAGGAAAATGACCTTAGACGAAGCAATTCTACACGAGAAGTACAGTAGTCGGGTAATCAAACTATAGTCCTCAGTCTGATCTTGGGAACCACTCGGTGTCTGCCACAACGGATCCTGCACGCGTTTTATGTGGTTCCTCACGACACGTGGACTCGAGCCTTATCAAGCTGAGTTTTTCTTTGTGATTTAATTAATTAGGCCCAATTAGCGAACTATAGGTACAAGCATATAATTAGGGTTGGGCCTTAATTAATTACGTAACAATCAGATAAAATCCTAAGGCTAAGGCTAAATCCTCGAAAATCAGATAAGCAGTAAATAGACGATAAAAACAAAATCGATGAAAACCATGGTGAGGTCCCCCGCGCACACCGATGCTTGGCGAAACAGACCCCGATAAACACCAAAAGTCTCTAAGTGTCTGAGTCTGTCACTATATTATTACAATAATAAGTATGCAGAAAATGCAAACTACTCTACGACTATTCTACGGCTATCTATGCTCCCAAGCTCATGTTCTCCTCTCTCGCGCTCTCCTACGGCTCTATACAGAAAAGATCCACCTCCAAGTCTCGTGGTTGCGTCGACTTCCTGAAGAAAGCCGCCTCAATCCCCGAGCATCACAAGAAATTCAAACAGAAGTGTGTCAGTCCACAGATTATTATAAAAATGTGATAAAAATGGAATACGAAATTATTGCTAGAAAATGCAAGTAAATACAAAAAGCCGAAAAATGAAAACCGACTACTAAGCTGTGCTCCCTAGCAACGGCGCTATTCTGATGAGTGCGGATAACCGAGAGACTAAGGAGGGAAGGTATCAATGGTCGTTGCGACCTCAACCCATCGGATCATGCTCCATAAAGAAAATCAATCAAGACCACCACATCAAATAAATCAATCAGTCAATCAAGGCAAAAACAACAGTCTCGCTATATTATTAAACCAGGTATAGCTACCAGGGTCAAACTCAAGGAGCACGGATTGGCTAAGAAGCCTACGAAGTAGTCGAGAATCAAAAATAAAAGAAACAAATTATTTTTGGTGGATTTTTAGGTTTCTAATTTTTTTGTGATTTTTAATTATAAAGAAAATGTAAAAGAAGGGGAAAAAGTCACAAACAACAAATTATTACACACACCATACCAAGTCAGAAAATTGAAATAAAAATGTTTTTGGGTTTTATGAATATTCAAATATTTTTGGTATTTTTCTAAGATTTTTAGGATTTTTAGTGAATTTTATAAAAATGAAATAAGCACAAAGCTGCAAGCTACTGTGCAGCCAGACTCTGAAGGCTATTTAAAAATATAAAAATAGCCTATAAAAATCTAGCGATAATTTTGTGAAAAACTAAAAATAAAATCCTAACTACAGAAAAGAAATTATATTTTTTTTATTTTTTTCCTAAATTTTTAATGGTTTTATGAGTTTTTTAGTGTTTTTCAAATTTTAGGGTTTTATATATCCAAAAGCAACAACAATTTCACAGAATAAAAAAGACAACAAAATAAACACAAGGTAATTTTTTGGATTTTTTAGAGGCTTTTTAATATTTTTAGTTGATTTTTCAATTTAGACAGTAGCAAAATAAGGGGTCTTTGAATTTTTAAAAATAGAAAATCAAAACAAAATGGGTGCAAAAATTCACTAAAATTTTTACAGAGGCAGGGGCCACGTGTCCAAATTTCGTGAGATTTGGATGAGATTTGACATTTTATTCAAGCAATCAAAGAGACACAGCATATAGGGACCTAAGTGTAAAGAAAAAAAATTCAGGGACCAACTGATAACACGCTTTAAAAGTCAGAGGGGGTCCCACACACTTTTCCCCTAATATTCAGCACTTGTCGAAACTCAGCATTCACAGGGGCATGGATGTAAATAATAAAATTATAAATTCATTCCATAACATCCAAGAAAGTTAGGTTGAGATATGCAAATGTCACAAAAGGCACGTGACGATGCACATGCACCACACACATAGGGACTAAATTGCAAATTCAGAAAGTCTAGGGTCCTAAGTGCAAATTATCCAAATTAAAAACAACTGCGAAAAATATTTACGGGACTACCAATTAAATGCAAAAAGTACGAAGGGCCTAAGTGTAAATTACCCTTTTATTATAGATCCAACGGCCAAAGGGGCTTCACTTATGATCATACAGTGGAGAGTGAGCGATACCCCTTCGGCGATGCACGGATGAGATCTGATCCTAAGATGGATCCAACGGTTGAGACCTCCCCGTAGACGGATGGCTGAGATTAGAACTGGAGCGGGGACTCGATTTGACGGTTGGGACCGCTCCTGGAAGAACCACGAAGAACTCACCGCCGACGAGCTTCGCTCAATCGATACGCGCTGCTGGAGGGTCCTCTGAAGCTGCTAGGATGGGCGAAATGATCTTGAAGGTGGTCCGCAGCTGCTGGTGGGCTCCGATGAGGCCGGGAGCGACTGGAGTGCTCCTGTGAGGAGATGGACCTGGAGCTCCTATGCTTCCAAGTTGGACCTCCAGATGAGGCCGCTTTGGCGCTTTGACCTGCACAGGTAAACCACTGGGTCGAGGGCAAAATGCCTAGACCCGTTAGCGTGCGAGAGGGGTGAAAGATGAGGTGGGGCGTGACTCTCCAACGAGGCAACGACTGAGGAGAGTCGGACTCCTGTTCCGGGATGAATCAGGGGGAGTGAATGGGCGAAGTAGGTAAAGGGAGGTCTGACGGAGGTTATGGGGTGGTCGATGGGACGAATAGGTGGTCGGAATACGGTGAACGGTCCGATGAAAGCTCAGGCGATCGGAATCAAAAAGCTCGAAATTAAAGCTAACTACAAATTATCTAACCTACCTGATGGATGCAATTGTCTGGGATGGAGGTCGTGGACCTCTAGAGTCGTTGCCTCGATGGTTCGACATGTCCAGAGGCTCGGGCTCGCCGGTGGCGGAGCACGATGAGAAGCTCGCCGGATCAGAGGCTTCCGACACTCTAAACCTCGCTGCAACTCTCTCTCTCTCGCGTCAGCTGTCACTCAAACAAAGAGGAGGAGGCCATTGGAGAGGTGGGGAAAGGCCAAAGATGAGAAGGAAAAGGCGGCTCCAGGTGGCTTTATACTCGACGAGGTCCGAGGAAGGTGGAGTGAAAGGCGCGGATCGAGGAGCGGATACCTATAAGAAGAATCGGGCGAGGGTCACAGATCTATCCTCGATATTCGGTGCATTGAATCGAGCGGAATGGTGAAAGGATCAAATCGGGGAAATTCGGCGAAATCGGGTCGAAACCCAGGTCTGCGGAGGAATTGGACCAGGGGGGTAGTTAACCAGGGTCAACTTTCCCCCGTGGACCAATCAGATTATTCCCAATCAAAATTATTTAGAAATTTAAAATAAAATAGCAAACAATTTTATTTAATAATATTTACAGAATAAAAAATGTTTATTGATTTTCATATAATTTTTTAGTGATTTTTATTTGTTTTTTTGAAAAAAATAAATTAAGTTATATACATTATATTATATTATATACATGTATAAAATACCTATGTATTTCATATTTTTATTTTTATTATGTTATTTTATATAAACACCCCAATTTTATATTTTATTTATTTACAACATAAAATTTTGGATATAAAACTACATTTATTTTATTTTTATTAATTATTACAGAAGTGAAATAAATAGATGAAGTATTCCTATATACATGGTATATGTACAAGAAATGAATTTCTTTTTATTTTTCTAATTTTTATTTTATTTTTAGAAATATATACATGGTATTAGAAACATATTTTTATTGCTATTTTATTTTTATGAAAATAAAATATATACATAAGAAGGAGTGTACATGAGGTTGAATGGCCCTATCTCTCTCTACTTGTTTTATTTTACGGTCAGGCCACTACATGGCCCTCCCTTGGGTTCAGGTCACTCGATATTTATTCTAAATATCTCCTTCTTTTTTATTATTTATTCTTTTATTTTTGCACAAAAAACATGCTAATTATTTAATATTAACAAATGCACGCCTTTTGGTAATTTATTGTATTTACAACAATTTACATGTGGTTTTGCCAAGATAAGTAGCTAAAATAAAAGAATAAAGAGTGATGATGGGGATTCATCACTCCCTATACTTTACTTTTGTTAGTGCCATAGTAAACACTTATTTGAAAAAGAAGTGAAAAAGAGAAAGAAAAAAGGAAAGAAGGGAAATCAAGAGTGATTATTAAACTTTTCTTCATTAAATTGAAATATGGAGCTCAATCAGACCTATGGATTATTAATTTATCGGAACCTTATTTGGACTTAAGCTTAAAACTCAACAGCCTGTAAGTTCCACCAATCTATGGTCAAGACTCCTCAATAATCTAGATCAGAACAAGTCTACATACACAAACTCTAATGACCATGAATCCTTCCTTGGACTGTGTAAGGGATATGTAGCTCCCCACCTCAGAAGTGACGTAGCGACAACCTGAAGGATATGGAGAAATCCTCAAGCGCATCACGGAAGCGTGATCGTCGTATCGAATACGACGAAGAACTACTAGTCGTACTAGTTGTTCAGAGCAGCGGAATTTTAAAATTTTTAAACCGATGAAACCACATGATCCGAGAACCATTCTCAAATCGTTTCATCTATAACCACAGCAAGTATAATGCAATACCTCTCAAAGCGTGGTTGATCGAGTCTCTACGAAAAGAGACCTCCTGTCTCAAGTCCGATCGTCGGAGTAACGGCTTGCGAGCGCGGAGATGAGTCGCGGTGTCCTCGCAATCCAAGTTGATCCAAGCGCGGTTGCTCCTGATCTCGTCGCACGAGATCAAACGTGTCCTTCGTGATTGAAGCACTCCAAGAAGACAAAGAACCGCAGAGAGTCGAAGCGGCAGCACGATGGCGCGGGCGTCGACGTTTCTCTCCACCAAGGTGGACGGCCACCAAGAAGAGAGGGAGAGAAGGGCTGTCGTGTATATGAGAAAGAGAGAGAGAGTTTTTGTGCTACAATAGCATGTGTAAAAAGAGAGCCAAGTATGCCTCTCTATTTATAGGGTTTTGGGATCCATGGATCTCAATCCACGGGACACATAAAATCAATGGATGAGATTGATTTATGTTCATCCAATGGCTGAGATTGTTGTTGTCAAAAGCAACAAATTTAGGTCAAAATATATTTGATAAAATCAAATATAATTTGCTCCTAAATTAACCCAACAAATAAGGAGAGAAGACACATGGAGATTTCATCTCCATGTGCCTTCCATGTAGGCGCACACCCACTCCAATTAGGAGTGGTGTGCCGTCCACCTTGGATTGCATGGAGATTGCAATCTCCATGTAATCTCTCTTATTTATTTGCAACAAAATAATTTGGGTTTTATTTCTCAAAAAAAATAATTCACAATTATCTTTGAGAAAATTGCAATCTTGCCATGGAAAAATTGTGAATCATATTCACAACCCAAAACAACATGTAATTCATATTGTTAATTAATTACACAATGTGTATCCAATACACATCATAATTAATCAACACATATAAATTATAAGTAACTCTCTCTAATACATTATAAATCACATTTATAATATATCATGAATAATTTGGATATCTCTATCCACATTATTCTTATCCAAGTTAATTAAATCACATTTAATCATATTGGATAATTTCTCATACATCATGATAATTAAAACACTTTTAATTATCAACTTCTCTTTGCTTAGATCTTATGGAATTGTTCTTAAACCATTTAAGAACAATGCTATTTCTCCTCAGATACTTGGAGATAAGGACAGGGCGATTGTATTGTTCCACGTATAGTGACTTGGATGTTGAGATCGTATCTCAAATCCAGATCCTATGGACCTCCCACTGATGCTTGATCAAATCAAGACCGTAGACTTAATCTTCTCATTGCATCTGAATCTTATTCAGATCAATGTCCAGTTCATGGACTAAGATTAGGTCACTTCTCTAATGAGAGGAGTCACTAAAATCCAATCCTGTTTCATCACTCCCTCGGAATGGAAGCGTCATGGTTATACAATCGTATATGATCAAATCACCCTTCAGGTATTCCTAATACCTGCACATCCTACATACTGGAAGACTCATGATCATCCTGAAGATAAAGATCACTTTTACACTGTCATCTTCAGGGTTAGATCATTAAGTTTCTCAATCTTGGTCATCGGGATTTGGTATAGATCATATGCTTTCACAAAGCATATATCTTACCTTCAAATTCATGTCATGCTTCCAAAGCATGACGACCATGCATGGAATTTGTTCAGTCCCAATACCTCATGAGTGAGCTCATGTCTCCCGGTTCACAAGTGAACCTGTATGATCCCTTTGAGAGATCGTATTACTCATATGTCCTTACATGCACACCAGCTCGCCGGTATATAGACCTTGATTAGGTCATCAACCTATTGGTCTGCCAAATGTACATACTCAGACATATAGCAATACATCTGTCTCTAGTCAGAGGATGCATGCCTATGTTGTGACAGTATTCAATGTAGGTCTTTGGTTATCTCGATCTCGTCAAGTCAACCCATTGACTTAACTAACCTGACACCTCTGAATCATTATTCCCATGCAGAGGACCTGCATCAAGAGGTCAGTCAGATATCAATCATATGAGATAGGATTGCCATCTCCCACTCAGACTGGAGATCATCACTTAATGATCATTTGATGATGCTTGATGAGTCCTCTATCTAACTCCTTAGATATTCATCCAAGCATCAGCCTCTATGATCCATCCAATGAATCAACAGCTGTATAATCATTAAGTTGGCCATGGTACATAACCCTTATTGTACAGAGGGACCCTATAGTGCATTCATTCATTAATCTCAGAAGGGGAGTGAAAAATAAACAATAACTTTTATTGATAATTTATTCATTACAATAACATTTATTGTAGAAATGGTTCGCCCGGGGCTCACATTGCTAACAATCTCCCACTAGCCCTCAGAACCATTCAGGTACAATCTTTAAACCCATACTCATTACATGCTGGTCGAAAACCTTCTGTGTCAGAGGTTTGGTAAGAGGATCAGCAACGTTGTCGGCAGAGGCCACCTTGGTGATGATGATGTCACCACGCTTTTGTATCTCCCGAATGATGTGGTATTTCCTTTCCACGTGCTTGCTCTTTTGATGCCATCTAGGTTCCTTTGCCTGGGCAATGGCTCCCGTGTTATCGCAGAGTAACGGGATGGGAGTATCAGAGGAAACTACGCCAAGCTCCAGCACGAACTTGCGCAACCACACCGCCTCCTTCGCAGCATCCGATGCGGCAATGTATTCGGCTTCCGTTGTTGAATCTGCAGTAGTGTCCTGCTTCTTGCTTCTCCAGCTCACAGCACCACCATTCAACAAGAACACGAACCCCGATGTCGACTTTCGATCATCTACATCCGATTGGAAGTCAGAATCTGTATATCCCAAGACTTGGAGATCACCATCTCCATAGACCAAGATGTAATCTTGCGTCCGTCTTAGATATTTGAATATGTTCTTTACTGCATTCCAGTGTTGTTCTCCATAGCAGGATTGGTAACGACTTACCACTCCCACTGCATGGCAGATATCTGGCCTAGTACACATCATGGCATACATTAAGCTTCCTACGGCTGATGCATAAGGACATCCAGCCATGGCCTTCTTTTCCTCAACACTTTGAGGAGCCATTCCTTTAGACAGGTGGATACCATGTCTTAAGGGTAGGAATCCTTTCTTTGAACTATCCATACGGAATCGTTCAAGAATCTTCTTAATGTATCCATGTTGTGACAATCCCAAAATCCTCTTTTCTCGGTTTCTGAACAGCTTCAGGCCTAAGATATAAGAGGCTTCTCCAAGATCTTTCATCTCAAAGGTATGGGATAGCCAAATCTTTACACTGGTCATCATCCCTGTATCATTCCCAATGATAAGGATGTCATCTACATAAAGCACGATGAACACAACGGCGCTCCCACTAAGCTTCTTGTATACACAAGGTTCATCAGGATTCTGCACAAAATCATAACTCTTTATGGTTTCGTCAAATCTGATGTTCCAACTACGAGAAGCTTGCTTGAGCCCATAGATGGATTTCTTCAGCTTGCATACTTTACCATCCTCAGTCATGAAGCCCTGGGGCTGCTCCATGTAGATATCCTCTTCGAGGTATCCATTGAGGAAAGCCGTCTTGACGTCCATCTGCCAGATGTCGTAGTCAAGATATGCAGCTATAGCTAGCAATGTCCGGATGGATTTAAGCATAGCCACAGGAGAGAATGTCTCATCGTAGTCGATGCCTTCTCTCTGTGTGTAGCCCTTGGCCACGAGCCGTGCTTTGAAAGTCTCTACTTTCCCATCAGGTCCCCTCTTTCTCTTGAAGATCCATTTACACCCAATGGGTTTTACCCCTTTAGGTGGATCCTCTAGGGTCCATACACCATTCTTATGCATGGAGTCAATTTCTGACTTCATTGCTAGCATCCATCTATCCATGTCTTGATCCGCGAGTGCTTCATCAAATGAAGTAGGATCAATGTCAGTTTCACCTGACACATGGAATCCATACCTTTCAGGTGGTGCAACCACCCTCGAACTCCTTCGAAGAGGTATGGGTGTTTCATCTTTATTTATCTCTTCTGTTTCTGGTCTAGGAAGTTCAGAATCCTCAGGGGATTCAAAGAATTCCTCTACTTCATTGTTGTCTTGACCTTTATGGAAATCATTCTCCAGAAACTTCACATCTCTAGAAACAAAAACCTTTTGGGTCTCAGGGTCATAAAGTTGGTATCCAATACCATCTTTAACATACCCAATGAAGTAGCACTCACGAGAGCGAGATTCTAGCTTACTTGCGTCTACGTTCTTCGCATAGACCAAGTAACCCCAAACCCTCAAGTGATTAACACTAGGTTTGGTTCCATACCATAGCTCATGAGGAGTCTTAGGCACGGATTTGCTAGGAATCTTATTCAGGATATATATTGCAGTCTCTACTGCATATCCCCGGAAACTAAGAGGTAAATTTGCTTTATTCATCATTGATCGGACCATGTCCATGATGGTCCTGTTGCGTCTTTCAGCAACACCATTTAGTTGGGGAGTTCCAGGAGGAGTGAGATTGGAAACAATTCCATTCTCCTTGAGGTATTCCTTGAATTCATCTGATAGGTACTCGCCACCTCGATCAGATCGAATCCGTTTAATCTTCCTATCGGTTTGGTTCTCAACCAAAGCCTTGAATTCTTTGAACTTTTCAAAGGTTTCAGACTTATGACGTAGTAGGAAGATAAACCCGTATCGCGAATGGTCATCGATAAACGTCAAATAATATCGGTATCCATTTCGAGTCGCGGTACTGAAGGGACCACATACATCGGTATGTATTAGGTCAATAATACCTTCGCATCTCGTAACCTTGTTACGGAAAGGCGTCCTAGTCATTTTGCCCTGTATGCAATGTTTGCAAGTGGGCAGAGGTTGAACCTGTAGAAAATCTAGAGGTCCATCCTTTATCAATCTATTGATCCTATCAACAGACAAATGACCAAGCCTTTGATGCCATATCTCATTTGAGATATTTTTATCCTCTCTGGATCTTTTAGGGTTTTTATTAGTGGTTGTCACATTCATAATACATTTATCAATGCACAATTCATAGAGTCCACCAGAAGTCAAAATACCATCCGCAATATATTTATCATAACGACTTATGACTAATTTATTACAGAAAAGGAAAGAATATCCGCTTCTAACAAGCTTAGATACAGATATCAAGTTCCTTCTGACTTCGGGTACATAAAGACATTCTTTAAGTATAAGGACTCTCCCACTAGATAATGATAGTCTACAAGTCCCCGACGGCTACTGCTGCAACACTTGCATCAGATCCCATCTGGATGACTATCTCCCCTTCCTCAAGATTCCTAGTTTCCTGAAACAAATGCAACAAATTGCATACATGAACAGAAGCACCAGAATCTACTACCCAACTTCCTTCTCGTCCAACGAGAAAGCTAGTTTCAATGATGAAAGTAGATTTCATACCTGCTGGGGCTTTACCTTTGTCTGAGGACTTCAGGTAATCTGGGCAGTTACGCTTCCAGTGCCCCGGCTTCTTGCAATGATGACAGACGTCGGTTTTCTTCGACGCCATGAGAGTGGATGCATTGGAAGAAGAGGCAACACTTTGTCCCTTCTTCTTTCTCTTCTGGGCCGGGCCCTTCCGAGAACCATGCTTCCGACCGCGCTTCCCTTTGACCTGTGCAACCATTGCACTGCCACTGGGACCATCCTTCTTCATTACGTCCTCAGCGGACTTCAATGCAGCAAGGAGAGCAGCACTTGTCAATTCCAACTTGTTCATGTGGAATGACACTACAAAGTTATTAAAAGACTTGGGCAATGACAGCAGAATGAAATCAGCTTGCATGTCTGCATCCATCGATGCCCCAAGAGTCTCCAGCTCCGACAGGTACCCAAACATTTTGAGTACATGTTCACGGACCGAAGTCCCTTCCTGCATTCTACAACGAATGAGGTCTTTCATAACATTGTACCGCTGAGTGCGGTTAATGTCACCAAACATATCCTTAAGATTCTGCATTATATCCTGACAGGTATTCATCTCCACATGTTGCTTCTGCAGAACATTGGAGAGAGAACCTAGGATATAGCACCTAGCCAAGACATGATCTTCATCATACTTGTCATTAAATGCTTTTTCTTCCTTGGACTTAGGGTTCTCATGCTTGTCCTCGGATAGCACATAACTTATGCGCTCAGCAGAGAGAACAAGCTCCAAATTTCGGATCCAATCCGAATAATTTGGACCGGTCAATTGGTTGACCTCAAGAAGCCTACTAAGTGGGTTCAAAGACTTCATTTTCTGAAATTAAGAATGCACTATATTAGAATATAGAAATATATATTCAAATTTATGATATTTGATTAAGGTATTTTAAATCAAATTATTCTTGCATTGTCGACTTTGAAAGTTCAATCCCTTAATCACTTTCAAAGTAAGAGATATACTTACCGCTATATCTCTAGCAAGAATTGGGATCTCCTCTTTATCATTGTCACATCCCAATAATATGAGAATCTGTGACTCCAATAAAGAAAAGCAGGAACTCATTCCAATTTGCAAGTCCAACTTGCAATTTCCCAATTCGGTCTTTAACACCCGAGCCCACCACCCCTAAGGCGATGTTGACCCGTTGTTAATTGAACCAACCGTCAACAGGAATAGTACTCGCTATGCGCAATCCAATATCGCCCCAATAATATGAGGATCCGATATTGGGGTCACTACGCATACGGCCTTACTCTTTCGAGAAGCAAAGAACCCGATCCAGATGCGCTTGCACACGGGAGCTGTCACTTCGGACAGGCGTCTCCCATATGCAATCCCTGGCGACGAAACTCTTCGCCTTGACGGGAGACCATGGATGTCACTTATGTGATCCTCCATCTTCATATTCAAATTTTAATTAATTATCGTGAATCACATTCACATAATTAATTCTTCCAAGGGAATTAATAACTCTAATCATATTAGAGTATTTCAATTGGACATAATCAATTTAATCATATTAAATTAATTATCAATCCAATTCAATCAATCAAACTTGATTATTTTACTTGAATACATATATGGTAATATCTCAAAATACGTATTGATTCGAATTTTAATAATTAGAAAAAATACATCTTAATCCCTCGGACATTATCCCGGCCCTACCCGCTGTCATGGCCAGTACCGACGAGAGTGGGACGGACCACATACGTTGCAACCCGCAACCCCAATGCTCTCCGACTAGGCACCATATCCGCCTCGGGAAAGGATAATGCCAAATTGATTAATTTGTACTTGAGATGATCATCGGTTTTTCAACCGAAATTGTACCATATAGTAATAATCAAAACATTTTTGATTATAAGGAAATTTGCTAGACAAATTCCCAAATCCTATTCAAGCATCAAGTTTGAAGATTGTTGTTTCCAATTTATGATTTAGATCACATCTTAATCAATTTTTTATTAATTGGTTGGGGCCATGTCAATTAGGTAAATAATCATGTCTCAATATTTCACAAATACTATTCAAGATTATTTCACGAAATTAACAATTTAATTTCTCTAATTGACAACCACTTGGTTCTAGATTAGGAATGCGATTTCAGTAATGACCCCTATTCACTAAAATTGGCATATCTCAATCAATTTAAATCCAAATTAAGCAAACTCAATTTTCATAGATTGCTAACTTGATTTACAACAGAACCTAAGTGGATTTGCACGCATTTCGAGGCAGATGATAACAGTAATTAACTCTTTAATCATGTTAAAATCTACTGTTCCCGCAACAGTGCATACATGTCCATTAAAACAACCATAACTAGAGCATACGAAATCCGATTTACGCAAACTCAGTTTCTATGGTTTCCTTATTTAATGGGGAACAAAATCCAAGTATTAAATTCGTGTTTAAACAATTTAAACAGTGCCGAATTTATTTACTAAACAGATCTGCGAAATCAAATGCGATGAAAAATTTCGCGACCTAAACGAACCCAAGTCGTCCTCGGTTTTTCGAATCATATTCGAAACCGTCGACCTAAGGCTCTGATACCACTTGAAGGATATGGAGAAATCCTCAAGCGCATCACGGAAGCGTGATCGTCGTATCGAATACGACGAAGAACTACTAGTCGTACTAGTTGTTCAGAGCAGCGGAATTTTAAAATTTTTAAACCGATGAAACCACATGATCCGAGAACCATTCTCAAATCGTTTCATCTATAACCACAGCAAGTATAATGCAATACCTCTCGAAGCGTGGTTGATCGAGTCTCTACGAAAAGAGACCTCCTGTCTCAAGTCCGATCGTCGGAGTAACGGCTTGCGAGCGCGGAGATGAGTCGCGGTGTCCTCGCAATCCAAGTTGATCCAAGCGCGGTTGCTCCTGATCTCGTCGCACGAGATCAAACGTCTCCTTCGTGAGTGAAGCACTCCAAGAAGACAAAGAACCGCAGAGAGTCGAAGCGGCAGCACGATGGCGCGGGCGTCGACGTTTCTCTCCACCAAGGTGGACGGTCACCAAGAAGAGAGGGAGAGAAGGGCTGTCGTGTATATGAGAAAGAGAGAGAGAGTTTTTGTGCTACAATAGCATGTGTAAAAAGAGAGCCAAGTATGCCTCTCTATTTATAGGGTTTTGGGATCCATGGATCTCAATCCATGGGACACATAAAATCAATGGATGAGATTGATTTATGTTCATCCAATGGCTGAGATTGTTGTTGTCAAAAGCAACAAATTTAGGTCAAAATATATTTGATAAAATCAAATATAATTTGCTCCTAAATTAACCCAACAAATAAGGAGAGAAGACACATGGAGATTTCATCTCCATGTGCCTTCCATGTAGGCGCACACCCACTCCAATTAGGAGTGGTGTGCCGTCCACCTTGGATTGCATGGAGATTGCAATCTCCATGTAATCTCTCTTATTTATTTGCAACAAAATAATTTGGGTTTTATTTCTCAAAAAAATAATTCACAATTATCTTTGAGAAAATTGCAATCTTGCCATGGAAAAATTGTGAATCATATTCACAACCCAAAACAACATGTAATTCATATTGTTAATTAATTACACAATGTGTATCCAATACACATCATAATTAATCAACACATATAAATTATAAGTAACTCTCTCTAATACATTATAAATCACATTTATAATATATCATGAATAATTTGGATATCTCTATCCACATTATTCTTATCCAAGTTAATTAAATCACATTTAATCATATTGGATAATTTCTCATACATCATGATAATTACAACACTTTTAATTATCAACTTCTCTTTGCTTAGATCTTATGGAATTGTTCTTAAACCATTTAAGAACAATGCTATTTCTACTCAGATACTTGGAGATAAGGACAGGGCGATTGTATTGTTCCACGTATAGTGACTTGGATGTTGAGATCGTATCTCAAATCCAGATCCTATGGACCTCCCACTGATGCTTGATCAAATCAAGACCGTAGACTTAATCTTCTCATTGCATCTGAATCTTATTCAGATCAATGTCCAGTTCATGGACTAAGATTAGGTCACTTCTCTAATGAGAGGAGTCACTAAAATCCAATCCTGTTTCATCACTCCCTCGGAATGGAAGCGTCATGGTTATACAATCGTATATGATCAAATCACCCTTCAGGTATTCCTAATACCTGCACATCCTACATACTGGAAGACTCATGATCATCCTGAAGATAAAGATCACTTTTACACTGTCATCTTCAGGGTTAGATCATTAAGTTTCTCAATCTTGGTCATCGGGATTTGGTATAGATCATATGCTTTCACAAAGCATATATCTTACCTTCAAATTCATGTCATGCTTCCAAAGCATGACGACCATGCATGGAATTTGTTCAGTCCCAATACCTCATGAGTGAGCTCATGTCTCCCGGTTCACAAGTGAACCTGTATGATCCCTTTGAGAGATCGTATTACTCATATGTCCTTACATACACACCAGCTCGCCGGTATATAGACCTTGATTAGGTCATCAACCTATTGGTCTGCCAAATGTACATACTCAGACATATAGCAATACATCTGTCTCTAGTCAGAGGATGCATGCCTATGTTGTGACAGTATTCAACGTAGGTCTTTGGTTATCTCGATCTCGTCAAGTCAACCCATTGACTTAACTAACCTGACACCTCTGAATCATTATTCCCATGCAAAGGACCTGCATCAAGAGGTCAGTCAGATATCAGTCATATGAGATAGGATTGCCATCTCCCACTCAGACTGGAGATCATCACTTAATGATCATTTGATGATGCTTGATGAGTCCTCTATCTAACTCCTTAGATATTCATCCAAGCATCAGCCTCTATGATCCATCCAATGAATCAACAGCTGTATAATCATTAAGTTGGCCATGGTACATAACCCTTATTCTACAGAGGGACCCTATAGTGCATTCATTCATTAATCTCAGAAGGGGAGTGAAAAATAAACAATAACTTTTATTGATAATTTATTCATTACAATAACATTTATTGTAGAAATGGTTCGCCCGGGGCTCACATTGCTAACACAACCCCCCTTAACAAGGTAACTCTAATGCCTCAGTCTAGCAACTCTTTCCTCGAGGAGCGGGGTATTCCCTTCTAAGTTCAAGTACAACCGGATCAAGAAGAGGGGGAAGAAAAAAATGGACCATGACCAGTGTAGCCATGTATCCTTGGAAGCCCAACCAGTGTAGCTTAGTCTCCCGCTGCAAGCTTCATGAGATGGTCATGTGTAACATAAGCTTTGCTTTATTTGGCTATATACACTTCGGTGGGTATTTTATTTTCAATCAATATGCACAACATATCTACATGGTGCAGAATATATACATAAGGAGATTTTCCTCTTGAGCCAGTAGACTATCCCTCTTTAGAAGCTTTATTGCAACCCACAACTCCTGTCTTTAGACTTCATCACCACCAGACCAAGTTGAGACACACTTCCTCACTATAAGAAGAAGAGAGGCTCCGCCAAGAAGTACTACCCTCATATGCTACCCCAAGCCAAAGGAAACTGCCTTCTCACCACCTCATCCGTGGAGAGCTATGTGCAAAGTGCTGGTGCAAGTAAAGCCATTGTCTCTGAGAGTCATGTGTACGTTGTTAAGTGTTCTACTTATGCTCATCAAGATGACATATGCTCATAGCCTAGTGGACCCAAAGAATTAAGTCCCAAATGGACCTGAAAAGTCTTAACACTAAGCCCTATAAGGTTCCTCTTGGAATTAGGTCTATTAAGGTCTTAATCTATATCCATTTTCCAATTTAATTCCAGGCCAGTTTAAATGTCAATCAAGATTCAGAAAAGCTGTACACATATTTACAAATATGCAATTTTTACTATATTTTTAAAAATGTGCAAAATTTTTGAAAATATTTCAAAACATGGATGTATGCATGAATGTGAAGTTTTGCAAAATATTTACACACATTTACACATGGTTTTTGCAAACTTTTTGTTTTTCGAACATTTTATAAAAATTTGTACTATATACATAATTTTTATATCGAAATATTTTCAAACTATTTACACAAATCAGTTTTACAAACATTTGTACAAAAATAATTTTATTAATATCTATGTATGTGCAAGAAGAATTTTATGTATAAGGAAAAATTTTAAATTTTTATGGTTTTTGGCTAACGCTAATGTATATATGAAATATATACGACACCCCCTATACTTAGCTCGAACGATGTCCTCAGAGTGAATCAAAAGTGATGAAGAAGACATAACTCGTGCTTAGTATAGGGAATCGAAAAGGAATGGTATATTACAACGATGAATCAAAGAATAGAATGAAGAGGACTCGGTGTTTCCCCCTATACTTAGGATCAAGTAATCCTAAGTATAGCAAGTTGTACATGAAGGGAAATCCGAGTGGGAGAATGTACATGGTCTACCTCCCCTATACTTAGGGTAAAATATCCTTAAGTATAGGCAACAAAACAGAGGTAGAAAAAGGCGAAGAAGACAAATATATACAAGATGGAAGGAATGACATCACTCCCCCTATACGTAGGGTGAAGGCTCCCTAAGTATAAGCAACGGCATGAGTAATGAAACCGAACGAGAATGAGCTACTCGGTGTCTACACCCCCCTATACTTAGGATAAAGTACATCCTAAGTATAGCAAAATAATCCTAAGCGAGACCTGGAGTGTAAAACAAAACAGAAGAGACAAGGATCAAGTCATGACGAAACACGTATATAAAAAGTGGATAATGTTGAGGTGCCTCTCAACAAGTGCTAGGTTTTACGCCCCTAGCTGGGCGCAAAGGCTAGGACAAAGCAATGTCAAGGTTCAGGACGGCATCTGTAAGGCGAATGTTATACTGTCGTCGTAGTCATGGTGAATGAACTACGACAAAATCAACAATGTAAATGAAGACACCCAAATAGGCAATCAGGCGGGTTTCCGCTACCGGGCAAGGATGTGAGAAGATATGATTGGGATCCCGGTAGCAACAAAAGAAATCATCGGCTCAAGATCAGACTGGAGTAGAAGTGTAGAGGCAAAGGAATCAAACGTGAAGAACGAAGGATTACTCATGGTATCCTCCACGTCAATCATCGTCTCAAGAAGGTGTAGAAAGTCATGATCAGGAGACTCCGTAGTAAGGTTGATATCCGATGCAGAAGGTGAAGAAATGTCAGAAACATCATCGAATATCTCAAAAATCGGCTCATCTGCGTGAGGATTGTCAAGGTGAGATAACTCAGTATCAGAGATCAGAAGACTCGATTTCGTGATCCGACAGATCGGATACACTCTCAGAAAGTGAAACTGAGTACACATTGTAAGGGGCATCCTCCCGCAAATAACCCTCGGGGAGGAATGCAAGATCATCGGTGAGAAATGGAGGATCAGAATCTGAATGGAAATCTGCGTTACTGGCTAGTACCCACTATGTTGATGAATCTCCATTTCATCACCTTTATTCTATCATTTTGGCCTTAAAAACCCCGGTAAATGCATGTAAATAACATCAATTTGCACATAATAGCATTCATCATTTATTATATTTATTATACATAGAATAGGCTTTTTATGCCAAAATTATAGAATAAAGAGAAGAAAAGAAAAGGGAATAAAATATTGTAAAGATTTTATGACCCTAACACCGAGACCAAGTCCAGAATGGAATTGGTCGACAAGGAATAAAGTAGGGGGAGATAAGGGCCAAAATACAATAAACACCCCATTTATTTATTCATTCATTTATGTATTTTTGACACTTATTTTGTATATAAGTAATTATTCATCAAATAAAAATGTTTTGTACATGAAAGGTGTAGATAATAATGTGAATAAAAATACAAAATTGATTTTGTACAAAAATGATATATAGTGTATATTTTATACTCAGAATAAAAAAGCCAAAATATCAACTTCACAGACCCATATCTTGCAAATTAAAACTCAAAATCAACAAAAATCACCTTAATTGTATATAGCTTTCCAAGAACTATTTAATAAAATTGGTTTCAGAATTTTTGGAGTTTATCTGTGAAAGTTAGGTTTTGGGCCCCTATTGTACATAATACCGATTAAAATATTCAATTTATTAATTGCCCATTATTTTTGCAAATTTTATATTTTTATAAATTTATATACAGTCTCTATAACATATGTGTATATTAAAACTAGAATTAAACCAAGAAAAAATGCACAAATAAAATAAAGTTATCTAAATACATAGGCAAAATACCTATGTTATCTATATGTATGTAAATAAAAAGGGACTTTATTCTTTTAATTCTTTATTCATCTATATTTTTATAATATTGTAAATATTACATACTATTTATTAAAAATATAATACCTAAAATAAAAACAAATAAAATACATTAAATAATAAAATGTATATATAATATATGTAAAATACCTATAAGTATACCTACATACAACATACACCTATTTATTTAAATATGAAAATCAACTCATAAAAATTAAATAAAAATATCCTCACACTCACAAAAATAATTATAAATTTATAAAATAAGAAAATAAAATAATAAAATAAAATAAACAAAAGAAAAATGAAATATACAAAATACATGTAAATACATGCATAAATACATTATTAAATAAAACCATGATAGAATACATCAAAAAATTAAATAAAAATCATAAATAAATACCACGTGAATTAATACACATTTTTTATTTTATAAGTAAATTCTAATAAAATCATTTATTATGTTAAATAATTCATTTTAGAATAAGATCCTCTATTTTGTCCTCTAGCGTCCGAGGTGGACCAATGAGGGCGCGACCTTTGTTGACCTCTGGTCAACTGTCCCATCGGGACCCCGGCGCCTCTGAACCCTGACTATTTCCATGACTTGCGCCATTTTTCCCGGGCGTCTCGTCCCTTAATCTCGCTCTCCGCCTTCACGAGATCTGTAGAAGGATCATTCATCTATCACGCAGGCTTGTTCGATCGAGGAAATAATCATTGTACTCACCGTGATACCCACTGTCTCCGACCGCCTCAGTCACCTCACTTCGTTCCCATCGCCTGCTCCATCTCTCGTTCACTTTGTTCAACCAAGGACCCTCAGTCCTTGCGAATCGGAGCTCCACCTCCGAATATCGTCGGAGCTCCTCTGCCTCAGCTCACCTTGCGGCAAAGCTTCAAAACCCAGGGTCGAGGAGATAGCCCTCGTTCCCCTGGTTCTTCCTGTGCAGGTCAAACGAAGCAAGGAGCCCCTTTGGACTCGATTCGAACCAGGAAGAGGCTCCGGGAGGTCCTGACCTTTATCGACCTCGCCCGAGCTCCTTGGACCTCCAGGAGCCACGCAAAGACCACGAGCAGACGCGGGACGCCTCCAGCTACGATCCGAGCAACCTCAGACGCGAGGGAGAAGCCCGGAGGAGCCCAAGCTTCAAGATCGAAGCTCGCCTCGCGCGAGCTTCTTCCCTATTCTTCCAAGAGGCTCCATCGCCGTCCGATCAGGGTGGCGCCCCCAGATCACACCAGAGCCGTCCGATGAAGCCCCGCACCGACCGTCAGATCAGCGCGGCTGATCTAATCTCAGCCTTCATCCGCGAACCGGTACCAGCCGTTAGATGTGCGACGCGTGTCCAAGTGAAGTGATCAACGCCGTCCACCAACGTGCACTTAGGGGGTAATTTGCATATCTTCACCCCAACGTTTTTGTATTTATTGTTTAGTCGTGTAAATAAAAATCAAAGTTCATTTTATTTTGGACATTTTGCATGGACCTCTCCGTACATTAGTGATATTACTTTTTGGTCCAGTCCACGTCACCTCACGTGCCGTCCCACATGAGTTGGCTAAATTGCACAAGACCCCCTGTTTGTTTGTATATTTATCTTTAGTCCATAAAATAAAATTTTAAGTGTAAAATTTTTGTGAAAATTTGTGTTAAGGACCTGAAACTTTCTGAAATTACTTTTTCGTCCCTGTGGGTGCGGATCACGTGTAGTCCCACGTGAGGGTTATTTTACGCGGGGTTCCTGGCGGGTTTTGTATTTCGAGTTAGCCTTAAAATTGCAGACCAAGTGTAATATTTTTGGTGTTTTTGCACTACAAACCCTGTCTTTTTGTTTATTTGCAAAAATGCCCCTGCTAGGCCATGTATTTGTTGCTTGCTTGTTTCATTTTTGTCATGCATCATTGTCACTTGAAAAATTTCACAAAAATTATTCTAAGCTCTTGTTAACTTGTACTTTCACGCCATATTTTTATATTTCATTTTTGTTGCATTTTCATATTATTAAAAATCAAAAACATGCATATTTCATACTGTTTGGATTAGAAAACCCATAAAAATTATAAAAACGTTTTGAAAAATTCCAAAAAAATTATATTTTGTGTGTTTTGTCATCTACTAGTGTTAGTACAAAAACCACTAAAAATTGCAAAAGAAAAACCCTAAAAATTAGAAAACCCTAAAAAGGTTTATAAAAATCTAGAAAATCATAGAAAAATCATAAAAATACAAATTAGGTTTTTGTAGTTTCCTTTTTTTATTATCTACCTTTTAAAATTGATTTGAGGATTTTTGAGACCATTTTCTATTTTTTAACCTCATTTCAGTACTGTCCAGTAGCTTAAGTCCCTGTTTTCTATTATTGTATTTCTTAAAAATATCAAAAATATTTGGAAAAATACCTAAAAATCACAAAAACAGTAAAAATTTATAAAAAGATAAAAAATAGTTTATTTCTTCATTTTGATCATTTTTGTATATTTTTATAAATATTATATCACCCTCTCCCTACATTGTATATACATTCCAATATTGAAAAAGAAAATTAATACACACACACACACACACAGACACACACACACACACACACACACACACACACACACACACACACACACACACACACATATTTATGAAAATCTGAAAACTATAAAAAATCAAAATAGAAAATTAAAAGAGAGAGAGAGAGAAAAAGAAAAACCCACAAAAATAGGATTCATACAAGGATGGCTCTGTTGTACATGAACATTATATTCTGCTTCGTTTTCGTATTGCTCTCTGTGGTTCGACCTCTACCTCTACATGCTTATTCTCTATACAATTTGTGGTAGAGTTAAATGTTACTTCACAAAATTTGGGACTTAATTGATTTATTCTTTATTGTGGGTTAATTATTGATCAAATACGAGATTCATTTGTAGTGGTCAACACACCGACTGTTGACTCGCCTTGTGAGTCAATACGACCGCTCGTGAATTTCGTGTTTATCATATGTGCACCAAAATGCCTCATCAGCTGAAATCTTCCTCTGATCAATATGGAAACAGGAAAAGGTACTGGTCATCAATGCGGAAGCCGAAGAAGTGTCTGAAACTGATACTCCAGCATCGGCAGTGCTGGCTGTCATCTGCTCCTCTGCAATGGATATAGCTCATCAATCTGGAGGAGAGAAGGCTCAAATACGGGACTATCTATATCTGTCATCCTAAAGTGGTATCCATATCGAGTTGTGGCTGCTGGGCTGAGTCATGATATCTGTCCAAGTCAGAGAAGTATCTCTGCAAGGTAGAAGTTGAGTCGTCTGGGAATGGAAACTGAAACTTCTGGTCTGATTACTATAGTAGCGTGGGCTCCTCTATTTCCTGGAATATCAGAAGATCTGATATCCAAGACTCATCTACTAAAAAGTATGGGACCAACTCGACCTCTAAATGGAAGATCAATGGGAACTCGAGCAGTCTCTGGGTCAGAACCTCCATTGTGGCAGTCATATCATCCATCATCTGTGCTGCATCAGAATCCATGTCCTCTGTCTGGTGTGTAGAAGCTGTATCCTCATGAAGCGCGGCACACCCCATTGGTACTGCATCATTCTCGTGTGTTGTCCCGACTAATGCATCTCGTGAAGATGGACTTTGTGAAAGTGCTCTCGAGATGGCAGCAAGTAAATCGATATCGGAACTGTGGTGTGAACCACCACACGAGGTCACTACCAGTGCAATCTGATCAGCGGTCATCCCCCTCATGGAGATCTCAGTAAGGTTGGTCGGTGAAAGTTTGTGATCTGGAAATCTCCTCAAGAGGTCAAGAAACCTCAGCCATGCATCATGTACTAGCTCTTGGGGGTCTACTATAAAATTTATGATCAAAGACCTTATCATATCTGCTCTATGCTGGGGATAAAATCTCTTTACAAACTCTGAGCGTAATCCTCCCCACGTAGCGAATCTCCTTCCCAATCGTCTGTGCCATCTCATGGCTCTGTCCTAGACTGAAAATGGGAAGGTCTTCAACATCAGCTCCTCCAAAGTGATATCTGAATATGTCTGGGTGTCGCAGAAGTCCTCAATCTCAGATAGATGAAGATATGGCTCCTCGTGCACCTCTCCTGCAAATTTCAGCGGTGTGTGAATGAACTCCAAGGTCAAGAATGAAGGGACTGAATGCAGAAGCTGACTGAGCTTCCTGGTCTGTATACTCATCGATCATCCTAGAATAGGAGGTATCTGAAACTCGCATATGCTCTCGACGGTCGTGTACAATGTGCACTCTCATCCCAATAATGAAGTGTCCGGGTCTCGTATCTGCTCAGTCTGATATCCACGGACGTCTAGCACAGCATGCCCAGAAGAATGGTGGGAAAGGGAGGGATAGAACGGAAGTTCGGTCGGAGATCCAACCTTCCTCTAAGGTGGACTGGAATGATGGGTGTCAGATGAGAAAGCCGCAAGAGTCCAGCAAGAAAGGAGGGAGACCCATCATCCAGGGACATAGAAGGAAGAAGGAAAACTGAAGGGCGGGTGTGAGGGAAAAAGATAGATGACTGGAAAGATAGATAAAGGAGAAGAAGGCGGATGGGATCTGAAAAGCAAATAAGATCGGTCAAGCAAACCCCTGATTCACCTACGCATGCAATGCTAAGACCGTAAAGGTTCGGTCAATTATCTTGTCAGGTTTTTATTAGGTGATCAAACAGTCTTTCAGAGCGATTAAGCGAGCTAATAGGAATCCAATACTCCCAATAGACTGTCCTGTAAAAAATGCCGGTAGTCTGCTCGGAAGTCGGATGTGGCTCTAGCCTAGTGTGCAGGTTACTCTCTCTCTCATCCAAATCAAACAATGAGGGGGTTACTCTCCCAAGACAGATTTTTAGGTGAAGTGTCTTTTTGGGTCAAGTGTATTTAGCAGTCCCAATTTTATAGTTTTTGTTTTTTAGGTATTTTTCAGATCAAACAACGCCTAAAGAATTTTTTCGGATCTCCTGATTATTTAAGTCTGAAAACTGGGGGAGAAGGCGAAAAAGCTGATGCGCGATCAAACACAATGATGCATGCAGAGTAAGAAATGCGTACCCGACTCCAGCTCTCTACATGCAGCGTGATCCACACATAAAAGTAAAGACTGAAATAAAACTACCTATATGATGCACGAGGAAAACGGCCTTAGACGAAGCAATTCTACACGAGAAGCATAGTAGTCGGGTAATCAAACTAAAGTCCTGAGTCCGATCTTGGGAACCACTAGGTGTCCACCACAACGGATCCTGCACGTGCTATATGTGGTTCCTCACGGCACGTGGACTCGAGCCTAATCAAGCCGATCTTTTTCTTTGTGATTTAATTAATTAGGTACTATTAGCGAACTGTAA